>OZ007524.1:8441807-8789574 GCA_963931895.1 Eupithecia pulchellata | reverse complement strand
CGCTGCTGCTATGCCGATGCATAAAGCATCAGTATCCTTCCACCATCTAATTGGATGAAATTATACACTTGAGTATTTTAATAATCTACTTCTGGGCTTTCGATAGCTTCACACACATATTTATTTCTGCAGAGGAATAGGACAATGATTGCATTTTAGTCCCAGATAGTTTACTGGTTAGTTATGTGCTATTTGATTTAGGTATGTCACAGAGGTCGCCAGGAAGTCATATTGCAGTCCCCATTAAAAATATTGAGATTAAATTGATCTTATTTTAATAAGTGAAACTTTTCCAAATTTTACTCCTACCTACCTACTTGTAAGTAATCTCGTAGCCCCGTAGCACTATTTCGTAGCACGGAAACCTCAGAACTGGTAAAACGATAACACTACCTTCTGCCCGCGACTTCGTTCTAGGAATCTTTTGGAATTAAAAGCATGTTTGTGCTTTTATGTTTTTCCAACTCCAGATGCCTGCAAAATTTCAGCTCTATAAAATGGTTATAAGTAAATATAATATAGATTATACAATAAGCAGTCCGACCCGGTTTCACACTGGTATTTTCAAATTATTTTAAAATTAAATTCATACATAGTCATTTTGGGTTATAAATATTATTGAAGTTTTCATACAGATTCCTTACTTCTTTGAAAGTATCTATGGCCTGTCTTCATCAGGGTTAATGTATCCTATAGGTATCTAATGTGGAAATAATATTTCAAATCGGTCTAGTAGTTTCGGAATCCATTCAATCCAAACAACGATCCAATCTTACTAGCGGTCCGCCCCGGTTTCGCACGGGTATTTAACTAAAATTGCATTTTTCATGCGGATCCCTAATATTTTTGAAAATTTTCTATAGTCAATGTTCATCAGGTAAAATCTAGGATTCGAATGGTTAAAGAATTTTTCAAATCGTTCCAGTAGGTAGTTTCGGAGCCTATTTAATCCAAACAAACAAACAAACAAATCTTTCCTCTCTATAATATTAGTATTATAGAAATAGATAAATATTAACACTCAAGTGAATAGTTTTTGCGTTCCACGGCCAAACATTTTTACAACGGCAAAAGATTTCGCCTTTATAATATTAGTAGGATAGAAGTAGGTGTATGTGTGCAACTATAACCACAGATAACTCGGATAATGTTACTTCGACTGAAACAGTTAAACTAAAGTATTAATTAGTTTTTTTAAAGGATTGTAGACCTACTTTAGCCTATTTCTCGCTTGTTAATAAAAAACTGATTTCTCATGACCTGAATGAACCCTTTCTGCTGCCTCAAATATTTGCTTAGTGCAAACTAAGATCCTAGCACATTATATCTAGCTTATTGCTGGCTTTGGTAAGGGTTAAACTAGTGGTTTCCTTTCCCTGAACCAATATGCTAAAATGATGTTCGGTCATTATAAGCTTATCAAAATGCTCAAAAATTTACTAACGACAATTTCGACAAGACTTTATAAAATGGAGTAATTAAATGTTGCTATTAATAAATACCTAGTCAAGAAGATTAGAGTTATGTTGGGCACACCTCGGTGCCTCGGTTAGCATCTATACGGTAGGTCTGGCGCCAGATTTCTCCGGTCAGATTTCAAATAGGTATAAACTTATTTAATAAATAACTTTATTTCTTGAGGCCTTCAAAATAAGCACTCAGACAAATCAAATTTTATACTATAAATTATTATAAAATAAGAAAAACAGCAGATGCGGGTGCGACAAGCCAAGCCGCTATAGGTATAGGCGCTCATAAAGGAAGGCCTTTGCCACCGGTTGACTAACGTGGGCTGATGATGATGATGATGAAGAAATAAGGTGTTAGAGGTACCGTGGAAACAATGGAAATTATAACTCCAACGCTGTAATTCTCAAATGTTTTATTGATTACATTTAGGTAAATATGTAGATTAAATACGGATGCGGGACGAATACGGAGAACTATCATCCTGCGGGACGTACAAAGACATTTAAAGAATGTGGGCCGAAAACTAGGGACGAATGAATATGGCATAAATCGGAACAACAATCATCACGACTGACAACCTCTGTGGCGCGGTGGGTGAAGGTCCGCCTCCGACACAGGAGGTTACGGGTTCGATTCCCGCCTCTGGACAAATATTTGTACGATCTGCAGATATTTGTTCAGGGTTTTCTGGTCGTTTTCTACATAATGTATAATAAAAAATATCTACATATGTAATAATATTGTATTATACCTACAATGTAAATATATCAGTCATCTAGTACCTACCCATAACACAACTTCTGCTTGGGGCTAGATGATGCTGTGTGGATTGTCCGGCATTATTTATTTATATATCACGTAGGTAGATACCTATTGCACATAAGAATATTGGGGAGCTAGATATGAATGAATTCAGGTTTAATGCGGAACAAAATAAACCTCAACATATTGGTCGTAGAACTTTGAGGAACTAGATAGGTCTTACAAAGTTTGCGAAGTTTAAGTAAAATATTTTTATTCAAAAATATCATAGAACAAAGGACAAAGCAACGTAAGTATTTCATAGTTTTAATTTAGAAATATATTCTCTACTTTACAGTCATTTTTGACGAGAATAAACACAATAACATAATAAAACAAACAAATACAACTAGTAGATATGTTACACTTTTTATCTATTCTTTCTACACTTTTTATCTTCAACGATATCTTTATAAAACAAAAAAACTGATATAAGAATATTAGCTAATATAAAACAACGACAAAGCTGTTGTAGGCCGCACTTCAAAACATTAAAAATATTATTAACCTTGCCCTGTATATACATACATATTGCAAACGACCTTATTCGTAAAAAAATATCGACATTTCTTTAAATCTAAATTCGAATTCCTTACTAACTAAAATAGACGAAATAAAGATAAACTAATTCTACCTACGACTATCCTTAAACAATTGGATACAGTTATGCATAATTAGTCCAAGCGCCAAATTTCATTTTTGGATTTTTTTGCATTTTTGTAATAACTAGGGCATAATTTAGCCATAGGAAAAACACTCTTGCAGCTAGCTTCACTCTAAGTGGTATTTTTTGATACCCAGTCCAAGCGCCTTCTAAAGCAAACGATATATTTTGATACGCAAAACTAGCCCATAAACCATTTTAACACTAATAACCAAATTACGTAATAGAAAAACACATTTCCATTTATACATTACAAGCCCAAACGACGTAGTGTTATGCATCAGTAGTCCACGCGACAGTATTTTGTTACTTGGACTAGTTTTGCAAAACAATAAACATTAGTTTGATTCCTAACGCAAACCAATAATATCACACATTTGTCGCATAGACTACTGATGCATAACAATAATTGAACTTAACTACTGATTCCTTCCTCTTCCCGTCGCGCCGTAAAAATGAAGAAAACGGATTTTATTAGCACTGAAAAAATGGATGAAGCTATTGTCAATAGAAAAATAGATAACATGGGCGAGAAGGTCAATTGGTTGAAAATAAGGCAAATAAAAGTAACAAAAGATCATCCATTTAAAATAAATTTCAAGACAACTGTAGATGAAGAGGAAGAAAGCGTAAAAATTGATGTAGAAAGGAAAAAAGGTAAAAAAGGACAAACATGTTTTAAAGACTTGGTTATACCGCTTTGGCCTAATGGAAAGCCTGTTTCAGAAAAAAAACTAAAAGATTTAAAATCACTGTTCCCATACATCCCCAACGATGCGATGTCATTTTACAGAAATTTAATTTCAGACGGCACGATTGATGATGATATTGAAGGGTTTAATGGTCATTTAGATTTTGATACAGAACATGTCGAAGAAGAGTAGATTTTGTATAATAGTCCGTCTTATTCGACATGTTTTGAGGTTGGTGTCTGTCCGTCTGTTTAAGAAAGCTGATTGATACATTACATTTTTTTAGACATTACATAATATATTGCTTGTGCCATTTGTATAGTTTTTATTTATATTTCAAAATCCTCTATATCATCCCCTCGTTTTAAATGCTGAGTAAATAATGGGTATGGGTAATATATTGCTTGTGCCATTTGTATAGTTTTTATTTATATTTCAAAATCCTCTATATCATCCCCTCGTTTTAAATGCTGAGTAAATAATGGGTATCTTAGGTTTTTTTCTATTTACACGTGCTATCAACAATCTATTCTTTCGAATTGAATTACGCATCAGGAGTCCAAACGACATAAATGTCGCTTGGACTCATTTTGTAAAATGAAAACATCATATTTTTCGAGAGTCCAAGTGCATTTTTAGCTATATCTTCCAAAATATATACATATTTTATACTTTTTTGATGTAGAATGTTAAATTAGAAATAGAAGTTTCGATGGACATAGATTTACTTTCAGACAATACAGATACAAATCTTCTGCAAATAAAAACGCGTTTATGTCATTTCTCAAAAAACTGAAAATGGCGCTTGGACTAACTATGCATAACTGCATCCAATTTAGCAAAGGTCTCACGATTAACTAACATTTATAATAAAATACCTAGTTCCATAAAAGATCTTTAAAACTGATTCGGTTTTTCGTTATCAACTAAAAGAATACATTATTTCTAGATGTTACTATTCCGTTGACGAATTTTTAAATGACAAATCTTAATCATCATAAATAACATATACCTACTTGCGCCTTACAATAACTGCATGTCCCTAGTTCTTTCTATAAATTGATTATTGTTGTTGTTGTTATTACTTAGTTCGAATTATAAAATTTATAAATAAATATTGCTGCTCCCAATAATTACCCTTACAGGGTACATGTACTTATTTCTAAGCTAACTAGCACCTAAGCGAAATCTATGTACTATATGTATATGTTTGCAATAAATAAATGAATATGAATATTCATTATGAATGTAAGCGGGTTAACTACGAACCTATTATATGTTGTACTCACCCTGATGAAGTCCCTCGTTAAGGGATGAAACGTTGGTGTTCTTACAACATATAATAGGTTCGTAGTTAACCCGCTTACATTCATAATGAATTCATCAAACTACGATAGTTTTTATAGTAGAATATGAATATTTCCTACCAGAAGGCAGAATGCCTCGAATGCTGGCAGCATTGCCAAGTTGGATGGCAAATGGCAATGCTAATTTTGTTCTATACGATTAAGTATTAGAACATAACTGTCATTCAAAACAGTAATATGTAATAAATAAGTAAGATACGATTTTGTGAACAAGATTGCTACTTTTAGCATATTTTTTTCTCTTTTTTTTATTTAAGAGAAATAAGAATGCATGGAAATCATTTCGTTACCATGTTTTCCATATAGCTTAAAAACGAACTTAAATAAGCACTGTTAATGTTTTATTGTTTCCCTGCCATTGGAGGTTACTGCGAATCTGACTGTATGGTACGGAACCACTTACACCGAGCTTTTCCTGCTTCTACGAGCATAAAAAGTCTACTACGCGTCAATCATAGTAAATAAACCTAACAGACTGCGGTTAGGTACAGCCTATGGATATTGACACCCAACAATAAAAAATGTTATAGGTACTGTGTAGTGGTTTACAAGGGCGTAGCCAGGATTCTGTTTAGGGGGGGGGCAGCCGAAAAAAAACCAAGAATACCTACTAAGTACATGCTGCACGAGAAATGGGATAGGTAGGCTACGTTTAGAATAAAAAAAACAACAATAGTTTAACTATACGTCACGTTATTTTACAAAAAAGTAGTCTTCGAGGTACTCCACAAAACCATTTTAGCAGCTCTGCTTCAATTTTGTTCTTATTTATTTGTAAGTACCATGCTTCGGTGTACGCTGAGCATACCTAAGCCGTTTAAAGGATTTTCAATCATCATTTCCTCAGCCATGTTTACTTCTAAGCACTTTCCGCGAATTTTTTGAGATTTTTCGATGTTTTTTAAATAAGTACGCAATAGTGTGACACTAGATATGACAGCTAGCCCCGAATATTTAAAAAAATCATAGTCAAGAAAAGAAAGCTAAGAACCATTTGGTTTTAGAAGAAAAAAAAAAACTCTTTCTACGGAATGGCGAGCGAAGCGAGCCTCCAAATTTTTGTCATATTTTGGAGAGGCTGGTAAACATGACAAAAAGGCTATAGAATTAACGGCGAGCGGAGCGAGCCGCAATTTTTTTTTAGACATTTTGGATGATCTGTAAAAAATAATCAAGACTCAGAGAGTGTTTGGATGGTCACATGGTAGCATAAAAATATATAACAGTGAGCGGAATGAGCGCTCATATTTTGTTGTGTTTGCGGCCTCTGAAAATGGTTGAGAAATTGTGAAATTTTCGGAAGGCTGTTAAAAAGCCTAGAAAAGAAGAGAACGAACGGCGAGCGAAGCGAGCCGCGAAATTTTTTGTTACATTTTCGGTCGTTAGCAAACATATTTGAAAATTATGCTATAACTTAAGACATAACAGCAAACAGAGGGAGATATTCAATTACGGAAAACTTTAAAATAGTTATCTATCCATCTATAGATTCACGAAATTAAAAGTTATGTCGTGATCTGCCTTCCTGCCCGACTCCCACTGGAGTCGGGCGTAAATGAATGCGATGCGTGCACCTAGCTCACTAACCTACAATGTAGGTAAACAATAGGAATGAAACGGCATGGAGCGCGAGCGCGCCCTACCCCGCCACCGATGACGCGCAGCGCGCTGTTGCAAAGTGGAGAACGTTTGCGGTGGTAATTTTAAAGTTTGGCGAAGAAAGCTTGGTAAAACGACAAAAAAAATTAGATATTTAGATATAAGTACAAAACACAAATTGGATGGTCCCGTAGCAGCGTAAAAAAATTATAACAGTGAGTGGAATGAGCGCGGATATTTTTTTGTGTTTGCGGCCTCTGAAAATTGTTGAAATTGTGACATTTTCGGAAGGCTATAAAAAAGCTTACAAAAGTAGAGACGGCGAGCGGAGCAAGCCGCGAAATTTTTTCTGACTTTTTCGGTCTTTAGCGAACAGTTTTGAAAGTATTCTATAACTAAAGAAATAACAGCAAACGGAGGGAGATATTCAATTACGGAAAAACATGGAAATAGGTATCTATCCAATAAATGTGCCTACAGATAATGTAGATGCACAATAAGAATCGAATGGCACGGAGCGCGAGCGCGCTCTAGCCCGCAACCAACATCGGGCAGCGCGCTGTTGCAGTAGAGAATTTTATGAAAAAAAAAAATTAAAAGAGTTTTTAAAAGAGCCTTGAGTTTTTAACCAACCATTTTAGGTGCTGCGTGACACGTACATATCCGAGAAAATTTTACACATTAAATTTGCCTCAACATTTCGGTGGGGGTTTGAATTTAGATGCAAACATAGTACGATTGTATAAAATTTACCTGTCAATGAAGTTTAGTTTATTAATAGGTTTGGCTATCTATGTAGGTACGTATTTAAAATTAAGACTGCATCCTCTAGGGGGGGGCAGCGGCCCCCCCCTGCCCGTACCTCCCTACGCCCATGGTGGTTTAGTAACAACTTTACCTAATAGGTAATTATTCGTTCCATTTTCTACATCCTTCTTTCCTAATATAAAAAATAATAATTAGCTTTTAATAGAAAAGGCAGGGTAACTTACCTACATGTCTCATGGGTAGGTGGTTATATTTTGTATTTTTCCGAAAATATTACCTACCTACCTTCTTAGAAATCTATTGTAAGAACCTAGGTATTGTACCTAGACCTACCTATTGTAACTCCCTATCTATGTAACAATAGTCGGCGAGTTCTAAAGCAGCAACAGATGGTAACTCTATGCTAATAAGGTATCGACTAACATAGTAAGTAGCTTGCTGATAACGTTACAATATTTTAAAAAGAAGATACTACCGGCAAGATCATAGACGCAGCCGCTACCCCATAAGACATAACATTGTCCTCAACTCAAAAACCAGACGGAACTACTGCCCCTGAATTGATCGATTAAGTACCTATATCGATTACACAAAGCCTTACCTTCACAAAATAGTAAGCTAGGTATTCGCTATACCATGAGTGAACTCTGTGGCGAAACGGACGAAGGTCCATTGGGGTTGCGGGTTCGATTAGCCTCGGACGGACGACGGGAGAAATACATGCTTTATGTAAGTATAGTACCTATAGGTACCAACTGTAATATCTATTCATGTGCTGCTATACCGACAAACTCTATGTGCAATGTTTATTAAACCACGACACAAAAAACTCACATGGTTGACTGTGGTTGACGTTGAGTTTCAGATAAAATTGCGAAGAATATTTAGTAAAGGAAGAATCTCAAATTGTAAATTCCATGTAAAAAGACCATAAAACAGACTCAATTTTACTTAGTACCTATGTGTTTAGTGGGTATGAGCGGCGGTTTCTTTACAAACTATCCACATCGAGTTTGGCTAGATACTTATTGTATAATTTATTTATTTATTGTATTAACAAGACGTGGACTTATAGCTAAACCAAACCGTCCGAAATTCAATAATGTCAAAAAGTAAGTAGGTACCTTTCTACAGCAAAATATCATTGCTATTCTTAACTATTTTGTTACTAGATGATGCTCACAGAACAATAAAGCTTGGTTATAAAGGATAGGTAGGATAAATATATTGATCTGTTCGGGCTGTCTGTGAGCTGTGTGTGGATTTTCCACCATAATCTTATTTATTTATTTTATAGCATCGTCAACTCTAAAAGAAAAAAGAACATAATATAGGTAATTAGGGTAATTAGTAGGTAGATAGTGTTTTTCTGTAAAGCCACAGATAACATAATACGTAAAGCTAAACGTTTCTTTACTAAATGAACCCTGGATAAAAAAAAACAATAATGATTCCCATGAAACTATAAATAAGTACGGAAGGAATATCAGAACAAAATAAAATGAAGCACTCCAATCAAGCAAGCATGCCAATCAATCAAATAGTATGCTGGCCATCGCCATTACAGCTATAGACACCAACTGATGAACTCTATTGTAAACAAACCAAAATAAACGGAAAACGCCGTCTTGTGTGGTCAGATGTTGCAAAAGTCACAATGGGTTTGTCAATAAAAAACACCGGATCACATTTCGTAGATAAATTTCTTATATCACCAACTTATTTTATCGATTTGACGCAAAATTATTATCAACATATAAATCAAACTACAAGCACAAAATCTCACCAGTGCTGCCAACATGTAAACATGTAAATTTTCCAGTAAGTGTGGGAGGATATTAAAAATGTTTTAATTCTAATATTTTATTGACTTTAAATTATGAATCAGGTATATAGGCATTTCTTTATCATCCTGGTTATACCTATAAAATAATATGTATTAAGTATTCGAAATATAATTAGGATATTGAATTTCAGTTTGTAATATCTATACAATACGAATTTCGAAATATGTTTGTTTTTTATTTGAGCTAACCTCCAAAATAGCTGAACCCATTTGGATAATACTTTAAGTGACGATCATGCTACGCAGATGTTATAACGAGATTAACGATAGCCGTGGGGCATAACTAAAAGTCAATATTTTTTCAGATTTCCGGGTGACGAAAATTGGAAGTTAAATTGAATTCGCATAATCAGAGAATCTCATAATTAAAATAATTTGAAGCCCACTAAATCAAGTGTAGCATGCAATGTGCATGAAGATTTTTCATGTCAAAGCATGCGGGCATTATATTATGTAATACATAAATTTTTATTTAGAATGTATCAATAAACAATGAATATGAGAATAATGTATATTTTTCACATAACATTTCATTGATCTTCCCAGTAATAATCATAATAAGATATGGCTGCAAATGTACATTTAAATAATTATATATTTTTTTATATTATATTCGTTAGGCATTTCCATAGGAACAATGTATGCGAAGCCGTAGGCAGAAAATGTTGTCAGCCAGTCAATAGGCACAAAGAATAATTTATTCAAACTAAAATTAGACATGGAATGAGACTTTGGATGTTTTTATCTTTGTTACTTCTGCACACACACTCAGAGGCCTGAACAGATTTTGTTGAAATTTCTTCGATTAGCATAGTTACTATTTAAACCCGGGAAAGTCAAGTGTTCTGTTCTGTTCTTATGGGACATTAAAATTCACTGCAGTTAGCACCATAAAGCGCTGGCGTAAATTGAAAATTTTAAAAAGTAGGTCTAATAATCACGATTACCGTGGCTAAAGCAGTACCTTAAATGATTCATTATAATTTTACATATTCATATTAATAAGTGAACAATTATTAGGAAGAATATTTATAAAAATTATGGGTAATTTTTTCTTCTGTTGGCAACTCTCTATACACTGACACTCAATGTCAATCCGCCATTGCTAAGATTCAAGTTTGATTTGACAGGATTCTATCCGTACTTTTCATAAATCCATGAATGATTCCCTTTTAGGGAGAATTTGGAAATACGTAGATTTTTTTCCCAATATCATTTACGTTTTGTTACTATTATTAATACTGCGATATTTTTTCTGCTAGTTTTATTCATTGTAAACACACAAAAACTTAAAAAATCACAAAAAATTTTAATTTGGCGCCAACAGAAGCAATCAACAATTAAGAGTAAATGCTGAAACAATGCCATATAAGTGTTATAATCTAGGAACAGGAACCTGGTAATGGTAAGAATACCAGTATTTTCTACAAATTAAAAATCCATCTTAGAGCTATTTTAAATTTTAGACAAAACTAAGCTTCCGTTACACTTTTACAATGCCATCTATCAGTGAGTAGCAATTTCCTGCCATTAATACGCCATCATGACGCCATCTATCTCTGAGTAGTTTAGTTTTTTTTTTTTAGTATCAAGTAAGTTTGATTGCAGTCTGAACTCTGAAGTTAGTTTTAGTCCATTTTGTCTATGCCTAGGTGAAGCAAGCGGAAGTGTGAAGAAATTCAATCAAGTGTGTGTAGTGTGTACTAGCTTTAAATTAAATGTCCAATCCACCAAGTTCCCAATTTCGTTTGTGATTTTCTCTTCTGATTATTTGATTTCTTAGTGCTCGTGCTGCTGCGCTGTGGTCGGATTAAGTGCGAATAGATAGATTTATAGACAAACCTACATCTTCCCCAAAAATGTCGTCTGATAACATTGAAAAACTTTATCAGAACTATGGTATTTTAGCTGACGCTAAAGAAGACATTGCTAAGGTAGGTACATAACCTAACTTTTTGTTGTCTGGTGCTATATTTGTAATTGTTTCATAAACAGTGAATTTGATTTTCAGCATGAAAAAGAGTATTTAGAGATACTAGCAGCTGTTAAGGGTTCAGATAAAGAAAAACGCCTTGCGTCGCAATTTATAGCAAAATTCTTCAATAGCTTTCCAACGCTCACAGATCAAGCCATTGAGGCTCAATTCGATTTGTGCGAGGATGATGACGTCGCTGTAAGTACTTCTCAGATATATCCAACTTCTGGTAAAATTTACAAACAACAGAAATGCAATTTTATCAAACCTAATTTTGTTTTAGATCCGCAAACAAGCCATCAAAGATTTACCAAATCTCTGCAAAGATCATAAAGAACATACCCAGAGGATAGCTGATATACTTGCACAACTCCTACAGTCAGATGATACAGCGGAAATAAATATTGTTACTAACTCTTTACTGACAATCTTGAAGAATGACCCTAAAGGAGCATTGACTGGATTCTTTTCACAAATCCACCAAAACACAGATAGTGAGGTGGTGAATGAGACTGTCAGGGAGCGATGCATCAAGTTTCTGGCTACCAAAGTGAAACAACTTGGAAGGGAGGTCATCAACAAGGAAGCTGAAGATCTTATTATAACAGAATGCAAGAAAATACTTGAAGTAGGTACAAATCATGTTTTTCTGTCAGAAAAGTTGATATATAGATTGTATTCATTTGCATCTGACACATATTAAGCTAACACAAATGTTTTAGTCAGAATTATTTCAATTTTAAACTAATCTATGTCAAGTTAGTGAAGTAGTATCAAACTAGGAAACTTCTGAATTAACAGGATTATATTAGTACAAAGATTATAACTTAGCCTTACTACTTTTGAAATATTTTAATCTTACACTCTAGGATGTAGTAGCTGAAGAGTTTGAGCACATCATGGAGCTACTAACATGGTCGCGCCTCGGTAAAACCCCTGGAGGCAAGAAGGAGCTAGTGCAGATTGTTGCAGCCTTAGCATTCACGCCTGATGACTGGCACCCAGAAGATAGTGAATATGTTGACAGGATTATACAGTGCTCTCAGCATGCTCTACCACTCATATCTGTAAGTTTATATACTAGAAATTACTAGATAATGTTAAGAGTGTACCTTATGTAATTTTATAGTTAGAAATCGTTATTTATCTCAGAATCTGTGAAAGCGACCACCTTCATATTTAGGTAAATAATAATTCGAACTTTTATCTTGGATTCCGCACGATTGGTGAAAATTTTCTGGATACTTTTATTTTTTCAAAAATACATGTTTTGCACACATTTTGCTATTTATCTCAGGAACCACCTCATTTTTTTGTTGGATTTTTGTTTTGTCAAGAAACGTAGTAGAATTTCTTCGTTTTCGTCTTTTTAATTTTTCGATTAGTTGTGTAAATACCTAACTTGTAATTAGGCATAACAGTTTTGGAAATATAAAATACGGAGCACGTCTATCGCTCTGTGCTTCTCACTCATATGAAAATCATATCTTGTCATTCTGCTCGAAATTTGAATTTTGGCTGAGGTATGGCACGCTCTTAAGCATCTTATGAAGTATGTTGGAGATTGGCCATATTAGTTTTCAAATTATGGCGACAAGTTTCAATCTCTTTATCAACATTTAAAGGAAACAGCAAGTTATCGCCTGCTGAAAATTTGCGCTTCCTGAAAGAATTGTTGTTTTTACACATAGTAATATTAACTAAATTGACATCACAGTGTCATCAAATGGGGATGGAAACAGGGGAAATAAAACAAAAGGTATTAGAGAAAATACCCCATAAATAGTCTAATATAATTTTTCTCTATTGAACACTCAACAAAAATCACTGAGATTGGCATACAGGTATCATCAAAACAATACTTATTGACGAACTCTGTGGCGCGGTGGGCGAAGGCCCGCCTGCGACGCAGGAGGTTGGGGTTCGATTCCAGCCTCGGGACAAATGTTTGTACGATCTGCAGATATTTGTTCAGAGTGTTGTGTACATTTTCCGTGTATAATAAAAATTACTATCTATGTAATCTATTTTATTATGTATATCAGTCATCCTCCCATAACACAAGTTCTGCTTAGCTTGGTGCTAGATGATGCTGTGTTTATTCACCAACATTATTTATTTATTTCAGACACAGGTGGACGCATCTCAATTCATCAACTTCTTCTGTGATCACGTCCTGCCACACTGGGACGAGATTGTGGTGGCTGAAGGTGCAGCTGACACTAAACTTGAGCTTCTAAAGATATTTTCTGAAATGTCTGAGTATTCTGGGGACCTAACAGAACCACAGAAGAAAATTGACACTGTTTATGATGTATTAATGGTAAGTTGCATAAGAAATTAATATTTTCAGAGTTTCTCTAATTTATTTTAACACAATGTACCTCCATGCTTATTATTCATAGTATTTTCCATTTTAAATAAGAATTATAATTATGTATGAACAGACACTACTACTATAAAACAAAGTCTCCTGCTAGTCTTAATTAAAAAACTCAAATATCTGTTGTCTAAACTTTATGTCTAACTAGCATCTCGACATTGCATGGGTGTTTAACAAAAATTTAAAATTAATATACCTAACCCAAGGTTTCATTATTGAAATTTCATAGGGATCTCTAACTTTTTGAAAGTATTCTATATGCCTGATGCATAGAATGATCATGTGTTTTGGAGCCTATTCAAACAAACAATCAAATTTTTCCTCGTTATAATATTAGTATACATCTTACTAAAATATGACAATGTTTGTTGAAAGACATCGGAAAACAACTTAAACTTTCCTGCCTAAACTTATCAATAAATTTCTGTTTTTCAGAAATACTTACCTGAAGCCCCAATTGAAGGTGAAGAAAGTGTTGACAAAGAGAAAAATGGGGATGAAAAGGCTGAAAAGCCTGAGGAGGCGAAGTCAGCGCCGTCGCTGCAGTTCTCTCACGTGGAGTGTGCGCTGTTTGCGCTGCACTCACTCTGCCGGAAAGCGCCGGAAGCGCTGAGTGCCGACGCGGCCCGGCTAAAGGCGTTACGACTCCGCCTGCAATACACTGCGCGTCTCACACAAGGATATATTAAAAAACTTAAGGAAGTTACACAGGTAATTCTCATTTCAATAAGGTTTTTATTCAGAAAAACTACTAGCTAAAAATTTTATTGTAACTGACTGTTATTTAACGTCTTATTATGAAATTCACAGGGGAAGAAAGAGGATTCTGAAGAGAACAATCTGAAAATTGCGGCTTTGAAGACCACATCAAACATAAACACCCTTATTCGAGATATATTCCGCACGCCGCCCAGTTTCAAGAGTAAAGTTCAACTCTCATTCCAATCAGCAAAGAAGCCCGAAAAGAAGGTAGGTTTTTCTATTTGTGTACCTATAATTTTTCGAACCTGAAACCAGAAGCCTGGATTAATGAATTACTCTCGTAGATTACTAGAATAACAAGATAGCAAAATAAATCTGTGTAGTATATGTACAGTGTAGTTAGGTTTTACTTATATATTTATTTATTATATCTTTTTAAGTATTGGTAGTAATATATGTATTATCCTGGTACACCCCCTGCCTTATTTATATCCAAATAATTCTTTCCATCCAAAGGTTGCCTGGAAGAGATCGCTTCTAAGCGATAAGGCCGCCCATTGTACTTGTCTTGTGTAATGTCTTTTTTATTTTTCTATTTCTGGTGTACAATAAAGCATTTTTATATTTGTATTTAACTCAAAATATAATAATAACATAGAAGGCTAACTTTGAGAAGAAATGACTTGAGTATAGAACCAGTCATTTTGTGCTCACGTTTTGGTTTTATAATTGTTTTAGGAAAAGGAGCCTGTGGTTGAAGACAAAGAAAAGATATCTCCTCAAAAGCGACACCGACCAATTACATTTGGCAATGGCGACGGCGATAACAAATCACCTGAAAAACGATCGCGCAGCAGCGAAAGAAACCAAAAGATGTACGCTCCTCCTTCGGGCAAATACAGCTCCAGACTAAACAACTCTGGAAGGTTCTCTGGACCCAGCCAGGGAAGGGGCCGGGGGGGCTACGGTAGACGGGAGTTCAGGGGGAATGGACCGTTTAGACGGCGTAGCAATTACTAATCTTCAAAAACTTGATATTAACATTTTCATATTCCAAAAATACTTGACTTCTGTCTTTATGGCGGTAAAGACTCTTGGTGGCAAAAATTTTTGACTTTCATATGAGAATATAGTCTCATATACATTTATAGGCAACTTTGATTTCGTGGTACATACTTTGTCGTTACAGTTCGGCGCGATGGCGGTTTGGTTTTCGTATAGGATTTTGTAATTCATTTTCAGAAGTTTTTCGGTATTTAAGAAGTTAAATTTTCGTTTTGACCGTTGAATTTTTCAACTAATATAGCTCTTAGTCTAGGTGCATACAACATCTCTGATTGCTGTTACATTACAGGTAAGTACGATGGTTTATATTTGTCTAGATTTAAATAAGTTTTTGAACATGGATTAATCCAGATGGAACTTGGCAGCCGCTTGCTGACAACTTGAGGAATGGTATGTCTCAGATAATATTATACATAAGATATCTTTTTGATGCTGCAATGGATATCCATCCGTGAAGAAGATCCAGTTGGCTGGTGTAAAGAAATAACACCTGTTATTTCTTGTGAGTATTTATACGTGAGTAGTAATTTTAAGGTCTAGGTTTTAACTTTATTTCAGGAGCACTATGGATGGAGATGGAGTTCATCATTGGCAACAAACTAAGTAAAACTAGTCTAAAACTCTTTTCAGAATTGACTTAATTAGCACCGAAGGGGCATGGATTTTCTTAACCAATACAAAAATAAAAATGTGTTCCAAAACTTTTGTTTTATTTAGAACTAGCATTTTGCTGTGGTCTGTAAGGCGAATGCCGACACGCTCGATATTTATCGTGATATTTGGATCGTAATCCAGGATCACGATATTTAGCGAGTGTGTAGTGAAGCGTATCACGTATCGTGACGCGATTCGTATCGTATGTGTAGTATACCAAAATATTACTCGATAAATATCGAGCGTGTAGCATTCGCCTAAGACTATGACATTAGAAATAAGAAACAACTCGCTGTGCCCACTATAAACACCATGATTTATGTAGGTATCTTGTAAAGGGCGGGCGATGTATAGGTACGCTTCTACAACACAACTCCAAGACGTGCTTTGCAAAAATTGTCTTTAAATAAATTCAACAAATTGTGAAATAATTACCTATGTTCTTTGCAAAATGGTTTACTATAAAATATCAGAGCTAGATGATAAAAGAGCCCTGTAAGGTCTAATGGAAATAAAGCAATTTGATTGCTGGACAAGGCTTCATAGCTACATTGTCTCTAGTCTGCTTTCAAGATAAGTACCTATTTAATTATTCTTATATTATACTATGTACCTACTTAAATTAAATAATTATTTGCCATTATTAACTTTTAGAGTGAAATTTAGGCATAAAAACTGGTAAGGAAACTGTTTTTCTAATAGACTGGTAGTATGACAGACGACAGTAGTGTATTCTACAACCTTATGACCTGAATAATTTCGAGAAAGAAGCCAAGAGGATCCAGCTAGGCTGGGCAGCGTTAGAAAAACTACGTCGAGTCTTCTCGTCATTCACTCACTCACAATAGGGTTGGTCCACCAGTTCAAAGTCGCTCAGCGAGCTATGGAAAGAGTTATGCTCGGAGTTTTTCTGAAGGATAGGATTCGCAACGAATACATCCGGCAGAGAACCAAAGTTATCGTCATAGCTCAAAGAATTATCAGACTGAAGTGCCAGTGGGCCGGCCATATTTCGCGAAGAACCGACAACCGCTGGGGTAAACGTATTCTTGAGTGGAGACCGCGACTTGGTAAACGTAGTGTAGGACATCCCTCCTGCCAGGTGGGATGATGATCTGTGAAAGACTGCTGACGGCAGATGCTGGATGGCGACAAGCTGAAGACTGGGCACTATGTTACTCATTAGGGCAAGCCTATGTCCAGCTGTGGACTAACATGGGTTGGTGATGATGATCTGGATGGAGTAGGATTTCTTATTGAAACTGGTTTTGTGATATTCAAACCCAGATTTTCTGACCGCTGACACTTGTTTTGCATTTATTGCAATTTAAACCAACAAACAAATAGAAATCTCTAAGTAGGTATAATGTCAAAACAAAAATACAAACAACAGAATATCAATAGTATTGTGTTGCATGTCATGTCACACACAGGTCACAGATCCCAGATAATTTTATGTACCTACCTAATATTTTACATTGGGGTTGAAGTCTGCAGCATCCCTATGAGCTTGTATGTACTGTGAACTGTTATAGAAGAAGGAATAGGATTCATTCACAAAATTTGAAATTCAGTTATTTGCTTAAAATATTTTTATTTACATCTTCATAATTATTAATGTTTTAATGTATTTTACAAGTGAGAAGATGCCCCATCAGCTGGGGGAACCATGAGAAAGAAAAAACTAAACTTGTGAAATTATTGATAGTCTATTAATAGTTACCTAATATTATCAACTACATTACACATGATGCGATCTAATTCATAGCAAGGATCCATGTTGGAAGAATCATTGACACTGGGGTCCATTTGTTCAAGAATCTCTATAGGTACTTTAAAATTGGATTCTATTTCATTTTGGTCAGGTAAACTTTGTAGAGCATTCTGTAGAATGTCTTGGACTTTGTCAAGGTGTTTTTTGAACCTGCAAATAAAGAAACATGTCAAAATATTGGTAAAAGAACCTTGATTTTTCAGAATAGAATACATATACATAGGTATTAAAACATAAACTTCTTTTATTTTATCGAAACAAGTGTACATAAATTACAGTACCTTGTTGCAGTTTCAACCCTCTGTCTCTTCTGTAGCTCCATCATAACACGCAGTGTTTCCCGAGCCTGGTGAGGCCTGAACTCATTGAGAAGATGATGTATGTGGATGAACAACAAACTTAGGTCTTCGACTTTCTCAGCTCGCTTAGGAGAGTCAGGACAGTGTACAAGGAGGTCAAGTAAATCTAGGAAGTTGACAAGCAATGAGTGATTTAATTTCTTCAATTCCCTTCTTCGCTCAAAGTGCATAGGATATAAGCGCCTAAAACCCTGGAATGTAAAATATTTGTGTAATTCCACTAACTTATAGCTAGGCTTTGGTGAAAGGTTTCATAAAATGTACCAAACCATTACCTGGCTTTCCAAAGATCTGATAATAGTATCATCTGCATTGAAAGCATGCCCGAACATAGAGTATGAGTCATGTATTGGTCGAGGTGGAAGCGGAGCTCTATTTCTTCTAACATTGTCGTCGGTATAGAAGTTTATGTATTGCATTGGAGGCAGAGGTAAAGAGCTGACTTGAGCTGTGTCAGACATTTTACGGTTGTTAATTTCACAAAATTTCAATGGAACGCTAGTCTTAATTCTATTTCCGTAATACGCTTTCTCATACGGGCGGTGTTGCACAAAAGAGAATATAATCAATCACACAGGTCTTCATTTATTTACAAAAGTTGAGAGAGAGAAAGATGTACTAACAAAACCAATCGACCACAACTTAACGGTGTTGCCAGAACGAATTTGATTATTTAACTGACAAATTATACAAAGTCTAGAAATTAATCTATCTTCTTCTTTCTTCCGAGAAATCAATTCGTTGAAGCATAGAGCAGTTGGAACTTGGAACCGTTGAAGAATGAAATAAAAGGGAGATTTTGAGAATTTTTTTTATTTCAGCATTAAAAGCTACAACCTGACGCGAGAAAGGCCAGCGAGCGAACGTAGTGGTCATATTCTCTTTGAGCGAAACACGCACAGAGTAGGTACATTAAAAATAATAGAGACTGAAACACGTCTGAATTTTTGTCTGACACAGAGCAGGCTTTATTTTTTTTATAGTTAGGCTTTATGCACCCACTTAAAAAAAAAAGGTAGATTTCTATAATTTGAAGAACTACATCAGTAGTAAGTTGTACAGTAGATATCAGTAAATAAGTAGTAACTAAATAAAGTACCTACCTACTGTTGTTATGTTACTGTAGGTAGGGTCATAGCTCTACTGCTAAATAATTAATCATAATCAATCATAGATCTTCTGGCATCACAGTCTGGCTCACTCACACTTACAGTAAGCTCTCAAAGACTCTCACGCTCAGCTCAGCTGAGCCCACTCAACCTTACAGCTTAAAATAATACTTGAACTCTCTTTCCTGTCTAAGAAACTTCCATGAACTTGACTTGACTTCTTCGATATGGCAATTACTATCTTCCATGAACTGGACACTCGGAAACTATCTGTCTTAGTTGAAATAAGACACATAATTACCCAATTGATTAATTATAATTAACAAACAAGTAAAAATAAAAAAAAGAAGAAAAATGTATTTCGACATTGGATTCAACAATTATCCGAATGGATGGAATGGATGCTCTTATTTCTTTGTAACTTGTAAGTCACATTCATATCACATCACATACACACAACTTTCGATCAGGGGATTTCGTCCGAGAGTAGTATGATTTTGTTTTATAATGTAGAAAAGAGACAACATACGTCACTTTTTACTAAACTAATAAATAAAATTATTTGAAATTCATTCCTTCAACTTTCATAGATGTACGCAATGTATGGCGATGCGGATGCGATATCATTCAATAATGTAGGTATAATCTACCTTAAGTTTGTTAGGTTGCATTCAAATTACTATTACTGCGCAGGGCTGCGTTCAGAGGCTCAGGGTGCGGTTGTTTGGTGTTAACTGAGGTTGCTAAACGTCAAAGTTGACATTATCATGACAAAACTGACGTTACAGTTGCCGGACGTTCGTTTGTTTTGTTTTTGTTTTGCGGTTACTTTTAGGTAAATTGTATCTACTGACTGTAACTACGATCGATAACTGATAAATACTGAAAATTTTGAAATTTACTGTAGAAATCTTGATATTTAAGTAGATAACAAACTATGACAACGGAAAATATGACAGCTGTCAATGTCAGAGTGTTTTTCGTCGATCGAATTACACCGGTAAAAAGTTGCAACCGTCAGAGGTTGTGAACGCTCTAGCTAATAACAACCGAGCGTTTCTCTTGAGGTTATGAACGACCTAGTTGCACTCCGAGCGCGCTCGAGCGTAGGTTGTGAACTTTATTCAAGAGGAAGAGCTCAGCCAACAAGAGGAGCCGAGTATTTGTCTCTGCATCAAAATATCATAATATATCCCACCAAGCTCACCAAGCAGAAAGTCAATGGTCAACCCAAGTGAATGAACTACCAGAGGCTCAGGGTACGGTTGTTTGGTGTAAATTTTAACTTATCCGAAGGTTCAGAACGACTCGGTTGTTATACGTCAAAGTTGACATTATCATGACAAAACTGACGTTACAGTTGCCGGACGTTCGTTTGTTTTGCGGTTACTTTGAGGTAAATTGTATCTACTGACTGTAACTACGATCGATAACTGATAAATACTGAAAATTTTGAAATTTACTGTAGAAATCTTGATATCTAGGTAGATAACAAACTATGACAACGGAAAATATGACAGCTGTCAATGTCAGAGTGTTTTTCGTCGATCGAATAACACTTCAGAATTACACTGGTAAAAAGTTGCAACCGTCGTCGTAGGTTGTGAACGCTTTAGTTAATAACAACCGAGCGTTTCTCCTGAGGTTATGAACGACCTAGTTGCACTCCGAGCGCGCTCGAGCGTAGGTTGTGAACGCAGCCCAGTGTATATGTATACTGTTTTTTAATAGGTAGGTAGGTACCTACCCTTTTCATACTATAATATAGTATGAAAAGGGTAGATATGTAGGTACCAATAGATAATGCAGCAAATACATTTTGCTTACCAACTTAGCCCTGATAGTGCCAGATTTAGCGCTTTTAATAAAGTACGGAAATAAACTTTTCCAGTTTTTTTATTGGTATGTTTTAATGGATATGGTAAAACAACGTATAAGCATCATACATAAAGGAAAAACAATAACACATGAGATGACTTGTAAGTTGTATCTCTCAATAGATCAAGAAACACTATGATATATAATGGTTATTTTCAATAATGACTTTTGACCTTTTGGTATATAATCTCGCTCTCGCTGGTAAATATCTCGCTCAGTGTCGCAGCAATTGCAGGCGCTTTCAACTGGTGCGACGTTCTCAGAGTCGACTTCAATTATCGCACCGTTCCAATCCTCAATTTGGTGAGCACGCGGTTATGTCTAACTCGAATCGAAATCGCTCACATTACTCTCGCGCGGCGTAAACTAGCGCGGTGTTTTCATACTCGACTTAGTGAGGAGTGAGGTTCTGAGCACCATTCCTAGTTTCCACCCCTCCCAGTGGCCTTTTACAGGTTTATTTAGTAGGTACCTATACCTATGTATAATGCAAGGGATAAAGAATATTATGTACAAAGTATATCCTATCCATAGTTTAAAGAAAACATAATAATGTAGTTGATGTAACTAACAACCACCCCAGCTTCTAATGAGTTTCATAACTCTGCGATCTTTGAAAAAAATAGTTTCAAAATCATTGTGTCAGTGAATTACTTTTATTTCACTGAAGTGTAGTTATACCTAATCGTAATCACAGGTAGGTAAGTAGTAGATTGAAAATCATACTAAGGTTTTTATAACAACCAACGAAAGTACGGTTTTTGTTTGAGCTAATATAACTTAACACAAATAACATTAGAACCTACTGTTTCTGAAATATGACATGATCATCAAATAATTAAAAAAACTCAGTAAATCATTTTAAAAAACCCATGATATAGTATGTAAATAAAAATACTTATTCAGAAGCTGACTATGTAATTTGTGTCTTATTTTATACACATTAACGACGAAAATTACAATAAAATCAATTAGGTATGGAAGAAAATTTTAAACGGTAGTTACAGTTTGAGCAAATATCAGATTAGAAAAGTTGCAAACAATCTAGAGGTACCGAACTCACTGATCCATTTATCAATACCAATAGGAAGCATTTCCAAGACAATAATGGCTGTATATTCAGCATTTTTTTTGTTTCTTTTAACAAACCACACAACCAAAATAACAAACCATCTGAATGGCAAAGCCTAAGCGCTGCCTCAGATACCACAAGCTGTTTGTTATTATGTTCTTCCTGTTTTCGTTTCACGAAAAAAAAAAAACAGTTGGCAGCACTGGTTTGTGGCAGTGTTGCCAATGCTACGGCAATTACCGTGTTCTACGGCTTTCAGGCCAAAATATCACAAAATGCACGGCCTACGGCTGCAACCCTGTAGCCGTAGCAGATTCTACGGCTATTCGCAAATTCTACGGTAATTGATTAACTCCGATGCGCGAAATTACTCACTTCTCACTTACCCAAATATTATTTGACAGAAGATCGAGAGGAACAGCACTTTAGGATTGTCGATTTTTATTTGTTACTCTTTCTACTCTTTAAGTAAAATGAAATGTCTATGGCGTGCAGCTATAGACGGGGATTTCCCAATTATCATATATCAAATAGTGCATCCTTTTTTTATTTTCGTTGATGAGTGATACAAATGATTAGCTAGCTCACAGAACACTATTACTCCTAGAGCTTGCTATCATAATAACTCATAAGTTAAACACGGAATCTATTGCCCTAATTTTTGTATTCATTTATTCTTTGAGTATTGAGTGTGTTGTTATTTCTTCAAAGAAATAGAAAAAAAAAACAACATTAGCCAAATGGCGCATTTTTAAGGTTTTTAATGTTAAAAACGTTTAATTATCATTAATTAAACGTTATTTACATTTTTTTTTTAAGCAATGACACGGCCCACCCATGATCTTTTTCCATAGAAACACGGCTTTTTTACATAATATACACGGCCGCCTAAGAAATTTCATTGGCAACACTGGTTTGTGGGTAGGTTGGCCGGGCGGGCCAGGCCACCACACCAGGCCATGTTTGTTTGTTTGTCTATCTCTCTCTATGTTGAACACACACGTAAAGTTTTTATTTTGTATCACACGATAGCTAAGTTATTAGTGCTGTGAACCGTATGATTTTGTAGTTTTATTGATTGTTGTTTTAGTTTGGTATT
The DNA here is from genome assembly GCA_963931895.1 of Eupithecia pulchellata. NCBI lineage: Eukaryota > Metazoa > Arthropoda > Insecta > Lepidoptera > Geometridae > Eupithecia > Eupithecia pulchellata. The sequence continues at coordinate 8,766,297 of OZ007524.1, read as the reverse complement.
AAGTTTTCTTGTTATTCCATAACGGTGGCTGATTTGTTTAGTTGAATGTTTGTAAGTTGAACTTTACTGCCTAACTTTTGTTGGTGTCAACCGGTTCCAACAAATCACGTTCATACAAATTGCAATTCACCTTACTGTAATGCACCCTGTTTTAATTATTTCAGTAAATTATGGCTGGAAAAGATGAAGATGAGGTGATTCTGCAGACTTTTATGATCAAAAGATCACAGAACAAAAAGTTATTTACCCCTGTGAATTATAAGGAACGCTATTTAGTCCTTACGCCCCGTGCTCTGATTTACTACGACTCTGATGGCGAGGTAAAGTATAAAAGAAACATTATTATGGTATTCTTGTAGCAATATATTCTGCCTAACTGTGACATATTCAATACAACACATTGGGTGAGGTAGGTACCTACTACATCATAGATCAAAAAATATTCTTCTATTGGCATGTACAGAAAGTGAGTTAAAAAACGCAGGACATTTAAATATACATATTCAAAAGCTCTATAAGTAATTTGTGTCTTATTCACATTGCTGCTCAAGGAATAATAAATAAAAAGGTAAATATTCTTTTATTTATTTCATATGACAAATATAAGACAAAAGTTAGTAGAAACCCAACATTACAGCTTGACCAGCTTATTTATTCAATTGTAAATAATGTTTTATAACAAGTTATTATTATTAAGTTTATGTAGGTATAGTAATATTTTATTTTACCACCTTTGATAAGATACCTAGTACCTACCTTTGCCATTCTTCATAGCCCTTCAAGTGCTTAATCATCTTATAAGGCAAATCAAAGTGGAGCCCAGAAAATACTGAAAATATTGAGGAATGTTTTAAGAAATATTTCGTTAACTTTAAGTCATACATAATAATACATAAAACCTGAATTTCAAAGTTCCAATGTCACCCATCAGATAAGCTTTATGGGCTTTGAAAATACATAATAAAGGCTAAACAAAGTTTATAATATATTATAGTAGTTCAATTATTGCAATGTGAACTTTTTAAATTGCAAAGAAAGTTGTACCAAATGGTGAAAGAGTTCAAAAACACAAATTAATATGGGTCTAGGTGATGCTGTGTGTATTGCATTCTTTATTTATTTATTAATTGTACCATTATGTAATAATGTAAGACCTAGAAACTATATTGTTTATTTATATTTATATATTATAATTTTAATAAATTACAATTTTTTCTGCGGGTGCATAATATGTATGTCTGACTGGCACTCAAGGGCAATACTGAATTTCGAGCCTGGTATGTGATGGGATTTGTTAAACTTAACAGCTTTTCAAGTTATATGCTATGAACATTGAGCATGATTAATAAGTGTAATAAATGTATGTATTATGCATGTACTAGGTAAAAAGATAGTGTTCCCCTGTCTGGCGTCCTTATATTACACTTAGAATAGAATATGTAGTATATACATTATGTATATTTATTCAGAAAGTTTACACAAATTTTAACAATATGCACGTAAACCTCAGTAGGTTTGTATTATACATTACAAAACACTGTGTAGCAGAGGACTTCCTAATCATTGTTATTAAAATTATATCTACTAAGCAGTCTGCCAGATTTTTTCTGAATTGTTCAATGATCATGGCCGTAATTCAAAGAAAAATATCATTAGTATAAGACCATTTTCTGCAAATAACTTCAAGTATAGATTCGGTAGTTTATGCGATTATCAGCTGAGAGGAAAGGATGTACAAAGCCAGATCATAGGGTGTCAGTCTGTAGGTGTTGATACCATAAATAAGATGATGATATTTAATAGGGTTCCTTTTCGCATTAGAGGGTATGAAAAGTTTGCCGTCTAAGAAATATACTTTTAAAGTTCTGTAAAGAAAACAAAAACTTTGATTCTTAATATACCCTACTCTACTCCTGTCACCAGACTGTTGTTGCTAAGAGAACCTATTTCAATGATCACTGCAATTTATTATTCGGTTCTCATTGTACTTAAGCAGCTTTATAAGTATTGTATTTTTGTTTCATGTTTTCAACATGTCGGTAATATTTTGATAAGAATCCTTTTCCCGTGGGAAATGTGCAATTTTAGTCAGCCCAGACATTCTGTGTTCAAGTTCAGCCATGCGAAATAATCGTTTCTCGAACTTAGTCGTCCCGGTATTTGACAGTGGAGTGTTGCTGAGTAAACCAGATACGGTATTAATATTGTTTATTCATTTGGTAAAATAAATCCAACCTAATTTCATTTAAGAGCGTGTCATACCTCAGCCAAAATTCAAATTTCGAGCAGGATGACAAGATATGATTTTCGTATGAGTGAGAAGCACAGAGCGATAGACGTGCTCCGTATTTTGCTCCGCCAAAACTGTTATGCCTAATTACAAGTTATTTACACAACTAATCGAAAAATTAAAAAGACGAAAACGAAGAAATTCTACTACGTTTCTTGACAAAACAAAAATCCAACAAAAAAATGAGGTGGTTCCTGAGATAATAACAAAATGTGTGCAAAACATGTATTTTTCAAAAAATAAAAGTATCGAGAAAATTTTCACCAATCGTGTTTTTGAAAAGACGGAATCCAAGATAAAAGTTCGAATTATCATTTACCTAAATATGAAGGTGGTAGCTTTCACAGATTCTGAGATAAATAACGATTTCTAACTATAAAATTACATAAGGTACACTCTTAAGGTTTTCTGGCTAAGGTTTTTTATCGTGTCTCTCACCTTTTTGTTTATTTTACTAAAGTTTACATTTTCTACATAAAGAGCATTGCAGTGTAGCTTAACTACATTCGTATAAGGAATATGTTTTCCGCGAACGTTACATGTATTGTGAATAGGTTTAATTTACGTATCTGAACTACGTTTGCGATTGCGTAGTGTCTACTCCAGAGATCGTGGGTCCTTATTCTGATGACAAATTCGAACTTGACAATTTAGATACCATTAATTGTTTCAATTTGGACCAAGCGACAACACAATACCTAGCCCATAATAAGGACTTAATCATTATTATGGGCAAGGTGATGGCTGATTTATGTATTTATTATAATAGAGTTAAACTATAGAAAGACGAGGTTAACGTTCTGTGCATATAAACCATTCGTAAATGGTTATATAAAAGTGAAAATACGCTTGTTTTTGTTTACAAGACAGCATGAATCCCGAACAGTAGGTACAGACCTGAGGATTCGCAACCACTTATTCGCATAGGTTAGAATTTAGATACCTACCTATATCGAAATGGTTGCTCATTCATAGTCCCTAGAATAATAACCGGGAACCAGGACCCTAAAGCAATGCGCATGCGTGAACTGGGTGTGTCTTGGACGCGGCCGGCGTGCGGCAGTTCCGCACCGGTCCCGCACGACCCACACACTTGCAGGCTTGCACCCTGGTAACTATATTACCGCTTTTGAATATATTTCTCACCATTTTGCTCAGAACATAATGGACGCCCCCGCAATAAATCTATGCTCTATGTAAAACTAAACCTACGCAAGTGATTATGGAACGTTTCGCATCATTCTTTTTGGATTGGTTCAGCCCTTTTGTCGTCAGTTATCGAATTTGGACTTACTCGTTCGTATGGTAGGTATCTACTTCCTGCTTCATTTATGGTTTGAGTTACGCTTCCTAACATTTTCCCGCATATTTTCGAGCTGTTACTTGGTTCTGCCAGTCATCTTTTTTAAAATCCTTCTGGATGGTTAATTGTTTGTGCAAAAAATTCTAATTCCCTCCATTTCTCCATTAAATTTTAATAGTAACGCAACCTAACCTATAAATATATGTATAGTTTTGAAGCCTTTCTTTGAGTGCATATCAATCAACGACCCTCACCTCGGTTGTTAGCAATTTATATTATTTCCAGTGGAAAAATCCCACGCAATGTCGATTTTCGTCGAAAAGATAGGTACTTAATCAATGTCTCTCGCCTTAAATGTGCCGTCGTAATTAATATCCCGATAATTGATAGAATAGTTCATTCACTCATATCAGATATGGCATGTTGTTGACTTTAAATTTTTACCATTTTCGGTTGTACCGTAGCCCACTCACAGACGGTTAATTATTGGCCCCCCAGGAGATTATTTTTTTCATTACCAAGAATCTTAAAAGTACCAATCAGATTAAAGGTGCAAATACAAGCAATAAACTCCTTCTCACACAGTCAACAAGATATTATAAAATAAATAGCTTAAACTGTAACGTGAGTGAAATTAAAACCAAGCAACACAGTAAAATGTAATAAAACTGTCCATGGAAGGCACTGAGATCGCTCCCCTACAATAGCGACCGAGCGAGCACCCTTCATAATGGATGCACACTCACGCCAACCGAATGCACCCCACTATGTGAGCAATTTAAAGGGAAAATTTACACTGGTCGAACTCAGGGCTTCGAATTCAAATCATCTCATTGGCAATGACTGCCGACGAATTCGTTTCCTGTATACCATTCGGAATTGTAATACAGTAAGGTGGAAAATAAGCGCTGCTATTATTCAAGTAATTAAAGCAATTCTGATTATAACAAAACCACATTTTATGGGGATGCATGTCAGACCAGTGGGGATGATGAAGGAAGCAATTTTCTTTATGTTATTTTTGATTTCGTGTCTCTGTTTATCAGAAAATGCCCACGGGGCGGCCCTCAAATGACATGTCCGTGTGTAAAGATTCTTTCAAGGGTCGTATGTATGGTGGGCTTTCGGTGACGCTCAAACGCGCGTAATTATTCAAAGGATCTCATTTTGCTTGCGTTAGTTTTACTTTTTAAGGGCCTGGGCCTCGTATTTCGTCATCGTTTGAAGTGCTCGTAAGCTTATCGTAAAGTTGTATTTTCATTGGACACAAGAGCGGTAGTGTGAGGGAACTTTCACAGTTTTCCGTTTAAATCTGGATAATCTAATAAAAAAGTTGTTCCCACTCCAAAAGAACAAAAAAACTCTAACTGTTACAGATCAAAATGCTTCTACAGTGTTTCTCCTATAGTCCCTTGCCTATTACTCGGTAACTGATCGTCAACTTTTGTGTTACTGCTCTCCCGACTTAGAGGATTTATGATGTTGCGGTTTGTGGCTCTTTGGTCTTAGTCAAAACATTTTGCTTTTAGTCAATACGAAGTTTAATCTTCTTTAAGATTTCCCTCTCAAAGTCGTTTGTGTACCTCTTGTTTACCTCAGTTTAATATATACTTTACTGGGTATTTTGTTTTTCTTAAGTTCAAGTTTTACCCTCACTTAATCACGAATATGTCACGAATTCACTATGATGAAGACTGGTTACGAATGAAAATCGAATCCATCGGTACCTACCTACTTTCAGCGAGATTGAGTTACTCGGTGAAACCGGAATGTCGGAGTCAGTCGGAGATTAGTTTATCTTTAGAACGGAGCGCGGAGTCGATGGGGGATGGGATGCTATTACCTTTCCTTCCTTAGAATTACTGCGATCTTGATACCGAGATAAATACCTACCTACTTTATAAATATGTTGGCAATTTTATCGGTATTTCTTTGTTGTGATTGGTGTAGTTGGCACCTTTAATTTGCATCATGTACCTTCTCATCTCTCTCATGAAAATTTATGTAAGCTAGGTTCTGAAATCGTTTTAATTGAATTTTTGGATTCGCAAAACAATGAATATGCAGCTTACAATAAATTCAGGCATCGAACTCAATCAGCAATAACTGAAGCGTGAAGTTCATTTGAATCGAATGACTTCGTTTGCGGCTTTTGTTGTAGGATTAAAGTTTTATACGAAAATAGTTTCTACACGCGGTGCAGCTTCGCACGCGTTGTATCCGTGATAAAAACTTGCTTGATATGTTATACCGAATCAACAAACTTTATGGAGTTGTTTTATGGTTAGTTTTATCCCATGGAAAGAGATTTATAGCTAAAAGAAGGCTAGAAATATATTTTACCAGGTCTAGTCTAGACCTACATCTATGCAAAATTTCTTTCAATATGTATATATTTTTGATGTGGAGAAATCGATGGTTAAAGAAATATACATCCTTCCATCCATAAATAATAATAATAAATAAATAATGCCGGACAATCCACACAGCATCATCTAGCCCCAAGCTAAGCAGAGCTTGTGTTATGGGTACTAGCTGACTGATATACGTAATACAATATTATTAAATATATAGATATTTTTTATTGTACATAGAAAACGACCAGAACCCCTGAACAAATATCTGCAGATCGTACAAATATTTGTCCGGAGGCGGGAATCGAACCCGCAACCTCCTGCGTCGCAGGCGGACTTTCGCCCACCGCGCCACAGTGGTCGTCAAGCGTTAGTATTGTAAGCAGTTATTAAATCAAAACTAACCTAGCCTAGCCTTCGATCTGCAATCCGCATCACGCTTGGCCTAAAAGAGAATACACTAAATAAATTAAATATCAAAAGAAAGTAACTAATTCATGTTTGACACAGCGACGTAAAGAGCGCGGGCGCATCAATATCGACGCGATCCACACAGTGGAGGTAGCGCAACTTGGCGAACTCTCCAAGCAAATCGGCGACGACGGTGAAAAGAACGGCATCTATCGGTACCCATTTCAGGTAACTGTAGTTTAACACTCACTAAATCTATACAGATTGAACACATACCATTTTCGCCTTGTCCTTTAAAAATGCAGACAAGGCACTGTAACTGGATAATCTTACTTTTTTTTAAGTTTTAGTGTGAAAAGTTCGCTTTTACCTATGTTTTCTGCACGAAATTTGAAGTAACTATGTGTACTCATTTGAAGGTATAAAAATATTAACATAATCTTATCTAGCTTTCCGTCACGGAGGCAACAGTTGACTTCATATCTACTGCTTTGAGCGATCTTACTGAGACTTCACAGATGAGTTGCCTAGTACCCACTGTTTATCTGTGTTTTTATTATCTATCTGTGGTTGCTCAGTTCTATTTTTGTATCCTTAATTTAGTTCTAGCATTGTACTAACTTCATATGTGTGTCCTTTGTTGGTATTGTAAACTATTTCATTCTTTCTTACTGGCCACTCAAAGTAGTAAATTCTGCACAGGTGGGGTACACAGAACAGAATACCGAGTACACGTTGTACCTGATTGCTGGAGAGGATACGGAACGACTGCATTGGATTCATACACTAAGGTCCGGTACGTAATATATTTACCGTTTATAACATTTGTCGCTAATTTATATTCACTTATTCATCATGCCTATGTACCTAATTGTTTAAGGATTTTATTTATTTTCACCTATAATTCACCATGTCAGATAAATTCGACCCACTTGCCGGATTCCCATTGAGTTGAAATTTGGCATGGCATAATGTGACAATGTAACATTATGATGACATGGTCTTGATCTGATCATGGAACCGGAATGTGATCACGCGGGCTCTTCAATTAAAGGACATAACCCCCTCGGATTTGGACTGATAGAAAATTTATAAAAATGCAAAAGAAAAAGCAGTTGAAAATGCAAAAAAATACATTAGTGCGCTTAGCCATGGAAATGTAATCTACTTTGGAACTGATTCTGCAGGACATCTCATAGTAAAATAATAATGATTATAGCTTCTATGGTTAACAAAAGCAGTTCGTATTTTTATAAAACAAACATAAATTTAATCTATAATACTTTCTCCAGTCTAAAAGGGTTGTCGGACGTTATTTGGCGTCTATTATTGTGCATCTTCTTGCTCTATAATAAAAGCACATAAAAGTTCAGACTTATATAGGTACTGTACGATAGCACGAAACCTTTAAATGTAAGTCCGTCTCGCACTTGGCCGGTTACTATATTTCAATTCCATTTCCTTCGTTTCTCCCACTTCGTAATTTTGTTGCGAGTTCTCAGTTCACATTCAACGTGCTTTTATTTTGTACATACGCTGGTGAACATCTGTTTAATTTAAATGGGAACATAGTGCTCCATGATGTTTTATTTTATTAAAATGGTATCATTCAAATGTGTTGGAGAAAGATTTAGGGGCATTGTATTTTTGTTGTGTAATTCGACAATGTAAGTTCCAGGCTCAACTTACTTTCTTTCTTAGCCTAAAATTAAACATTGTGTTCACACACTTGTTTCATTTTAGGTCAGAATATTTTCTTCTGAAACCTCTACGTTCTCGCTTATTCCTGAGGCTAATATCAATAAACAGCAAAATTGGTATTTTAATCTCGATGTGTTAATCGTTAGTACATCATTTTAGTTACTATGATCTACTCTAGTCCCAACACCATTTACCATCAATGCTTGACCTCCTCAGTGTGTCAAATCAACGGCCGCCGCAGCCGCTACCATCCAGCGGTGTGGTCCGCTCGCCGCTGGGCGTGCTGTGACGCCGAGCGGAGGTCCGCTCTCGGCTGCGCGCTCGCGGACCTCTGGCCGCTGCCTGTCTTCGACGGCCATCATATTCAGGAACCGGAGGCGATTTCTAAAGACCCATGTGAGTAAATATATTCAGTACTAGCTTTTGCCCGCGGCTTTGCTCGCGTTAGGGGATGCCTACGTCATAGTAGCTTTATGCATGCAAAGTCTCAGCCCGATCGGTTTAAAATTGACAAAGTTTCATACAAACTGTCATCCCCTATTTTACCCCCTCGGGAGTAGAATTAATCAAAATCCTTTCTTAGCGGGTGCCTACGTCGTAACATCTACCTGCATGCCAATTTTCAACCCGATCCGTCCAGTGGTTTGGGCTGTGCGTTGATAGATCACTATGTCAGTCAGTCACCTTTGAGTTATATATATTTAGATGTAAGTGATAAAAGTGTTTTTTTTTTAAATTATTAAATTGTTTTTAATTCAATCAGGAGGAAGTAAAGTTATATTTATATTACTTCCTCCTTTCTAGTTATATTTGGAACGAATGTTCTTCCTTCACGAACTCATACACTGTTTATTTATTGCATTCATAACAATTCAGAGCTTAGAGACTAGCTAAAAGTTTTATGTGCACAAAATTTAGGATGTTGTCCTATTCCAGGATTTGCTCTTTGTAAACGTTAGAAATTTACCTTTAGAACCAGGACATTCCTCGCAAAATGTTAGGAAATACCTACTCGAAATATTGTGTGTGCCTGTTTTACTGTATGTATACTATACACCTCTAAAATTTCCGTTCAGTGATCGGTTACAAAGAGGTGACTGGTTGACTTTTTTAGCTTTATTTTCGAGGCCAAATATGGAGCATATTGAGTCTCGAAAACTCTCGATTCCTAATATCTTTGATATTGTTATTTGTATACCTAACCTTTGATACAGTCGGGCGACACGAGAGGTCACTCCTTTTCCTTTATCCAAATATCTGTGTTAATTTTACAGCTCTAATGATTCTCCATATTTCAAAGAATGAAGGCACCATAATATTTCCTCGAAATCCGTTGTTATAAAGATTCTTACGACTATCCTCAGACCACAACTGTCAAACAGTTGATCGTAAATTCTCAATACGGGACATTTAATACCTGCCTCGCCCGATGGAATGGCTAACGTTCCATAAGTTTACCATCAATAATTTTAACGATAAATTACTACTACTCCTTTCACACGACCCCTTGCTATTTACTCACCCACTCACTATTAAAATATTAAATTGTCTCTATGTTTGAGACCTAAGGAGAGAAGGGTATAAAAATAATTCGATATACCTAAAGTCGAGTAAATGTGTTTAAAATTCATGTGTAAAATTTATACTTTCTCGTCAGGTCCGCGGAAGTTAAACACACATACGATAAAATACATATCCTTGAAGCGATCCGTGCTTCTACCTGTCAATTTCAACTCTAACCATCCTTAACAATATCCTCCTAAATCGAACTACCTTGCATTGCGTCGCTCTATTAATAAAACTAAACCTTTGTCCCAAAGGCCCTTGAGAAAAAGTGCAGGGAAGGCTTTTATTGATATTCTAATCTTCCGAACAAGTCGATAGCCTTTGCTGACGTATGGGCTGACTTTCCGTCTCGTTTCTGCGAGCGATTACAGAACAAGTGAAAGGGAGATAGCGCGCCGAGCGCCTGCGCTTGGAACGGTGAATGTAGGCCGCCTGCGACCATCTTGAAACCCTCGTCTCCGAGACGATAAGGCTTTGTTCTCATTGTTTTCTACCTGTTACTATTCAGTTTTGACAAGCTCATATCCGGGAAACTTTTAAAAAGCTGTCCAAATATCAGACTTAACGTTCCTTTGATGTGAAAACATAACCGAAATATTCTATATTAATTAGATGTTCCTTTCTCTATTCACTCATTTTGAGCCATTATTTTAGGCTAGGTTATTTTCACTGCCGCAGCAAGTAATTCTGCAGAACCGCATGTGCGTCATTGGGTGTAGAGGGCAATGACTGTAATTAGCGCTATCATTGCCAGGCCTTTGATCAGCATTGCATCAAAAAACGTGTGTTTCGTGGGCGTTGATATAGTTAAGTATTTTTTTACTTTCTTTATTTTAAAGTCTTAGCCTGCCCCTAATTAAAGTCAATCCCGTGGTCGCTCACATCCAAAACTCATACAATTATTATTTTCTTAATAAATTAACAATGAATGAAACCAACTTCAACGCAAACTCTCTGAAAATCAACGAGGAAATAAACGGGGTTCACTAATGTTGAAATTAAAATTGACGTCAGCGACGGACGTGCCGTGAGCGCCGCTTTACCTTTGCCTTACGGTAGTTGGACACGTTCTGTGGCAGTAACCGCCAGCAGTCGCGCGCGGACGTCCGGCCGTTCCCATGCTGCCCAACAAACCCGACGACGAGCCAATGGTAGCCAAAAAGAAGTCCAAGATACCATGTCTCTCCCTATCAGCCTTCCTACCAGCTCTAGAGGGTGTGTAACAACCGAGTGACCTCAACTCGCGGCCTTATACGTTCACTGTTGCCGTGCACTCACTTTCATGTCGCGGTCAGGTTGTTTTTTCGAGTTTTAGTGTTTGTTGTGTTTTAGGTTTGTGCTGAAGTGTTCGGTTTTTATTTTGTGCATAGGCATGCTGTGACGATTGGCTGTTATTGTGCCTTTTGTGTTGTCACGGTCGTTGGGAGATAATTGTGTAGAGACTTCTTCGCTCATATGCATAATTGTTATGTACCATAACAATGCGATGCGTTGCAATTTTCTATTAATAGAATTGCAGTGTTTTGTTATTTTTGGATTGCTTCATTCTTTTAAATATCTCATTTAAAACTTAATTCTAAAGATGTACGTACTTATGTAACATCATTACTTGGCTCACGCAGAAGTTCTTAAAACCACTTTTAGTCTTTGGAAAGGTCCTCCCACATAGTTTGGAACTCATCACATTAATTTTTTGGCAACCAAACTCTCTAATTTGTACATACCTGTTCCATTTTTGCTAATATTAATGACCTTTAAAAAATTTCTACTTTCTGTTTCTTTGTAAGTAAAGGAATGTTTACCTATGTAAATAAAAAAATGTATGTAAATTCATTGGCACAATTTAACAGCCAGTTAGATCAATGATTTTTAATAAAAACTTTCATAAATAACTTACATTTAAAAGCTGGATGCTTCATAGAACGCTTAGTCCCTCAGCTGGTTCTATTGAAACTAGCTAACTATTTTTTTAATATTATTTTAGTCTAGATCATAATAAGTACTCAAAAAAAGAACTAAATAACTTATAAAATTTTGTTCCTCGAAGGGAATCGAACCCAAAGTCCACTGCTTAAGCCGGTTTGATTACTGCTACGCCACAAACCGGACATTGTAATTGAGCGCTAATTGATATCATTAGGTAAGATTTCAACCAAACGTTATGCGCAGATTAGGTATATTTTACGAATGTATTTATTTTTATTCTGTCACGGTTAAGATTTTCGGTCAAAAAAATGTGGCACTAATCAAGATTTTACTATTGAAGAAGTATAAAAATACTAATTTTCCAACACAAACTAGTTTTGTAGCAAACCTGCTATCACTCATAATGGAGTACCTAGGTATTAAAATAGCTGATATTTTTTGCCTATTCCACAAACTGTGTACACTAATGATTGTCTATGGTTCACGTATTTGTATTTTGACGAATCAACCCATGTTTCATAAAAACGTATTTTTATTTGACGATCGTCTAGGAAGCAAGACGCGTCATAAGGGGAAAATGTTTAGTTGTTCCTACTCGAAATACTTAAAATTTAATTAAAACTACTCGTGATTTATCGCGCGCAGCATAAATGGACATCCACTAACAATCAGATTACGTTTTATTGTAGGAAAACTTAAAATCCATCGGTTAGCTGACCCGCTTTTAGATTGTGTTGAAGTTACGGCAACTAGTATATTAGGGACCAGTTCTTCAGAACATTAAGTATATCAGTCATCTAGTACCCATAACACAAGCTCTGCTTAGCTTGGCGCTAGATCATGCTGTGAAGATTGTCCAGAGTTATTTACTTTTTTATTAAGTCTTGATTGGCAATTCAGCTGCAAATAAATCGAAGGCAAAATAAGCAGCTTTTGATTAATATTATACCAAATAAATAGAAGCATATTCACCAAACAACCATTTTATTTATTGCTAACTGCAGAATACTGCTAATTTTGGCTGTAAATTTTGCCTTCAATTATTTGCGATAACGAAAAATAGATTTGAGACACATTTTTTAACCGACAACAAACGGTGACTTCACCTCAGCTCAAATGTAACTTCCCCCTGTGGATTATCTAAGCCCTGAATACTCGGGCTAAGCTAATCCACAGGGGGAATTTACTTGATTCTACAAGACTATGTTATGTTCTTGTGAATATGTAGGGCGGCGATACACGTCACATTTTTTGCCTGTCCGGTGTAATCGACTCTCGGAAGGCATTTGTTCGATACATTTGTAAACACAGAAATCGTCTTCGCATAGTCGCTAAACTACCTATCCATAGACAATCTGATCCGACAATCAGACAAAAAACCAGACGTGTATTGCCGCCAATGTTGACTTTTCTTACAAGTATATTATTATTATTTACAGCTGTTACTGCGGCCGTCACCATGCCGGGGGGAGGTGTGCCGCCGGGCACCCCTTCTGCCAAACCCAAAGTACGTAACCTTATACACAATTATCCTTATACACCTTATTCACCATTAGGTGTATTGGTTATACACCTAATGGTAACCTTAAGCCGGGTACTGACCGGGTATACCAACGAGACATAACAAACATAATATATTGTGTATAATCAAAATCCGTCTCGAGCTGGTTCCCCGTACAATGTGTAACATGTTACGTTACGACTCGTATCACCGTTAGTACCTTCCCAAATAGCATATGTATAACGTTAACAACGTTTGTGTCAAATTTGTGCTAAATTGAACACAAACTAGTGTAAACTGTATATTTATAACCGCTTTAGCGGATTCGGACACTCTTTGGGTAGATTAGACAAATACATTTCATTAGACTGGACTTCTTTGTTATTTTATAATATATACAATTTTTTGTGGTTTTCCATTTTTTTGATAATGTCCAATTCATGTATCTATTGAATAGGTAAACTGCAATATCTTACCTGTTTATTTTATAGTAAGCATGCTTGAATGAGCAATAGAGCTCTAAATATTCCACATTTATATAAAAACCTAACGTTTATCTTTTCTTTTCAGGAAAAACCTAAAAAAGTGGTCGTAGCCCTGTATCCCTTCAAAGCCATCGAAACTGGCGATCTCTCACTTGAAAAGGTAAATTTAATTAACTAATCATTCAATACTAAACATATATTACCTAAATAAGGTTAATTTAATTAATGAATCTTTCAAAACTAAAGATATATTAAAAAGCGGTAATAAACGTCGTTGCGAGACGGGACGTAGCATCTTTGCACTTTATATTCTCAGCTTATTGCTAAAAATGTATACCGCGTAAAAATTTCCTATAAATTTTATTGATAAATGATAATGTATTGTTACAACCATAATTTTAAACTTTTTTAATAATTTCCAGTAAAATTTGAATTGTACGTAATATAATAGTAAATTTTGTAACAGGGCGCAGAATACGAAGTGATCGACGACTCTCAAGACCACTGGTGGAAAGTCAAAGACGAAAATGGGTAAAAAAAAATTAACGGTTATTAAACGAATATGGACTGTCTATCATAATTTATTTTATTTATAGTAGTTACATTAATAAATCTACTTACGATGCTCATACTGGATCAAAAGAACTACATGTTAAATAAATAAATCTGGACAATCCACATAGAATAATTATAAAAATAATAATAATAATCTCATTAGGGGAGACCTATGTCCAGCAGTGGACTATTATAGGCTGGTGATGATGATGTGATGAATCCACATAGCATCATCTAGCCCCAAGTTATGTAGAGTGAGATGGGTACTAGATGACTGATATGCGATATTTTTATTAAGCATAGAAAACTACCAGAACACCCTGAGCAAGTATCTGCAATAGTATAATACATTTGTCAAAAGGCGGGAATCAAACCCGCAACCTCCTGCGTCACGAGCGGACCTTCGCCCACCGCGTCACAGAGGTCGTCAGTAGTAGTTGTATCTTTTCTCTGCACCACCGTACTGTTATTATTATACTAGTATTATGTTATCGGTGGCACCATTAATTTTGAGTTGACTCAAATCTGTGTAATAGATCTACATAAGTCTTCGTGTGAGAAATAATCAGATTGTTGTTCTTCGAATTATTTGACAATTTCGTGGTCAATTGGTGGGACAATTTGGTGTATTATTTTATGTCACACCTTTGACTCAAATTACGTAGGTCGTAGGCACTAAAGTGATAATGCCCTGCCCTACACTTTCCGCACACTATAAAATATTATTTTACTAACTAAATTGACACCTAAAATATTTACCTATGTGGATAGTAAATGTAACTTACATTTACAATTTAAATACTTAAAATACACTTTATAAAACAGACTTTAAACTTTAGTTTTGTTATTTTTTTTGTTTTAATTTTCTTTGTTAATAAAGATATAAACAATACTAAGGGAGGCCTATGTCCAGCTGTGGACTAACATGGGCTGATGATAAATATGAAACATTAGGTACTATACAAAGCCTGAAAACATTGTCTATTCCATGTTTATTTTATTAACGTCAAGGTTCATTATTGCAATGTAAACAATGTGTACGCAGTTACTGGTATACACAGCTTGTAATTAATTATATTATTTAATTCTTATATTTAATACTAGTGGTCCGCACCGGCTTCGCAGGGGTATTTAAAAAAAATTGCATTTTTCATTCGGATTCCTAGCTTACATATTTGAGAATATTCAATGGCCTATGTTCATCAGGGAAAATTTTGGATTCTAATGGTAAAATAATTTTTCAAATCCGTTTATTAGTTTCGGAGCCTATTCTAAAAAGAGGAAAGATTTGATTGTTTGTTTGTTTGAATTGAATAGGCTGAAAAGAAATATTCTTTCACCATTACAATCTTACATAATCATTATCAGTGATGAACCTTGGTCTATAGAGTATTTCCCAAATAGTTAGGGATCGGTATGGAAACTTCAGTAATTTAACCCAACGTGTGTTTGTTTTATCATGTTTGATTTTTTGTTAAATACCCGTGCGAAGCCGGGTCAGACCGCTAGTGTAATGCAATCAGGTATCAAACTGGACTATTTACAAACATTGATATCCATTTCAGATCGGTCGGTTACATTCCAAGCAATTACGTCAAGGAGAGGGAAACAATCGGTCTTCAGAAATACGAGTAAGTAGTTTGTAAATTACTTCGCTTTTATAAGAGGCAAGGTGATGTCCCAAAGTACTAGCTATGGCAAAGCAAAGGGCTATGTACAAAAAATAGGTAGCCTCCCTAGGAAGGACAACGTTGGCTTGTCTATGTTTAGATATAGATTGATGTTAACTATGTTTTATTAATACATAGTTAAATTCTGAATAAAAAAATACAATAATAGCCAAAGCTACACCCAAGCTTTTGTCTATACTCGATTTTGTAAATCACCAACGTGTAAATTGTTAATGCCCTTGTACTTAAACTAGAATTACCCTCTTGCTGTTGATTTTTATAACCACAAAATATAAAAATGACAATAAAACCACATGACTTAATCAAATTGTGTGGTTTTTATTGAAATTTTTATTGAACATCTCAGATTTATCGATTGACATCGAGATCATCAATAAAAATGTTAAAGAATTATGTACCTCTAGGTATAATCATAATAATTATCATCTACAAGTAGGTATGTGAATTAGGTACATATAGTTTTTGCTCGGATTTGTGTTATATGTTGCAATGAATCGGTGAAAACTAGGATCGTTGTTGGGTTGAAATAATTATGGTTTACTTTTATCCCGAAAACAATACATGCGAAGCCGCGTCCAGAAACCATTAATAAATCACACTTAGATATTCAATATTATATATATTTACTAGTTTATTGCGTTGATTTACCAATTTTTCCTGACTTTTCGACCGGTTTTTTCGTGGTCACTGATCGACCACAAAATTTAGAGTAAACCGGTAATAAATAAATAATGCTGGACAATCCACACATCATCATCTAGCCCCAAGCTAAGCAGAGCTTGTGTTATGGGTACTAGATGACTGTATACATAATAAAATTCTATTAAATAGATATATATTTTTTATTATACATAGAAAACAACCAGAACCCCTGAACAAATATCTGCAGATCGTACAAATATTTGTCCCGAGGCGGGAATCGAACCCGCAACTTGAAGGTTGCGGGTTCGATTCCCGCCGCAGGCTCGTCGCAGGCGGACTTTCGTCTACCGCGCAACAGAGGTCGTCATGACTGGTAGTTGCAAATTATGCTGCTGCCTACTTTATATATAGATGCTATCTTTATTGCACCTTTTGAAAACAGTTTAATAAACAAACAATAACTACTTAAATCGATATAAAGATACTTTAAGTAGAAAAACTTGACTGAAAGATTCATTTCGTATTTTTTCACAGATGGTACGTGGGAGAAATGTCTCGGCAGCGCGCGGAATCTCTTTTAAAGCAAGAGGATAAAGAAGGATGTTTTGTCGTACGCAACTCTTCTACCAAAGGAATGTACACGCTCTCTTTATATACCAAAGTGTAAGTACTTTATGATGACACTTTTGTATGTTGGTAAAAAAAAAATGAATTTCAGTTGAGAGAGTGCAATAAAGCCTCTACCAGATATATTTAGAGCAAAATGACAAGATATGGTATTCTCGTGAGTGAGAAGTACTGAGCGATAGACGCGCATCGTATTTTGTAGGGGCAAAATAGTTTTTACTTAATAACAAGTTAATAAAACAACCAATCGAAAATTTTAAAGACATAAATTAACTAAATAAATACTTCTAGGTAGCGAAGAACATAGACTAACGAAATCTCAATAAAAGAAGAGTGCATTATGTGTGCAAAACATGTTAGTTAAATATTATCCAGAAAATTTTCAGCAATCGGATAAATTTTCTAGATAATAATCCTAGATAAAATTTCGAAATATAATTTCTTTCAATATGGTGATAGCTTTCACAGATTCTAAGATAAATAGTGATTTCGAACTACACAATTGCACACTTAACTCAGAAGGATAATGGATCACAGAGTTCAATGCCTTTTGACGCAAAATTTTGTGTAGTTGCTGCACAAATCAACCTATCTAACCGATATATTACGTGGTAGTTAGTAAGTAGGTTTATATTATATATATGTTAGATTAGGTTATATATTTTACATGGGCCGTAGCTTTTAAGTATTTAACATCTTGTACTAGACTAATGTTGCCTGAAATAAAAGATGATAATTATTATTAATCAATATAACCATGTTATCCAGTAACCACCCACAAACGAAGCACTACCACATAAAGCTGAATTCGCGCGGCGAGTTCTTCCTATCGGACAAGCATTGCTGCGCCAGTATCCCGGAACTCATCAACTACCATCGACACAACAGCGGTGGACTGTGTTCGAGGCTGAAGGCCTCACCTTGCGACCGACCTGCGCCGCCAACCGCTGGGTTATCACATGGTAAATATATTTAAGTATATTGCTATGTGGTGCATAGAATATCACCACCCTCACTCTTCCCGAGGGTGTCGTAAGAAGCGACTATGGGAGACACACCGGCGCGGGCAGCAGCGCCCTCTCAAGAGCACCTCCACCGAACTGCGATCCCCATCCCGTATGCCTAGCGTGGGGATTATGTGCAATAACCCCCACATAATGCCTTCTTTGGTAGATTCTTTTTTTTTTTCTTTGCATTCATTAGGGGAGGCCTATGTCCATCAGTGGACTATTATAGGTTGCTGATGATGAAATAAATTTAAATATTTAAATTAAATATAATTAAAATATTAGTTAAATATTTAATTTAATTTAAATATTTAACTAATTAGGCAATAACCCCCAAATGATGAGTAATGCATTCTATGGCGCTCATTAGGGGAGGCCTGTAACCAGCAGTGGACTGTCATAGGCTGTTGTTGATGATGATGATGAATTAGGCATTATCAATGGTTCTTAGGACATGTATTGCTGCACCAGATTTCCAGACTTCATCAACTAAGATAGGTACAACCATAATGAAATTAATTTAGGGGTTCCATCTATGCGTCAAAGGGTACCTATGCTCTTATTTTTTATGTTGTGTTATTAGTTATATTTTAAAACCATTCCAGGAAACTCTTCTTATTAAACTTATACACTATCATGTCATCACTCAATGGCAGGAGATAAAATGAAAAAGATGGTGGAGGTGAATTAGGCGGGGATTGGGTCGTGTCCGCTGGATGGAGCTACAGAAAAACCTTAAACAGCGCTTTCGCCGCGTACTATATTATATATCTAAAACTGTGTTACCTACCACAACATTTCGAGAGGGAATTTTCTTGATTAATGTCGTAATTTTCAGTATGAATACAACCTCCCAACGTGAACATAGCGCATGCACTAATAAATGACTATAGCTGTATTTTTATTATAGACAAATGGGAGATATTATTAATACAACCTCCCAACGTGAACATAGCGCATGCACTAACTGAATAACTGAATTTGTTATAGACAAACCTTCCAACGTGAACATAGCGCATGCACTAAATGACTGGAACTGTATTTCTTAAAGACAAATGGGAGATAGTATTAATACAACCTCCCAACGTGAACATAGCTCACGCACTAAATGACTGTAACTGTATTTGTTATAGACAAATGGGAGATAGATCCATCCGAGCTGGTTCTGATGGAGGAGCTCGGCGCTGGTCAATTCGGCGTGGTCCGTCGCGGCAAGTGGCGAGGCACCACAGACACGGCCGTGAAGATGATGAAGGAAGGAACCATGTCGGAGGACGACTTTATAGACGAAGCCAAGGTCATGACGTGAGTATCCTATGAGTTTAGTTCTAAGGGACATGCGATTTGGATTGACATCTCGAGTGAAGAAAGATAATCTATACTAATATTATAAAGAGGAAAGATTTGATTGTTTGTTTGTTTGAATTGAATAGGCTCCGAAACTACTGGACCGATTTGAAAAATTCTTTCACCATTAGAATCCTAAATTTTCCCTCATGAACATAGGCTATTATAATATTTTCAAAAAAATTAGGGATCCGCATGAAAAATTCAATAATTAAACAGTGTGCTATGTATTCAACCTCTTTCTAAGATAGAAGAAGAGGTTGAATATACAGCGCACGCTGCTTGCTTTCTCTCTACGGCCAGTGTCAGTTATGGAGTGTCGAGTCAATGTCAATGCTGTTAAAAAAAGTAAGGGATCCGTATGAAAACTGTGAAACCCATCGTGTTCGTGTGTATAATTTCTGAAATTTTTGATTAATACCCGTGCAAAGCCGGGGCGGACCGCTAGTAAAAAAATATTTAAAAACAAAGTAACTACAAAACAACCTCAATATACCTACATAATATCAGTACAATATTCCTGCCAAGCCGTAGCCGTAGTCAGGTCCTCAACACCTACTCCACCACTCAAACCTTTACTCCTTGAAGTAGCAGGGTATAAATTAGTGCGGTTGACAGCTGTGAAGACTTTTTAAGTTTCTAATTAATTGTACACTCGCATTTTCTGATTTTATTGTTTGATTACAACATAAATTATAATTAAACGATGAAATCGGAAAAGTCTCTTTAAAAGTACGTAAAAACTACTATTTTGTTATTAAATGATATGGAACATCAAAGTCTGTAATCCAAATATTACACCATTATTCTCATTCCAGAAAACTCCAGCACCAAAACCTAGTTCAACTGTACGGCGTTTGTTCCAAACACCGGCCGATCTACATCGTGACGGAGTACATGCGGCACGGCTCTCTGTTCAACTACCTGCGGCACACGTCGCCCGAGGTCATCGGCCATGACGTGCTCTTAGATATGTGCATACAGGTATGTACAGGGTGTAACAACACCTAGCTACTCTACGGCATTTGTTCCAAACACCGGCCGATCTACATCGTGACGGAGTACATGCGGCACGGCTCTCTGTTCAACTACCTGCGGCACACGTCGTCCGAGGTCATCGGCCATGACGTGCTCTTAGATATGTGCATACAGGTATGTACAGGGTGTAACAACACCTAGCTACTCTACGGCATTTGTTCCAAACACCGGCCGATCTACATCGTGACGGAGTACATGCGGCTCGGCTCTCTGTTCAACTACCTGCGGCACACGTCGCCCGAGGTCATCGGCCATGACGTGCTCTTAGATAATGTGCATACAGGTATATACAGGGTGTACCAATATAGTTCTACTGTACGGCGGCGTTGGCTCCAAACACCGGCCGATCTACATCGTGACATTTTAATGCCTTTTTAGTGATATCCGTGCCGCATGTCGAAGCCATGGATATCAAGGCATTAAGCATTGTAGAGCTCAAATCGATAATAATTTTATTCAAATTCTGTCAAAAAATCAACGACTGGAAAGTTGGTTTTTAGTTTATTGTATTTGGTCGGAGTATTACTTACTTTATTTTTGTAAGAGCTGAGACATCTTCAGCTGTGGGTGAACAAGGACTGATGATGATTATTCAACTTCTAGATAAATCTATATAAAGTAATATCTTTGACTTCACATCATTGATAAAGAACTCGCGCCAAGAAGACCCCTAGTTATACTGTCGCTTGAAAAAGACCATTGCTAAGTGTATACATGATTTTCCAGGTCTGCAAAGGAATGTCATATTTAGAAAGGCACAACTACATCCATCGAGACTTGGCTGCAAGAAATTGTTTGGTTGGCGACGCTAATGTTGTAAAGGTATGAATCTTGTCAATTCTATTCATTACGTTTTTGAAAACGACCATATTAGAGAACTAGAGGCTACATAAAAAAACTGACTCAGAATTTAACAGTATTATTATATGTAATCTGACATCTTACTATTACCTACTATTGATGTATGGATGTTTGTTACTCATTCACGTAAAAACTACTAAACTGATTTTTATGAAACTTGGTACAAATATAGTTTATGACATCGAATTATATATGGCCAACCTATCACTATTTTTATACCGAAATCCCACGGGATCGGGAGTTACGCGGGTGAAACCGCGAGCACCCAGCTAGTAAGTAAATATTTGTAAGAAGTTAAGAGACACAACTGAAGAATGTATTCCAGGGTCTGGTTAAATGTAAATAACACATAGTTAGTTACACATTTAAACTTAAAAATTGTAACTAACTAGTACTAGTTACTACTGTTTAGTTAGTTACATATTTCTTTGGTCCGTCTTTTTATCACTGTCTAAGTGTAAACTAGTGTATAATTTAAATTTTGTTGCCGCCTCGTCTTTCGTGGTAAAAACACTATGTTGTTTGCGAATTGTGAAATTAGCTTGATGAAATAAATTGTGTTTTGTACAGGTCGCTGATTTCGGTCTAGCGCGGTATGTCCTGGACGATCAGTATACAAGTTCCGGCGGCACAAAGTTCCCAATCAAGTGGGCGCCACCCGAGGTACTCAACTACACGCGATTCTCCTCCAAATCCGATGTCTGGGCCTTTGGTAAGTCTGCTCGTTATATCTAACGTGTTTTTTCACACTATTCACTCTTACCAATATTGATATGAATACAATCAAGTGTTACTTTATATTTCTACCATTTAGCCCTTAATAATGAGTGCTATTTTAAGGGATATTTACCGTGTTTATTGACTTATTTTCCCCGACGTTTTAACAGGTTTATAACGCGATAAATATCTGTTAAAAAAGTACTAATAATTATGTGTTCAGATCCCGTAAGTTTAAAAATATTCATTTAGCCCTTTACCCAGTGGTATAGGGTAATATAGGGAACCATATGCCCTGCATAATTGAAGTTGCATGGTTTTGTTTTTTGTTTTATTTTTCTTGTCTAAAATGTAGCTATTTGAGGGAACCTATTAATGGTCGCGTTAATGCTAAACACCTTGTTTAAAGAACCGATGATGTGTCCCCTAAAATTAATAAACCCTATGGCTAATTGTGTAGCTGCATGTGTTCTTCGAAAAGATAATAACTCTAATAATGTTTTATTACGTGAAGCTAACGTACGGAACTGCTTATCATTCGATTATATTTCAACGTAGGTACTATGTTTCATAACGTACTGGCTCGATTCGGATTCTGTAGTCTCTTAGGAGCCCTAAATCTAAATAAACCCACCTAATGCATGCTCGTTGGATTTACTTCAAAATGTTGCATAATGCTCGTAACTTCAATTACAGGCGTGCTGATGTGGGAAGTGTTCACATGCGGCAAGGTCCCTTACGGACGCATGAAGAACTCTGAAGTGGTGGACATGGTGCAGAGAGGACAAGTCCTCGAGAAACCCAAAGGCTGCCTCAATGAAATATACAACGTGAGTGAAATTTTTTGGTATAAATTATAATATACTGCTCTGCTGAGATGAGATGTGCTATAAACCTCGAATCCACATTCCAACAATCTACCCGAAATGATTTCACACACTGAATTGCGTGGGATTTGGGTTTTTCTATAACTGCATGATGAGAGGAGCTGTAACAAATCCAATATTCATGGTAAAACTTGTCTAAATGCTCATTTTGTGAGCCAAAATAGCTGAAATCTGTGGTTACATAACCACAGATGTGGTAAATAA
This sequence comes from Eupithecia pulchellata, assembly GCA_963931895.1. Classification (NCBI taxonomy): domain Eukaryota; kingdom Metazoa; phylum Arthropoda; class Insecta; order Lepidoptera; family Geometridae; genus Eupithecia; species Eupithecia pulchellata. The sequence continues at coordinate 8,743,184 of OZ007524.1, read as the reverse complement.
TAAATAAGATGAAGATATAAAATAATTACTTTAAAAATAAAAACTACGGCCCTATAAAACATGTACCTTAATCTAACATATATATAAAAAATAAACCAATTTACTAACTACCACGTAATGTCGGCGACGTGTTTGATTTGATTTTATGATTTGCAGGTAATGCGCGCTTGCTGGCGGCGCGCGCCAGACGAGCGACCTTCGTTCCGCGCGCTGAAAGAGGAACTGACGACAACAGCACACGCCGTGCGACAGGACTGACTGCTTCATTTATTGCGACTGCTGTGCCCCACACATACACATCTACCAGAAAACAATACACATGTACCAACAAACAATACACATGTACCAACAAACAATGCACATGTACCAACAAACAATACACATGTACCAACAAACAATGCACATCTACCAACAAACAATACACATGTACCAAAACACAATACATCTGCAACAAAGAATACCCATCGAACGAATCACTTATATCTCCCATTAAACAATACACATACACCATCAAAAAGTAAACATCTATCAACCAACAATACACATGTATAAACAAAAAATACGAATATATCAACCAATAATCCTATTAAATAATCAAACACTTCCAACAACAAATCCGCCACATCTATCACCAACAATCAAAACCAACAATAGACATTCAGCAACAAACCTTACACATATGAGAACCTTACAGAAATATGAAAACATAGGTACAATATAGTGGATAGACAGGGATTTCCAACACCGACTAATGAGCTCATACGAAAAAGCGCTTTGAATGATCAATTCACTTGGCAGATTAATCAGGTGATTGTAATAAAAAACAAAACGAACCTAATCTATGTCAATTGGAAATAATGGAATTGAACTTATTCTAATCTTTTTGATTAAACTGGAATTGAAGCAGTCAGCAGTAGCCGTCCATAAAATGTTTACTATAAAAGCTATAGCAGTTTGATGCTTACAGTTATAATCAATTCGTAACTACTTACAAGTCTAGGTTGGCTTTGTAATAAGTCTGACCATTGTAATAAGTTCTAAAATAATATTTTCGCACAAATTTCTGTGTGTTACTGAATAAAATATATTTTATTCAGTAACACACAGAAATTTGTGCAAAGTAGCAGCAGGTAGCGATATTTAGTATGACAAATATAATCAAAATTTGTGATTTTAATGTTAGAATTTACAATCCATAGTACATTATTTTAATCGATTGATTGTTAGTACATATCATTCCTGTACGAAAGTTGCGATATTTCTAACAAAACTTTGTTTAAAGTCACAAAATAATACTAAGCTATATTGCAAAGATATAAATTCTGCAGCTATATATTTTATAATCCTTTGTTTTACGCAACTCCATATTAGTATGAATAGCGAATTATACTAATCATATTCATATTAATCATCCTATTTTTAATTAACTTAGATTATAATGTAACTTGTATATACAAACATAATTATTATTTAAAGTAGGCATCATATCTTAGTTTTAAGAATATTTTATTCCCATTTTACTACTTACAAAATAACTGTAAATTTTACATGGTCTTTTACTAGAGAAACATTGTCGTTTTATAAAGTGTTTGTACTTAACATTCAATATTATATTTTGAAGAGATACTTAAGTACTGTTCACATACCTAAAGCGACCTCTGCCTAGCATTTTGATAGGAGAATCACTGGTACTGTGTACAGGCTTATAAGCCATCCAGCGCGTCATTTTCATCCAATTTCACAAATATTATGGAAATCCAGACTAATACAAAGCGCTAGTCATTATGGATAATACCTAGTTTTATACTATCAGATACATTACGTAACATTCGGTGACTATGCGAAACAATACAGTATCATTCATAAATAGTTGTCTGTAAATTCTGTGCAACATTTATTAGGTGATGAGCCTATTGATGTATCCTTCAATGTTGCACCGAATAGTTTTTGTTTTTTGTTGAATAGGTCATGATTAGGTACTTAAGAAAAAATAAAATAGTGGTAAACTGATAATAAAGATCTGTTTAGCACCACAGATACCTAAAATGTGCCAATACACACATTTTATATTGCCTTGTACTAAACATGCTAGGGACTTCCGATTTTAATGTTTAAAATAAATGCAATTTGGTTATTGCAGGCCAAAAATTTACTAGGCTTCAATAATGGTCCTTTATGTTTAATATGTAGGTAGCACTCGATTTTTACTAAGTATTACTTTGTGGTGCATGCCATGATGTTATGATATAATATTAAGGAATTAACTCCGGAGAAATCTTTAAAGTAGCCCCAATATATGAAAATCTTCTAAAGTTGAATAATACCAGTATTTTCTTGATCTCTCGGGAAAAACGGTTTCTCTTGAGTTAGTGATAGTAGTTTATCTGTACAATGAAACAATTATTGAGTACAAGCTCTGGATTTGTACCTACAGCAATTTGTATTACTGTTTTGTAAGAATAAAGCCAGGTTAATAAAAAATGTTTTTGATTTTGTTCTCCCGTTGCATTGATTGGTAGTTTTACCATAATCGTGAAATATAATTGTTGGGGACGTCAATGAAAGTTTTGTTAACTGCACATGCGAACATAACTTGGAAAGACGAGTTATTGATCCGCGATATTAATATGGACTGGCGTGACGCGGGCCACAGCAAGTTGCGTTTCGATCGGTCCCACGTTCGCACCTACGTTAAATGCGGAGTTGCACTTAGTAGGACGAACAGAAACTGGTCTCCCTCGAGGTCCTACTAGTAGGACAAAATAGTAGGACCACGAGAAAACGCCCGAAGTATTCTATACTTACTCAAGATGTTACTTTAGGAAAATACAAATATCGATATAATTATTATAGTGTTAACAATAAATCTTTACAAAACTTTTGAAAAAGGATATTTGTAAATACATTTGCAGTGTCAAATTCACAAGGTACCTAGGTACTAAGTAGGTACATTATCGCTTGTTACCTTTTATCAGATCATAAAGTTTGTCTTAGCCAGGTGCAAATAATTCTTTGCATGCAAAAGTTGCCTGGAAGAGATCGCTTTAAGCTACGAAGCCGACCATTGTACTTGTCTTTTGTTATGTTATTTTTCTGGTGTAGGTTCAATAAAGCATTTTTGTATTGACTAATTTTGGCGTAATCCTTCATTAATGAAAATGCTAATTTACATCCTTCGAACAATCGTTCATTAAAGTACTAAAGAGAGTGATTAAAAGGACCATAATGATGCTTCAATAATTATATTGTTAGGTACATTGACATAAATACATACTTATCTACTAGGTACGTGTTAGCTTACATCATAGGTATATTATAATAGGAAAATAGTCAAATATAGATTACGTAGTACTTATGCATTATCTACCTGTATAATAAGTACTTACATCAACAGCCTATACTTGTCCACGGCTGGACATAGGCCTCCTTTGATGTCGCGTTATTGGGTTAGGTATCATTAAGGGGAAAATACCATTATCCCAACGGTAGGTTGCATACTTATTACCACTGTAAAATCAAACAAAGTGGTCAAAAACAAATCAGCAAATCCTGAACTTTTTTAACCTTAGGCTTTAATTAATTGAGTGACTATCTACTAAGTTAGTGAAAAATGTACCCGCATAATTAACAAGTCAAATGACAAAACGATTTAGTTATCCAAATGTGTACGCGTGGTGGTGGTGACTCGCAATTGTAGGAAATGCATTAGATTTTTATGAAATATACAACTATCGTTTGTATTTACGAAATATACAACTATTGTTTGTATTCATACCAGAATTAATGTTACTATATCCTTAAAGATAGCCCCTGATAGAGCCGCGCCCTCACCACGGTATGGCCGGGCTACGTCCAATTTCATTGGTTATTTATTATTCATATGTTTTTTTGGCTTTATAACAATACTCTTTCGCCATAAAATAAAACGAAACTCATACCTACCTATTTATATTAAACACGTAGACGAAATTTCATTAAAATATGTGAAATAACTGGCTAATGATAATGAAACTACTTTTTCCGTAGAAGAATGTAAAAATTAAGAAACAACGAGATTTTGTTTCTATCCCATGATTTTCTATTTAAGTAGAATAGCATAATATTCTCTTGTCTTAAAATTAATATTCCGTAAATTCAAAAGGTGGGTTTTGTGTCACTTCATCATAGTTAGGTAACGTTATTTAATCTCTGTGGTAGGTAAAGTGATCATCTTTATATTATAACAAACTCACTAAGTGTACATTAAATGTTATGAACACAGCACTGAACAATCAAATAAAAATAAACAATAAAACATGGCAAACGTAAAAATCTCTACAAGACTAGAAAACCTACCTAAGAATATGTAACACATTATAAAAATTCAACAATGGAATGTAAAAATAACATGAACAAGAAATAAAATTTTGTTTTAAAATTTCTAATTACATAAGTTAGATTGCAAAACCATTATTGAAGAGGCTACCCTATTGATATATAAAGTGAAACACTTTGTTTTTGCGTTTTTCGATTTTTGGGTAACGTAACGGATTTTTGTCAATTTTTTATACATATTTCACTTTTGTCCCGCGTGATATTTTCCCGTTGGTAAAGTCAGAAATCTGTGTAAGTTTCAAATATGGGTAGACACTTCAATGACAAAGTTGTTAAATTTCAGTATAAGTATTTCAAAGTTAAAGAAAAATCAGAAATTAGAAATTTTATATGAAGTTGCTTTTAGTATGTTATAGCAAATGGCTTACAATTATCGTAAAACTACAATAAAATTACCTAAAAATAAACATTATCTCTTGAGAATGATTCGAGTAGGTAAGTTTAGTTACCAATGTTGATTTGTTAATGGGGCGTCTAAACGGGCTATATTTTACGACAATTTGTGGCTGCAATACTGTGACCGGCAACATTGCTAGCAATACCAGCCACACTATGCAATATTTTAAGGATGGCCCGGTAGCCACATATTTTAAGGTATGTCAAAATATTTTAGGTAGGGTCGAATCCATATTCGTGTTCTTTTTTCTCGTTTTTCTGCCAAAACAATGTAAGCGGCTGCGACGAGCGTCATTTCGTCGGCCATTGTTGCTGGATTGTGTGGCTCATTAAAGGGTTCTGAATCAAAGGCCATACTATTGCAGCCATATTGCAACATGTTGCCTGTTATTGATTGCTCAGCCATAAAATGCACTAAAATGTTTTTTTGATGGCTGGGCAATGTTTGCCAATAATTGCAGTCACAAATTGTCGGAAAATATAGCCCGTTTAGACGCCCCTTAACGTAACGCAATTTGTTCCTTTACTGCAGAAAAATATTGAAGATCCCGCATGATGATAAATTTTAATGATTGGTGTGCCTGATATTATATTTTAATACTCTTGAATCACATGACAACTCAAAATCTTATTGCTGATTATACATGATGTTGATCCATCATACAAATATCTGCTCAACTGGTTATGCTTAAGTGGCATTATCAGCAGTTGTGTAACAATGCTTCCCTTTTAAATATAGTTTATCATATCAGGCCATGTATAACACAAACAATATTTTTATCAACAATACCTTATCTTAAATTACTTTTTACATGTCCGTGGGCAAGATATCAGGTATTAAGTAGTTGCATAGATCCATTTCAGAGTTAACAAATGTAACTTTACCAGCAGTATTCTCATCCAGCCTGAAATAAACAACATTTTATATTCACATCTGTTTCCTCATACAAAGGAATGCATTGTTTTTCCTGTTTATAAAAAGGAAGAAGAATGGACAAGGGAGAATGACTAAGAGTAAAACCTGACAAAAAATATTAGTACCTATATTATATAAAACATGGAAGTTTGTTGTAATTCAAGCCAGAGCTAAGAACAGACTATGTTATGTTGCATTGATGTGTATGAGATATATGTAGATCAGTATCAACATGATATCCTAATTTTTCTTTAAAAAAAAGGAGTGTTAGCGAAAGCTGGGATGGGATGTATGTATAAATCAGTTCCCATGTGAGGGAAAAAGCATATGAACATTTCTTTAGAAATACCGCATGTGAAGCATCTGGCAGTATCTAGTAAATAACAATGTATAAGGACTGAAATGACGACAGTAGAAAATATTTTGAAAGTATTTACCATCCTTTTATAACAGCCCAGCAACCAGAGAAAAATGCTGGCGCATTGATGATGAGGCATACACCGAGCCTCTCAGGGTAGTGTCGGCTGAGCAACCATATGAGGTTTTTAAGCACCTGGTAGTCCATACAGGATAATGTGAAGTTGTTCAGGTCAAATACAATGCATAGATTGTCTACAACTTCCTCAAAACACTTTTTACTGGCTTCTTCCTGAAATGTTTTGTTTTGATTTTAACACTCTAAGCCACAATTTATATACAGAAGAACAATTTTTTGGCTATTTTTGTGTACCTAGTATACTAATATTTTCTTAAAAGTCAGTCTAAATTATTCTTTGTTCTATGGGAAATACACACAGTGAAAATTGGAACTGTCTAACTCTTAAGGTCCATGAGATACAGATGGATGACATATGGACAGACAGAGGGTCAGACACTTATTAGTCAGATGGATGCTTAGTAATAGGGTCCCGTTTTCTCCCTCTGGATATGGATCATTTAAAATCATCAACTCATATTATATTAATGCTGTAGATTATATGCCGACAGAATCACTACCTACCATTGGTCATTAAGTGTAGATTAGATACTCACTAAACAATAAACTATGAATTTGGTCAGATCATCAATATCTCTATCGTTGGAGTTATGGTTCCGTGCAGGAATGTATACAATTGGTCGTCCATGAATGTCTCTGTGACGGAGTACTCTTGCCTTGTTAGAATATTTTTCTATACACTCTTTGTTGTTCTCTAAATCTGCCACACCATATTCTACTCTCCATTTGTTCGTCTTTAGTATTGCCTGAAAATTAGAATTTGCCAATAATAGATAGAGCTAATATTTTTGATTATAGGAATATGAAATTGTTGGAAGTTTTGGTTAGTACCTGGTACCTACGTTAATAAGTATACATATAAACTTTTGTAAAGTACCTGGAAGGAACTGTCCACTGTTTTAAAAGCTCTAAGATAGCGCCTCAGGGAAAAATCATTGTGGAACTGTGTTGGATCAGCCTCGACAATCAATTTCATGCGCTCTTTTAGCAGCCTAAAATCCTCTTCATTGACTGGTTTTAATTCTTCTGCCATTATGTCCCAGGGTTGTATCAAAAAGAACAGGTACACTTAACTTGTACACCTCTAAGAGCTTAGTGCTCGAAGCGTAGAGTTTCTGTGGCTAAGTGCCTGCCTGTGCTTGCTTACTTTGTACAAAATAGATAAGACACAAACTATATAGGGATACTAGATAAGAATACAGACAGAACAGAACGTAGTGGATAATTTCGAGCTTTGAATACAGACAAGACAGACAAATCGTAAGTCGTAAACTGTCTGTCTTGTGGTACTTCAACTTCTTGCTATGCGAGTCGAAGCTCGCTCACTCAGCAGCGAAAACGTAACGTCCGTTAGTTATCTGTGATATTGTTAGTTGTAGTTATGTGAACCCGTTAGGGACGTTAATTCCAGAAGCTGCTCATATTAGACGCCCTTAACTTTAACGTTATTAATATTGACACTAAGTCACTGTGTTGTCAAAGCTAAAGTGTCAAACCACGATTTATAACGCGTATTGAGCACGCTAGGTACGTTGCGCGTTAAATAGCGTTAACCCCCGATTCTATCGCTCAAGAAGTACCAGCACCCGATTCTATCGCTCAAGAAGTACCAGCACAGCCAGCAGGCTAAAGAAAAGCTTCTGAGATCCTACAAGGCCCTCGAAGCGACAACACGGGACTCGGGAAAAGTTTTTCTCGACGCTGAAGCCAGAAAAAAAAACTTTAGTTCGTTTCTTACCTGCATTTGACAACGTAGAGTCGAATGCCGAAGACCACTGATGATAGCGTTAACACTTCTTGCACACAAAAATAAGAGGGCCAACCAAGATTTGCGACGCGTGCAACACACGCTAGGTTGCGCTTATATAAGGGCATCAATTTCAAGAACTGTTGTACGAAAAGTAAGAAAATACGCGCTATTCACGCGAATCTACGATCAAGGATCAAGCACAAGTAGCCTTTGCTTGCAGCTCAGAAAAACGATTGTCTATGGAAGTGCCCTAAGCATGTACTTTCCTTGGATACCTATGTAAACAAATCGGTAGAACAACATGGCGGATTAGGGATGTTCACTTGTTCGTCTAGTCGATAACATTATATCGATGGACGAGCTGGTCTTTTTAATCGACATCAAAAAAGGAAAGGTTCTATGTTCAACTGTATATTTTTTTTTGTATCAATGAGGGGTACCGTTTTTGTACTCACCAGTTAGCGCCACTGTAAAGTAAGGTCAGAACGAACTTACTTATAGGCGACGGGAAAATATATTTAAATTTTTCAGCGATTCAGCGACCCCGGCTTTGCACGGAAACCTCTTAAATTGTCAGTGTTCCTCTACTATATTATGCATGTATTATACATGTAAACCTACCTCTTGAATCACTCTATCTATTTAAAACAACCGCATCCAAATCCGTTGCGTAGTTTTAATGATTTAAGCATACATAGGGAAGGACAGACAGACAGCGGGATGCGACTTTGTTTTTACTATGTTATGAAGAGCGCATTTCTGAGGTGTTCCCATTGGAACCAAGTCAGGATCTGATGGTGGGATCCCGGAGAAATCGAAGGAAACCCTCATTTTCGGAATTGGAGCTGGATCCGAGAGTTTACTGGAGGTGAAGCAGGAGCAGGATATGTAATAAAACACTGTTTTAACTGTATTGATCGCATATATTTTGTATTTTGTTATAACCTGACGTTTTGGAAGCTTTTCTGATTTGAATGCACTCTCTTCAAAGTGCGATGTGCAAACATGAATGTCTTGAGTTCCTGGCCGGATATTTTCTAAGCCAATATTTTCTTACGATTCCCTCCGCCGGCTTTCGTTTCTTGGTAAACTAAAACAAGAAAAAATACGTAACTTATTAAGGTCAACACATCATCAGTGGTTTTGTGTCCGGTGGTCTTGTGTGGAGAGGTTCAAGTCCGTTAAGATGGACTTGCACCTCTAAGGTCAACACGGGGCAGTGTGTCATATTTTTGTCAAAGTTTATTTTGAATCCAAAAATGGTTTTCAAATGGTTTTCGTAATAAAAAAGTCCTCTACACTTGCCCAATAGTTACACTTAGGTACCCATACTGACCTTACCTAATTTATCGATAACGTTCGATGTTCGATGATGTTCAACACTAGCACCGGTTTTTATGTCTGCGATGTGAATGAAATATTGAGAATATTGCGGGTTTCTACAGCTCACAATAAAGATGATTCAAAATAATAGGTTTTTACACACTTTATATCAAAATACAATGTAAAATAGACACCAATTTAACGAAATGTTAGCCACTTACCGGTGTAAGGTTAGATTCGGCCTGTTTTTGCTTTGGCATAGGCCTCAGCCTGCTACAGAACACTTCATGGTACCTCTTCTATATGATTTTCAATTTATATTACAGTTTTGGTCAATAAATAAGTCGAAAACACGGGCAAAACATAAAAATCTCACAATGACTTCTCCTGACATGTAAACAAACTCGTTGAATAGAATGGGCATCCGTGACAATGAAACCAGGAAGAGGGCGCTGATAAAAAGAGTGTGTATTGATTTTTCCTAACGTTAAACCACTGTTGTGAGAAAGAGACTGGTAGTCCAATATTGCTTCCGTGTCAAATTCGACAATTACAACAATTCCATATGATCGTTTTTCAGAGGCTTGCAGTCACTGGTTATGTGATGTGATGTGTGACATGACATGACTTTACACTTGACGTTGACTGAGCGAGAAATTGATCTCACCTGACACGACCTTCAGAAAGTAACGTGAGGTGATTTCCTTCGTCCGAGACACGGTCGGTCGGTTAGCTGCGAGTATTCGCTATAAACTTTATACATGGCCCAGGAAGGATTCCACTACGAAACTATTTTGTGTTGGATGGAACGTTTCATCCTTCATCCGGGGTGAGTGCGGCTCACGTTGCGCTTGTAGACTTGTATGCGCCCACTCAAGAAAGATTCCGTTAGGTAGGTACCGTTATAAAAACGACGACAGAGTTAGGTAACGTAGGTACAGACAGAAGCATTAATTGGTAACCCCCCTAATAGCTAAAGTTTACATTGCAAATCACTGTACGATTTACAAATCTTTTACTCAAATACTAAGAAACAAAAACGTAACATCCAGTGGGAATCGAACCAGACATCCAATCGCTCACATGACAAGTTGACCACGCACCAACCAACTAAACCAACGAACCAGTTATCAGAGCTTCGAAATTTTATGTTATTTGTGTTCGACAGCGGATTTTTATTTATGAGATCTCTTTACACTGGATAAGAAAAAAAAGAAGTGTTTGAGGGTAGATTTAAATATAATCTTGGTGAACAATGAAAAGGTCACTAGCCATTTCCAATTCTAGTCTTGACTTACTGGTTTGAATCATAAAATGAATTGAAGAATATTGAAGGAAATTATGCAAATTAAGAATTTTGTGAGAACTAAGATTGCGGTGCTATTCTAACAGCAAAATTAAATGAGTAATTAACACAGTGTACATTGGTAATCAGGAGATTGCTCGTTTTGAATTACGGTAAGTTATCAACTTATTATTCTTGTGTCATAATCGTTACGAAACAAATCCATATTTTTTTTTAGTAAAACCTTGTTATCTTTAACTTCATTTAAGTATTGATTTGTTGTCTTACAGATAAAAACCGTGCGCTTAAGTGTAATGTGGGGATGTGAATGTAAGAAGCAATGGCAGATAAACAACAGGAGTGTATACAAATCAGTGAAGTCGCCACAATAATATTGTTGACATTCAGACTAGTTCGCCTTTTACATCCACTCGTTCTACTGCTCAACAATATTTGATATCAACATCAACAGAAGGCATTTGCATGCAGCTGATATACTTACACAATTATCGAGCAGCAAAAATAGGACTGTCTGCTGAACTCCACCGCAGGGCATGAATAACTTTAGGTAAGTGATAATACTGATAACTCTCAACAAATTCGAACACCTTTATCTCTGATTATTTCATCATAATAATAATATTTTTAACAAGTTAGTATTTACACGAACTAAATAAACATTATAACAGTTGATTTTTTTTCTTTTTAGGTTTTGGAGATGGATATCCTCTATGGGTCCTGGAGAAATAGTAAAAATAACTGGGCGCATGAATGTCGAGCAATTGAAAGTGTTGAAGGTTACTACGCGGATCGCGTATCCAGAAGCCCAAATTTATTTTGTCCATGATAATTGTGAAGTGCATCGTACGCGGATGGTTTCTCAAGGGTTGTTCGTCACTAGAAGACATTACTGTTATTTCTTGGACATCTAAAAGTTCGGACCTAAATCCGATAGAAAATATGTGGGGTCAAATGGTTTTAAATTGAGATCCGATCCGTTAGCCCTTAAGCTATTAAGCGATGTATCACTAAATATAAAGGACGATAAATATCACTACCTACTAAACCCTAATGTAATTTTACCTTTTAACATTGTCAGAAAAACTCCATTTGACCTCATTTACTTTCAAAACTACCTGATTATTTAGTATTCCATGATTTACAAGAGATCCAAATTGTTTAATTCATTAGATTAGCAAAGTAAACGAAAATCTAATGAAAACATGTGTATTCTCGAGCACTAAATCCAAAATGGAATATTATTTTTCAGGATAGGAAGCTATTTGTAAGTAGGCTAAATAATAAAATAAAACATCTCGGAACTAATTTCATTTTTTGTGTTGTTGTTTGAGTAGGCAAATTTTTGAAAAAAAATAAACGTAATTGTTTACCTGAAATTATTATTATTGTTTTATTTTATCAATTACTTTAAATTCATACTAATAGACAAAAACTTAACTATTACACATGAATAAATGTCATTACATTACTAAAATTAAGTAGTAGTTAAAAAACAAAAACATCCACTGCAAGGATTCGATGACGATCATTACGATGTGCGGTGACAGAATCTCGCTTACAATAACCACTACACCATAGTTACATGTGATACAGGATCGAAATTTCAGTATCGTTACTCCTGATAAAAGAAATGTAGGTGTTGAAAAAAACATTTGTTTTTTTATTTAAACAATTAAATAAACTTAAAAAAAACAAAAATAAAAAATAATGTAAATTAAAATTAATATATAAATCTTCACGGGTTTGAACCTACATGCTACTGAGCAAGCAAAACTTTAATAGAAACAATAATGAGTGCTCAAAAGGGTTTGGAAAAAAGTCGGAAGTTGAAAGTTACGACTCCGAAACTTTGTTTGGAATAGTAAGGAGACAAAAAAAACATTAAGTCCTGTGAGGTGAGCCCTAGTTTGGCGGCACAAAGGGGAGGTCCTGTTTTTTTACATCTCGTGACCGATGCGTAAATAATAGGTACCTAGGTACTATTAAGTAGGTAGTTAGGTACCCCCCCCCCAACCGGCCGTGTGGTGCCGGCATAGAATTTCACCACCCCAACTCTTCCCGTGGGTGTCGTAAGAGGCGACTAAGGGAAACACAGCGGGGGGCGGGCAGCAGCGCCTCCTGCAGAACAACTACACCGAACTGCGATCCCCAACCCGCATGCCCAGCGTGGGGATTATGGGCAATAACCCCCAAATAATGATGCCATCTATGGCGCTCATTAGGGGAGGCCTATGTCCAGCAGTGGACTATTATAGGCTGGTGATGATGATGATGAGTTAGGTACCTACCTACTACATATTATATTGGTAGCTGATAGAGTTCTCAACGAATTTGATTCTTTATGTAGGTCTCTTTTTACCTATTCCCAATCGTTGCTTAGATAGGAACAGCAAAAACGGTCCATTTTAAAAAATTAGTTTATAACTGCCAGCAGCGCCTTTCCTCCAATTATACATATAGTCGGTATGAAGGAATTCTCTTACTTCTTTGGCCGGTATCAAACATCAAACCAGACATTTTGGTCTGTTCCACCAACCGAGGGAGCGAGCACGTTTGAGTGTTCAACCATTGTTCAACATTATAAACAATGTTTGATGATTGTAGAAAATAATAATTACATAGCCTGTTACTGAACTAATCGTCTCCACTATTAACTTCTATTAAATATCTATTCTATTATTTCACTGTTATATAACTTTAGCCTATTCGTTATTAATAGCCTGATATTGCAATTAATTTAGGTCTTTTTTCAAGCCAGTCAATATTTTTTTTGTAGTCATATTATCTAATTTGTTTGAAATAAGTAAGCTACCTAGGTAAAAAATTATCTACATAATTATTAAATTGTAGTTAATAAGAAAGCTGTCATACCTATTTGGGACGAATAAAACTAAACAATTCTTCAATCACCTACTTGAGTCGTAGGCATCTTATTTATTGACCTGAACTCAATTTTTGCTTAAGCTAGCAAACCGTTGACCGTGAACTCGGGTAAATGAGGAACAGTCTTCCTGAAGTCATCAACAGTGCAGCAGAAGGAGTATCCGATGTCGATGCGGTCTGCCTGCCAGCGCAGCCAGTCGAATGCTGCGTTGTTGCGGCAGAGGTCAGTACAGAAGGTTAGCTGTTTGACCTCTTCCTCGGTGTAGTAGGGGTTGTTGATGCTCACGAAGGCAGTGCCTAGACGGAGGGTTGGCTCGTAGACAACCTGCAATTCATGGTTTGTGTATTAAGATGGAGAGATGGAGGAGTTTCCTCGAGTTAGTTTTTGACTTCTACCACTCTTCGACAATAAAAGTGAGAAGAGAAAATCACGATATTTCTTATTTTATAATAATTTATTGTACTAAATTTGACATGTCTGTGTTTATTCACAAAATAATTTGACTTTATTTTGTGAATAAAAACTTAGACAAGTCAAATTTCATACAATAAATTATTATAGGTAAAAATAAGAAATAACAGTTATTTCTTGTTTTACCGACGCAAAACCACAGTTACCTGCTGAGGCCCATATCCAACAGCGGGCTTAGTAACAGTTTTTTCAGGGCGCTATGGCACCCATTCGAAGAGCCTAGTAAGTACTATAACGCCCTTACTTCAGCTTGCCACGTCTAGTGCCTGCAGTCTTTTGCAGGTCCAAACCAAGTTCCACCGGGGCAAAAGTCTTAGGACGCTTCTTGCCCTGCGGCTCTATTGTCTAACTCAACTGGTAATCGTAATCGGCTTCAGTTTGGCATTTCAAACCTAGCCTGGACTTCGATTGTAACTTTCGTATTGTGTAAATAGCTGAAACCGAAGACCAGTTGAATACCTTAGACAATACCGACAACATTCTGACTGGGTCTACAACTGGTAATTGGTTTGAAGTTCACTGGTAATGGATTTCAAGTTAGACAATAAGGCTGCCGGTTCGGGGGCACTATCAACGGCTACTCGCGGTCTCTACGTTTACACCAGTGGTAGTCAGTTCTTTTGTGAGATATGGCCGGACCTTATTTTTCATCATTTATGTAAGATTTAAGAGTCAGAGTCAAAGAGCCTCGAATACATCAATATTCTCCAAGTTATCAGGTATAACTCTAAGTACCTTGTAGTAGTACAGCGGAATTGGCAGCTGAGGGTTGTTGTTGGCGTCGCGACGAAGATAGATGTCAACCAGATTGTTGTTCTGGTCGCGGAGCTGGGAGACTCCCCACGTGCCGGTGTAAATCATGGTGTTGTAGCCGGCAGCGCCGATACGTGCACGCAAGTTCTGCGAAAATAATCACACAATGAGGCGTTGAAAAGCTATCTATTCACGACAGATCTCAATCTATCTTTCGCGGAGAGCTGATTATCAGTAAGTATGCATATTTTCATGATAAATGAACAACATAGGCACGGCACGGTTTTATGATGGTTCTATGTTATGCTTCGAATAGGTATCTCCGCTGGCTCCTCTGTACCTACCTTCGATGACAAAACAAGATCAGTGCGAGTATAACTCGCGTTCCTAGGGCTTTGAGTGGATAATGTAGGTATGTATACAAATACACCAGGTACCTTACCTACGAGTTACTTCGGAGATTCAAAAACTGAAATTTAGATATCAATACCTTTCATTAATCATCATCATCATCAGCCTATAATAGTCCACTGCTGGACCTCTAGGCCTCCCCTAATGAGCACCATAGATGGCATTATTTATCATTTGGGGGTTATTGCCCATAATCCCCACGCTGGGCATGCGGGTTGGGGATCGCAGTACGGTGGAGTTGTTCTGCAGAGGGCGCTGCTGCCCGCCCCCCGGTGTGTCTCCCTTAGTCGCCTCTTACGACACCTGCGGGAAGAGTTGTGGTGGTGAAATTCTATGCCGGCACCACACGGCCTTTCATTAATATCCCACTTCAATTATAATAAACACCTTTGAAAATTTGTGTTTTTGACTAGCCCCGAATATTTCAAAAACTGCGGTGGTAAATGGAGATTGGTGTGGTATGCTAGCAACAAAGAAAAAAAAGTGAGAAACACAAAAAAGATGAAGAAAGAAATAACTTCGAGCGTAAAATTTTCGGGTGACAAAAAAGTTAGAAGTAGTAGTTAAGGTGTTGATTATTAACAGTTCATACTTACTATTTATTAGAATGAAAACATAAATAACAGCGAGTGGAACGAGCCTTGACATATTGTAGTTTTTGCGGCCATTGGAAATGGTTGAGAAATTACATAACAACAACAACAGCCTATCAGTCCACTGCTGGACATAGGCCTCCCCTAATGCGCGCCATAGGTGGCGTTATTTCATCTGGGGGTTATTATAATAATAATAATAAATCATTTATTTCAGGCAACATAAGTCTAGTACAGGATGGTAAAATACTTAAAAACTACGGCCCAAGGGCGTCGCCAGGGGGGGGCAGGGGGGGCAGCTGCCCCCCCCCCCTAGAGATGAAAAAATATACCTAGCCAACTGCAAAACAACAAAAGTTCTGCTTTTGTCTTGCTTTGCCGATAAATCCCGCATATATTCACTATAACTAGGAATAAGTAGTAACAGTTAGAACAAAAATTTAACATAAAAAAAATATTGTATTTAAAGTATTTTTTTTTTTCGGATGTTTCGGTTGGTCATTTGCAATTAAATATTATTATATGTACGTGCTGTGTATAGCTCGTAAAGCTTTTCGCATGTAAGTTGAAACCATTCTTATTTACAATCGCCATACAGGCAAACAGGTCCGTAGGGACAGGGGGTTTTGGGGATTCAAGCCACCCCCCGAAAAGTTTTCTCGGATACGTGGGAGTACTTGAAGTGGTTGTTCTGTCTTAAAACCTCAATTTTTTTTCGTCAAAATTCGTCGGGTGGCTCGCTCTCACGCTAAGTATCATTCGATTCGTATTACATAAGTCGTGTACCTTAATGTATGTAAGTGAGCAAGGCGCACGCATCACATTCAATTACACCCGACTGAACTTGAAAGGCAGATCACGACATTAATTTTAATTTCGTTAATCGATGAATGTATTAATTATCTATTTTTTTGTTTTGCCGTTATTGAATTGCTCCCTCCGTTTGCTGTTATCCCTTTAGATATACCTATATACAAACTCTTCTATATTTTTTGCATACGTCCGAAAAAGTCTCAAAAAAAAATCGCGGCTCGCTCCGCTCGCCGTATATTTTATCATTTTCAGTTTCGACAATTACCAGCGGCCGCACATTACAAAATATCGGCGCTCACATTACACTATGTTATCATTTTTTTGTACTACATAATGACCCTAAAAAGTTACAAAAGTTGAAAATTTTAAACACTTTGCCTTGAAAATGACTTGAATAAGCGTACATAATCATCAGCCCATGTTATCCGCTTAGGCTTCTCCTATTGAGCGCTAGGGTCGTAAGCTCTACCAAAAGCCGCCGATTTGTACATATTTCTGGCTACGGCTTGCCCCCCCTGGGCCGTGGGCTGGCGACGCCCTTGCTACGGCCCATATAAAATATATACCTACATAAAATAAACCTAATTACTAACACGTAATGTTGGCGACGCGCGACGTGTGTGACGCGGTATGTGCTGCGACCGGTAATCGCCGGAACAGCACATTCTTAGGCCAGAACTCTTCGTTCGTGAAGGTCGAAATATTCACAGCACCGCAAAAGATTTAAAATCGTTATGACGCGACTCCAACCGCTCGACCCTCACCAAGATGTTGGTCTTCGTCTTCACATATTCCACGATCTCCTCCACCTTCGTGGTATAGTGAAGCCTGGACACGTAGAGCAACGTCGCAGCTACGGCCGGCTGCAACAAGTAGTTAGGTCCGGTCGGAGCGACGCTGCGCTGGTTTCGGCTGCTGGGCTTCCTTTTCCTCCGCACTACCTCAGTGAACCCTTCAGCATCACGCGGCTTTCTCTCGCGAGCAGCCGGAACGGGTGCAGGGGCGCGAACAGATTCGCGACGCTGCGTCAATTTCTCCCTTCTCGATGTAGCTGTCGATGCCTGCAGCGGGGCCGCAGCGGGCATGCAGCATTCGGCAGCAACGGCGGCGTATGCGCGCGCGGGGAGGGGCGGCGCGCGCACGTGTCGGGGAGGGCACGGCGACCTGACGGCATCGGTGTCAGCCGCGCAAGGCGAAAACGCTGACACGACGCTATCCAATACATTCCGTTGACCTCCACGGCGAGTGTTGACGTTGGACATCTCGGGCAACTTGTCCACTAAAGCAGCGCTACGTAATAGCGCTACCTCAGACTGCAGCTCGCTGATGGTGTTCTGCGAGACCTCCAACTTCGACACGACGTCAGCCAAGCTTGTCTTCAAAGATGTAACATCTTTCAGCAGCCTGGTCACATCGACGTGGTCGAACGTCACGGGGGGCAGCTTACGCAGCTCCTTCGCGACGAAGTCGGGCACGTCGTCAGGATCCGTCTCCTTCAGGATGGTGATGATATCCTGGAGACTCTTCTCGTCTCTTCGGCGTGACGGCATCCGGTCCATCTTTCCAAGCGTCCGGAACAGGAGAGCCTTTCCACAGCTGACGTCCTCCTCAGTAAAGTTGGACTTACAGATCTGGATGATGCTCAACTCGTCCATTGTGTCGATGGCGTACACAACAAACGCCAGTAGTTCGTTGGCTATGAGCGGTTTAGAACCCATAGCTACAGTGGTCTTTAGCCACGATTCGCGAATCTTTTATAATTCGGACTGAGCAGTGTGAAACGTCTGTTACCGAGCAGGCATCACACTGCACTTATTGCCCATAATCCCCACGCGGGTTGGGGATCGCAGTTCGGTGGAGTTGTTCTGCAGAGGGCGCTGCTGCCCGCCCCCGGTGTCTTTCCCTTAGTCGCCTCTTACGACATCCACGGGAAGAGGTGAAATTGTGGTGAAATTCTATGCCGGCACCACACGGCCTCGGAGAAATTACATAATACAATATAAATGTCGTCGAGTAGAGTGCGCCACATTTTTTTTTAATTGGTGTGGCATATGCTATGCATAGACTAGAAAGGAAAGCTTGGAACAATTTGTTTTTTTGAAGATTAACAAAAATCTCCTACTACAGAATGAATGGCGAACGAAGCGAGCCGCCAAATTTTTGACATATTTTTGAGAGGCTGATAGAAATGACCAAAGGGCTACAGAATGAGCATGAGCGAGCCGCTTTTTTTTCGGACTTTTCAGATGTTTTGTAAAATAGAATCAAGATGTGACAAAAGATTATGATTAGCGAACCCCGCAAAATTTGGAGCGAGGCTTTGCGGTGGTAATTGTTGGTTTAAACCCCCAAACCCCCCCTCCCTATGGCTATGAACAATGGTTCATAGCCATAGGGAGGGGGGGTTTGGTTTTATATTCAATTTATTTTTAGGTCTAATTGAATGCAATTAGACCTAAAAATAAATTGAATATAAAGATAATACTACTTTTCAGTCGTAAAAAATGTAATAAAACTATACTGATAGTAGGAAACCCCGCTCTTATTTTTCCCTAGCACGTTTATTGATTGTTTCGATTTTCCTACGCATTACTTATGCCTATAGATACCTACTTTTTATCATAATGAGGCATTTCCTAGTGATCTAAAATGTGTTACTCTCTCAGAACTACCAGTGCTGTTAAGTACCTACCTACATATACCTATGCAGCAAAGCAATTTGAGATTAGGCCATTGAATAGGTGGACTTGATCCAGCTTGGGGGCAACCGGCTGCAAACGGCTGAAATTGAAATGGGTCTAATCCTTTCAATTGAGGCGGTTATTTTGCATGAATTTGCTCGTCTGTGGAAGCAATACTGTCTTGTCCCACGCGATAAGAGGGGGTGAATTAAGATGATGGTAATCTCTTCTCTAATGTTTTGTAGGAACTATGTAAAACTTTTCTTGAAATCTTTATCAAATATTGTAATTCATGAAAGACAGAGACCGCTATCCTGAAAGGGTAGGGTAGTGCTATTTTTCAAATTACCTACCTAGGTACATACCAAAATAAATAATGTTAGTAGAAAGTTTATCGTAAGTTTATGCTAGCTTAACGTATTGGTTAGAAGTTAATAGATAGATAATAGGTAAGCTGTACATCCAATAGAAACTTCTTGCTAATTACTTAGCCTTTAGGTAGGTGTGTAGGTACTTATCTAGTAAATAAATAAAAATTGGTTTTGATTTTTTTCAAATCAGAACCTACCATTTTCATGATAATAATAATCAAAGCAGGATACCTACCTACCTTCTTTGATTAGATAAAAAGATTACGTGGCGTCAGATTTACTGTTCAATCTATTTTAGATTTGCAAGTACCAATGGGTAGGTGTGGTAATAAATTAATGTGATATAATTATACTTAGGTACTACTTAGGTGCCCATGATTATTTTCTTATCGGCTGATACGAGTAGTTATCAGTATAGGTAGTTACGTACTGAGGTAGTACAGTTAGTGCCAAGTAGGGTTCTAAGAGCAATATACTGTAAATATATGGCGAGTAAAATATTATTTATTGCGTGAAATGTATAGTTTGTATCAGTTTGAAATTTACTTGCCTAACACCGCAGGTAAATGTGAAAACACGCATTATGCTTGGTTTTGTTCGTCAGCTTACGTAAATGCGGCGGCAAAACTTAAAGTAAAGACCCAGGGCGCGTAATCTCGAAACATGCCCCTAGCTGTATGTAAACAGGCACTTGGTGGTGATCGTTCACGTCGGCGCGCATAATAATTGCAGATCACAGATATATATTAACATATATATATATATATATATGTATGTAGGTACTGGAGCTTATATGTATGTAGGTACCGGCTGGATGTTATAGGCCCTTTTGTCGCAACAAAAGGGCCTATAACATCCAGCCGTGGACTTGCATAGGAGGAGAAGTACATGATGCTTCTTGTCTTGGGCGGGAGGGTCCAGTACCTACATATAGTGTACGTTACCCCAGCAGGAAATTGTGCTTGTTACGGCCCTGCTTACTTGCCTACAACGCACACGTTACAAAACTAGGATGACGATATTTTTGACCTATGGTATTTTCTTCTCCTTAAACTTTCCTATAAAGAGTTAATTACCTGTTCCAGCCAGTTCCAGTTTCCAGCATTGAAGGGCTGCCACTGGGGAGCGGCGTTGATGAAATAGAAGGAGCTTCTTTGTCCAGTCGCGAAGATGAAGTCAGTCTTAGCGGCGAGGTGACCGCGCGCCAGGAACTGGGTGCTGGTCACATACTTGTCTGCTAGCTCGTCGCCCACCAGGGTAGCGATGCTGAGCTTCTGTTGGACCTGGGTGTAGAGGTTGTTGATGCCTACTCCGGGGTAGAAGGATCCGGCTGTGAAGTAAACAAGATTCGTCAATTGCGAGTGTAACTCGCGCGCCGAGGGTTTCGAACTTTTGTCGTATAGGTACTTATATTGACGACCTCTGTGGGGCGGTGGGCCAAGGTCCGCCTACGACGCCGGACTAATATTTGTACGATCTGCAGATATTTATTCATAATATCAATATAAATAAATATACTACTTATTCATTCATTCGTCCATCTAATGATATACTGTATTGACTATAAAAGTTATCTAGTACCCATAACACAAGCTCTGCTTAGATTGGAACTAAATGATGCTGTGTGGATTCTCCAGGATACATATTATTATAATTACAGGCACCAGTTACTACGGAGATTATTGGGTAGGTAAGTAGGTACTACTGTTTCTTTTTTCTATTTTTTTCCATGCATTGGATTCCATGCAGTTTTTTGACCATTCAATAAGTTTTATTTTTACAGAATTCTCTATATTTTTCATGTAAAATATAGATCTATATCTACTGGAATGGAAATATTTTCGTCCTTTTTCAAAATATTTCGAGAAGTATAAAAATCTACCTAAATTTCTAAAACTATTTGAGAATCTACAAACCGATACCTTTCATTTGGTACTACTTTTCACTCTGTAGGTTTCATTTAAAATTTGTACTGAATATCTCCATTTTGATTTTTTATTTATTTTTATGTAACTCTGTGTAGGCGCACGAAATGAATTATTATTTCAAAGTTCAAGTCAATAGCTGCAGTTGTTTCTGAGATATTAAGGATTCAAAACACAAAACACATATACCTTGTATGTGGTGTAGTTTTTAATGCTAGACAATTCACACATCTAGCCCCAAGCTAAACAGAGCTTTTGTTATGGGTACTAGATATTTTTTATTATACATAGAAAACGACCAGAACACCCTGAACAAATATTTGCAGATCGTAGAAATATTTATCCCGAGGCGGCAATCGAACCAACCTCCTGCGTCGCAGGCCAACCTTCGCCCACCGCACCACAGAGGTCGTCGAGGAGATCGAACAAACCGCAAGCGAACTGCCTGGAAGTTATAAGTTATTTACCGAGCCAGCTAGGTCTGTCAACTCCAATCTGGTGCACAGCGTTGGGTGTGTTCTGCTCGTACCACACATAAAGGACCTCCAGCCTATTGGCGTCGAAGCACGACCAGTATTTAGGGTAGAAAGTGTTGTCAACGATGAAACCAACCCTAGAAAATCATGATTAGAAAATATATTACCTATATTGAATTGCAAAGAAGACTTTGATCAGGGTAGGTAAAGTTCGGGTTGACGCCCAGGAGGAATATAATAGTACCATTGCCAAAATACCCAAATTTTTCGGCGAGAAAATGAGCTATTTAACCTAAGTTCTAAAAACCACATTTAGGAATCGATACCTAATATTGGTTCGCAGAAAGTTAAGTTTCTTATCAGTGGGGAGGGTAGGTACTATCACCCACCAAGGCGACTATACCACGCGGTAGGTACATTAGTAAAGTACGTTGCACGGCCTTTTAGGAAAAGGATTTGTAATTCAGGAGGCATACCTATGTCTAGCAGTGGATATCTTTTGGCCAAGAGGATTGATTGGAATAAAAAGGATGCAGATCTTAGCCCTTGTGAAACATTTTACTGACCTGATGACCTGGTTGTCGCCATAGCAACGTTCCCCGGTGTACTGGGCCTCGGGGTAAGCGTTGGTCGAGCAGGTGAGCTGGCCGAATTCACCATTGCCGTTCAGCCAACCAGCGCCGGAGACAAGGGCGTTGTTCACGCAAGTAGTAACCTGTTCGATAATAAATTCTATGAAACAGTCTGCAGTTAGTTTAATCGTTTCAAATTATAAATACTATGTAGTTGTAATTTGTCTAAGCATTTAATTGTTGTTTTTCTTTGTTAATAAAAGTTTTTACTTCCGTTTGTTTGTATTAAGTACTTGATTGATATTATTATTTGGAATAAAATTATTTCCTGGAATATTATTTGTGGAATATTAAACGCGGCCTCAAAGTTTGTTTTTAACACATAATTTACATACGAAAATTTTGAAGGATGTTTATAACCTCTTCAAGCCTGAATTGAATTAAAGGACCGAGATCATTTTGGCAATCAGGTAGGATAAATTTGCCTCCAGGTATTTATAGGACTAAAATCTAAAAACAAAAAATAGATACTTTTTATCAAACAAATCCATACCCATAGGATAGAAACCTTTAAACGTTTTCATAGAACACGGCGTGCGAAGCCGCGGGCAGGAACTAGTAATTACTATAAGAGCTGATATTTAGTGCGCGGTGCTGCATAAATAAATAATGCAGAAGTATTCGATCCAGATGTACATTATCTATCTAATGTTTAGCTATATATCTTGGAAAACAAACGTTACTAACAATTTGGATGGAAGTAAATATATTAAGTGGTTCTCGTGAACACGTAAAATGCTACAAAGAGTACACAAACATTTTGTTACTAAGTGTACAAGTACGAAAACGACTTCTTTACAGCTAGTAGAAGATCAACTGTAAATGAACTTTACTCTTATTGGGACGTATGTATGCATGATTACATTACCTACTTTTTGTACAAGTAAAACGCGCCCCTGCGGAATCACACTTAAATGCATTAAAATTACGCGCACGCGAACTTAGTCACGAACAAAAGATCGATTGGTTAAGGCGCATACAGCAGCGAATGACCTTGAGCAATTTGGGCGGGGCTATGGTTTCGCCCCGCACCTGCCGCGCGCCCCCCGCCGGCCGCGCCGCTGCATAGCCAAGAAAATGAAATAGATTTCGCGCGTTAGAAATCCTTCATGGCCGCGCGGCGCGGCGTGGTACAAACCAAGCCGGCTGACACGCGATAATTGCGGGTTCAATTCCCACTGCGGGATAATTTTTTACAAATTGTCTATCTTTATTTATGTCTGTGCTGTTCTTGTGAAGCTAAATAAATGTATCTTTGTCTTTAAAATTCTGCAAGTATTAGTTCTTGGTCTGGGAACAGAACTCGGTACTTTAGGTAAGTAATAAGTATGTATGTTACCGCCTTACCGCCTCTTGTTACTACCCGCGACGCGGGCGCGGCGTTCGCGTTGTAGGTAATTTCCTTCTAAACTAGCCTATATTCCAATCATTCGAAAGTTTTATGCATCAGTTTAGTAGTTAGGTACATGGTAACAAACATTCATACAAGCTTCTCTAATTTTCAATGTTCGTAGGATATCAATGATAGGTAGGTTATATGGGTGGAATAATTTGAAACAATAAATCTCTGAGCTAAAGGAAAAAGGTCATAATGGACCAAGAGAAAAAAATTACCAGTAGGTACATGATATTTACATATAGGTTTTTACACCTATATAAAGAAATGATGCTAGAAATCGGATGTAAAGATTTGATAAAACAGTAAATTTCTAAGCAAGAGGAGAAAGGGCATCCTGGACCAAGAGACAAAGTTACTTTTATATAGTAGATTTTTTTTCTTTTATTTTCTTTCTGCTGTTTTTTAGGGGTTTGAAACCGAGGTCAAAACCCTAAAAACCAGCAGAAAGAAAACAAAAGAAAAAAAAAACTACGATATATAAATTTTGTCTCTTGGTCCAGGGATCCTTATGACTTTGATTCTGTTTTGTGTTTTGAATCCATAATATTTCAGAAACTACTGCAGCTATTGACTTGAAATTTGAAATAATAATACATTTAGTGCGCCCGCACAGATTTATAGAAAAATAAATAAAAAAATAAAATGAAGATTTTCAGTACAAATTTTGAAATCGACATTTTAAATGGGACCTACAGAAATTAAGGTGGTATGAAATGAAAGGTACTGATTTGTACATTTAGTTTTGGAAATTTTGATAAATTTTATACTTTTTGAGAAAAAGGTCGAAAAAATTACCATTCCCCCTCCCCCCCACCTATCTCCGAAGATTGCAGAGCGATCGATGTAAAATGTACCAAGTATTTGAAGATATGGATCTATATTTTACAGGAAAAATATAAAGAAGTCTGTAAAAATAATACTTTTTGAAATTTGGTCAAAAAAGGGCGGGAAAAATTTCTAAAGTGGTGACTACCAGAGAAGTCTGTTAACATAACTACTTTTAAAAATTATGGTCAAAAAGGGGGGGGGGATTTCTAAAGGGGAGACTACCCCCGTCGAATGGGGTGGGGTATCAATTTGCACATTCCAAAACAGTTTTTGAAATTTCAAAAGGTTTTATACTTTTCGAAATATTTTGATAAAGGTCGAAAAATTGGCCATCCCCCCCCCCCTATCTCCGAAGATTACAGAGTGATCGATATAAAATGTACAAAGCGTTTGTAGATAAATATACAATGTGTCTGGTCACCGGTGTCGGAGACTTTGGGGGGGGGGGGGGGTGAAATACGGTAAATTTTATCGAAAAATCACTATTCCTATTTTTTTTCTACCTCCATTGCAAAATGGCAGTCATTTTGTTTTCTTTTGCCTCGAAGCACGGGTGCTTGTACTGATTTAGCTATAGCTACCCATGTAGAGGTCCTAGGAAGACGAGAGAGGGCTCATTTGATAGCCAATAATGTGGACAATAAAGCAATGATAACATTATTTCTATTTCCATTTTATAGTAGAGGAGGAAAAAAGAATTTACAAAACAAAAAAAAAGATTTTTTTAAAAAGATTTTTTGAATAAACTTCTAAACTATCTTACTTATAGCTAAGATACAAGACTTATTTTGAAGCACACAGTATTTACTATCGTTCAAAAACAAAAAACATGTAGCTTGACAGTTTGGATTCTATGAAAAAGCTAATAATTCAAAATTTTTTTTTCAAAACATCTTTTTTTAGGTTTCATAAATTCTTTTTTCCTCTATTATAAAATGGAAACAATGTTATCGTTGCTTTATTGTCCACATTATTGTCTATCAAATAAGCTCTCTATCGTCTTCCTAGGACCTCTACATGGGTTGCTATAGCTAAATCAGTATAAGCACCCGTGCTTCGAGGCAAAAGAAAACAAAATGGCTGCCATTTTGTCATGGAGGTAGAAAAAAATAGGAATAGTGATTTGTCGATAAAATTTACCGTATTTCACCCCCCCCCCCCCCCCCAAAGTCTCCGACACCGGTGACCAGACACATTGTAAATCTATATTTTACAGGAAAAACATAAAAAAAATTAAAAGAAAAAAATAAGCACTTACCTACCCACTAATCTCTGTAGTAACCGCAACCTCCTGCGTTGTAAGCCCACCGCGCCAAGAGGTCGTCAATAAACGTAACAACCTAAACGACAAAAGTTCAAAACCCTCGGCGCGCGAGTTACACTCGCAATTGTCGTACTTGTTTATCTAGAATTCTAGATAATTATGTACAAGTACAAAGGGTGGCCGTCGCGAAGAAAACCCGTAAAAAAACCCGTAAAAAATACTCGTAAATAAAAAATACCCGTAAAAACACGATAAATACCTACCCGTTAAAATAGTAATAATAATTATGAGTTCAGATCGCGTAAGTTTAAAAATATCCGAGCTCTAGGAGATGAAAAAAGGCTATGTACCATTTTTACCCAGTCTCCTTTACATTTTGAATCCCATTCCCATTTCATAACAGTAAGTAAGGTGGGGGTGTACCTATCTAGTGCTTCACTTCGGAGAGTCATATAACTGTTGCAGCCATACTAGAATTCTGAAGACGATCATGAACCGCGTTAGGAAGAATGCCGTACGTACATATTTTATTTCGTCGCATAATACAATATCATAGCTACCTACCTAAGCGTAATGGATGTTTTACCTGTAGCAAAACATTTTCACTCCAGTTTCAACTTGTCCGGTCACTGTAAATCTATAAATAAATAATAATGTAAGATCAGTAATAAAACAAATAAATGGGTAGGTCTAAGGAGTATTTACTTACATTGTCGTTCATTTGTTCCTACCTAGTTTAGTACCTACCCGATCTCCTAAAATAAATATACAAATATGTAAAATCTACATAAGATTGCTAATAGGTAGTTACAATAGCATAAATTTTCTAAAATAACGAGCTTTCAGAGCTCTGGCTTTCTTCAGCTTACTGATCTTCGGAATTTTCAATATTTTACAAACTGTCTTACACCAAATAAAGCGTCCATGCGCGGATAACTTTGAATAATAAATAAAGCGTCTATGTGCATCAATATAGCATTATAGTAAAAAAGCAAAAGTACGCCTCGCGCTCACCTAGAGCGCGAGGCAGACGAACACAACCTCCCCGTACGACAGTCAGGGTTTCACTGCCGCCCGTCGCCCGCGCAGACTACCTTCAAAGGTTACCGCCCACTAATCATACGCAAAAATTTAAAATAATGATTTTCTATGTGAAAAACCGTCGTATCACAAAATCATACGTTCAGTTTGAAGATAAAGTCTTTGCCGACATGATGGTGAAAAAAAAAGTATAAAATTCTAAGTAGTTTAGAAGTAGATACACTTTTTCAGTCAGAAACAGCTCCACTTTGTGATTTTTTTTCACCAGGTAAACGAGCACGTAGAACATTTTTGTACGTTCACTTTACAGATAAAAGGTCAATGTATAACATATATTTTTTTCAGCCCATAAAATTGACTACTCTAGGAGGAGAAAGCCTCCAAAGAGGAGCAATCAGCTACTGTTTGCGCCTTAAGTATGGAAAATTTATCAAATTGGGCCGATCAAATCCTTCAATGGAATGCAACTGCCCTCATTGACAAACTGCTTACAAACCTAGTTTGCCTTTGCTTGTCAAGAGTTTGCAAACAGTAGTGCAGGCGTGTATAATATACTATAATATTATTATATGATTATACACTCGTGAGCAAAAAAAATCGACTCAGGACGCACGCCCGATCTGAAGTTTTTATTCTATTTCTGATTTTAACATCTCAAAGCTGTTAGTTTTAACCTTAAAATGAGTGGTCTACTTTGTTATTTACATTTTTATTTTGGTAATGAAAAAAATATTGAATGAGAAGGAGTCTTAAACACTGAAAAAGTTGTATATTATTTGAGTTACTATTAATATTGTTGTGGCTCCTCTCCACATAAGGTGATGTCTAATTTTTTAACGATTAATTAGATTTTGGAAAAAAGATAATACGGGTCATATTTTCAAATTCTGCTTATTTTCGCCTATAATTGTGAAAATGATTTCTCTTGATACTTTTTTAACTTAATGACACCATACCTTCCCTATAAAAAAATGAAGTGATTAGCTAGAAAATCTCAAGCAATAACTTCGAATCGAAGTTAAACCTATTCAACCAAGGGCGTCGCCAGCCCACGGCCCAGGGGGGGGCAAGCCGTAGCCAGAAAAAATTACTAATCGGCGGGGGGGGGGGGGGATGTTAGAACTTATGATAACATGGGCTGATGATTATGTACGCTAACTTTATCCAAGTAATTTTCAAGGCAAAGTGTTTAAAATTTTCCTATTTGCCTGGTCTGGAAACAATATGATCTACAACTGGCATTCAACACTGCAAGTGAATGAGCCAGCACGACAACTATTGTATTCGGGTCATTAGGTACCTAGTGCAAAAAAAATTATAACAGACTGCAATGAGCGCCGATATTTTGTAGTGTGCGGCCGCTGGAAATAGTCGAAACTGAAGTCTATACAATAAACGGCGAGCGGAGCGAGCCGCGAATTTTTTTAGAGACTTATTCGGACGATTGCTAAAAATTTTGAAGAGAAGTTGTTTGTAGGTACTAACTGTCACTACTTACTCCTAGTGATAGTGAATTTATGCAGGATTTATCGGCAAAGCAAGACAATAGCAGGACTTTCGTTGTTTTGCACTTGGTTAGGTACATTTTTTTTACCTCTAGGGGGGGGGGGCAGCTGCCCCTTCTGCCCCCCCTGGCGACGCCCTTGTATTCAACTAAGGACCTCTACAACTAAGCTTCAAGATTTCAAACTTTCATAACTACGGAACTGCTCTCGAAAGAGCCCCCTCGTTGTAGTTTAGGGTACTAAAAAAATCAAGAGAATGTGCTCTATCACATGGAGGAATAATCCTTCGCCATTCAAAAACCCCTCATGCCCCGTTTTCAGATTTATGTATAAGTGATCAGCAGGAAAACCTCTACATCTTCGCTTCAATAGAATTTCGCAGCGTCATAACTCCGGAACCAATCAAGACTAACCCAACAGGTGTTTGTTGGGTTTCTAAGACATCAGAGGAATGAAACAAAAATGGTCAAAATAATATTTTTTGGGATAAAAGACTAGTATAGAGTAATAAGAAGTAGAGCGCACGTAAAATATACTGCGAACAAACCCTCATGGTCCTTCCTTTTTCAATCAGTATTCATATGTCGTGCAATAAATAAATAAGTAGTCTTATTTGAATTTAGAAAATAACAAAATAATTTATGGTGAAAATATATGATAAAAAAATTTAGAATTTAGGTATTAAACTAGGTACTATTGATAGGAATAAAATACTCACTGCAGTAGCTGTAGACGTAGCAATGTTAGGATGTACGATGGTCCTTCCAGAGCCGGTACAGGCGATGGTCACCTGTTCGCCCGAGTTCAGGTTGATGACCCCAGTGTTGCCAGTGGGAACTATGTAATCTCCCCGGTGCAGATACACCGGCTGAGGCTGGCCTAGGTCACCGTTAACACGGATTTGACAACCTGAGAAGTTAGTGTTTCTTTAATTTTTTTTCTTCAAGTACCTTATAATTAGCTATTTTTAAAACAGGCTCTGATAATAAGTTGCTTCAGTGTTACGGCTTCTAAAATCTTTAAAACCATTACTGAAAAGCAGTTTGTAGGCTTTCACAAAATGAAACTAATTCATGTCTTTCGTTTTCAATTTATAAGAGATTATTTCAATTTATAAGAGTTTATTATTGGCGTTTAGGTTAGGGAGAATCCATAAAACGATAATTGAACATTTGTAATAAGTTGAATGTTGATTCTACTCAGAGATGTTGGAAAGGCAAACTCAATTTTGTGCAATGGTCCGATTGAATTTCTTGTCATATATCTTCGACAAGGTTTGATGAGACATTGATAAACATATAGAGTAAAAAGAGTAAATTCTAAATTGGTTGTCGCAAGAAGGAAATAAATATTTTATATTTTTGTATATTTTATTTAAGAGTGTACCTTATGTAATTTTATAGTTAGAAATCGTTATTTATCTACCTTACTTCATATTTAGGTAAATGATAATTCGAACTTTTATCTTGGATTCCGTCTTTTCAAAAACACGATTTGTGAAAATTTTCTCGATACTTTTATTTTTTGAAAAATACATGTTTTGCACACATTTTGCTATTTATCTCAGGAACCACCTCATTTTTATGTTGGATTTTTGTTTTGTCAAGAAACGTAGTAGAATTTCTTCGTTTTCGTCTTTTTAATGTTTCGATTAGTTGTGTAAATAACTTGTAATTAGGCATAACAGTTTTGGAAATATAAAATACGGAGCACGTCTATCGCTCTGTGCTTCTCACTCATACGAAAATCATTATCTTGTCATTCTGCTCGAAATTTGAATTTTGGCTGAGGTATGGCACGCTCATTACATATATTCGGATCGTCATTAGTAGATGACAAGTGATATTTGGCAAAACTTGATTTCGTAGTGCGTCTACGCAACCACTACGACTATCGTAGACTGTCTACGCCGCCTACACCCCGTAGACTCTTTTTGCCTCTACTCGTTGATTCTTAGACCCTCTTAAAAGCTGCGATAAAACAATAAAATCGTTTGTTTGTACTGTTTAGGCCCAGTTTCACCAAAAATACCACTCATTTAGTCTACGCACGCTTACGTTCGTTACATATACAAAATTAATATACAGAAAATACCTCTATCATGAAAAATTTTGAAATAGTTAGTCGGTTGTGCGTAACTAGTTTAAAAATGGAGTTGGTCTGAAAGCCAATCTAAAACTTGCAGCTACTTCTCTTGTATTGCGAAGTTGCACAAAAGAACTTCCAAGAGCTTGGGTATAATTGAGAATAATGGTTTTTCCTTACTAGGGTTGAGATACGAGAATAATTTCTTTTACTTTATTAATAATCTCAAAGCTAAACCAACTTGCTGTAACTTTGTTGGACAATTTTAGACTACGTAGGTAAGATAGAAGTTTGGAGGATATAAAATTAACAATCTGGTATAGATTCGTTTTTGGAAAAGACAATAAACATATGTTTTAAGGCTTCCCGTCGTAAGTATTGACCAGAATGTAATATGTATTTAGATACCATCATTACATCCAGTGGGAGATTCCTCTCCCACTAAAGCGTGCACATCCTTGTCTCATATTGTATAGTATTATAAAAAACAACTGAATTTCATCAGAATCGTCAAAATATGATTTTGTTAAGATGGGTCTAAACAAAACGAATAAAAAGCTAGAACAAGAACGTAAATTTTTGTAACATTTATGTAACATGGTCATGACCAGTTTGAAAATGAAGTTGGTCTGAAAGCCAAATCTAAAATCTTCAGTTACCTCTATTGTATTGTGAAGTAGCGCAAAAAAACTCCAACGAGCTTGAGTATAATATTATATTAATTTATAATTATAAACGTTATCTTACTATTTTAATCTCTACGATAATATAATAACGAACGATTTTGGTATGTTAATTTTAGTAATGCAATAAATATTGATTACCTACTTAAATGCTCAAGTGGAGTATGGATAGAATGAGGATTTGATTGTTTGCTCTGAATCAACCTTTACGTTACAGACGAGTGCTCGTTAGACAGGAAGTACTATTGTAACGAAAAAGGCTAAGAATGTTTACGTTCGAATGCTTGCGGTGAGGGAGTGCCTATAAATGAAGGTAAATGCTTACCGCTTCTTGGTGATAAAGTTCCAGAAGCATTGAGCCACTTAGGCTCCTCAATGGCCAGCCACTCGTCAAGGTAGTCTTCAAATTCCTCCTCGCTCAGCACCGTGGCCAGATGACCGGGCTCGGGCAGCGTCGGCAGCGCCGTCGCCACCGCCACCACTGCGACCAAAATCAGCAGCATACTAGTAAAATAACTGGTTCTGCCAAATAGGCGGGGCACTGGCAAGGATCATAGTGATCATTCAATATTTATACCGGCCATTATCTGGTCAATAGGCCGTTATCGTAGCACAAATCACCATCGTCGTCATAATACTGAAATCTATAATTTTATTATCTAACAAAGCTGAACATAATTAAGATTAATTGCCTGCTATTTACAGGTACATACATTCCTGTTTATTTTTTAACTTCAGCATGCTTATGCAAAAAAGTAGTTTGTGGACTTCGAAAGCGGCTACTCTACGATGATACTCAATATTGTATCATATATTGCATTCTATAGGTACAGAGCTTCTAGCTGATTAATCGTCACTGTAGTACCTGCTGGGCACACAATATGTAGAGAGAGAGGGGATAACCTTGTTGTAGCTACATATTTTACACAATTTTTTTATATTTAGTTAGAAAAATGTTGAAGGGTTATAAAAAAACCTTAAGCGCTTAATCAGCATGAGTTCAATATACATATTTAACGTCCATATTGACATGCTTGCCAACCAACCATCATCGGTTGGTTAACCGCACAGATATATAGTGGTTAACCGCAATAAGGAGATTTGCCTAAAGCAAATGGTTGTTCTGGGTGCTTATGACTGACCCGACACTGTAATTTATTGTAATTTTGTCTCAATAATTATAATATGTGTAACGATATCATTAAACGGAGTCAGGGCTCAGTATAAATTTTTTCATCTCCTTTTCATAGATACCTTGCATGGTGTTAGCCAAATTATTTTAGATACACCACAGTGATGTGGCAATAAAACTGTTTAGGAGTTTTAGATATAATTTAGTTATATTTTAAGTAGTATTTTATAAACATTACCGGTAGTCATACTAATGACTCATAAATAGATAAGAATAATAAAACTTAAAAAAAGGGTCTTTAAATGTATGTAGGTACTTAACAAGTGAATGAAACAAAAATTATCAAAGTTTAGTAATCTATATCTATAGTAATATAATACAGAAACGATTAATGTTTTTTTTTTAATTGAATACGTTTCGAAAGTACTGGACCGATTTAAAAAAATATTTCATCATTAGAATCATAGGTAAGTTTTCCCCGATGAACATAGGCTACAGAAAATTACCAAAAAAATTAGGGTCCTGCATGAAAAATTTATTTTTTGTAAATACCCGTGCGAAGCCGGGGCGGACCGCTAGTCCCAAATAAAATGGCAGGCGGAATTTCGGGTTGACTGACAATAACACGTAAACCTACCTTCGTAACATGAGGAAAATAATATCACAACAAAATAATCATTGAAAATACACTCGAGAGCAATGAATCCGGGTCACTCAAAGAATCCAAACAATCTCGGAAAGTATGAATGCTAGGTTAATGCAATAAATTATTCTCCGACGAATCAAAATTTATGCTCTACAAGCACGATGGAAGACACAGAGTGTATAGAAGACCAGGGGAAAGATTCAAGCAAGCATGCATCGAAGAAAAAGTAGCCTACGGTGGTGGGTCTGTACTTGCGTGGGCCGGAATTTCCTCTGAAAGTCGCACAGAGCTGGTGATCATAGAAAACGGCTCTTTAACTAGCGTAAGATATGTGGAAGAAATCCTCAACGAACACGTTGGTCCATTTATGGTCAATTTGGGTGAGGATGCTATATTTATGCATGACAATGCCCGACCTCATACAGGTAGGATTGTGAATGACTACCTTCAAGAGATGAACATTACTTGTATGGAGTGGCCAGCGCGCAGCCCGGATATCAACCCGATCGAGCATGCTTGGGACGAGCTAGGGAGATGCGTAAAACAACGAAACCCTCCCCCAATCACGCTTCCTGAGCTCAAAATTGCTCTCACAGAGGAATGGGAGAATATTCCCCAAAATCGTATAAGGAACTTGGTGTACAGCATGCCAAACCGCGCAAACGCAGTAATGGAAGCACGAGAAGTAATACGAAGTATTGAAATTCAAGAAAATCGTCATAAAGTTCAAAAATTTCATGTTTCCTATTTTTGTTTTAAGGAGAGATCAGCAGTTTTTTTTCTTTATGTAATTTTGTGTAAATAAAATGTATGGTGACTCATATTTTTTTAACTTTCATTTAAGGAGTATTAAATTGTCTATTAAATACAATTTATTGCATTAACCTAGCATTCTTACTTTCCGAGATTTTTTGGATTCTTTGAGTGACCCGGATTCATTGCTCTCGAGTGTATTTGTATATGTTATTATTTACACAAAATTAAATTCTGTATACTTGTATAAGTTTACGTGTTTTTACCTTTGTATAAATTTCAATGTTATGTCTAAGTTAAAGCTAGTAAATGTGCCATAAATAACGCATTAGGTCAGTGAAAGCTATATTAATTGGACTGTGAATACGTCGTTGATAGAGCTTTTGCGGTTGATAAATTATTTCTAGATCATGCCGCTAATAGTTGACTGGTACATGCTCTTGACGTGCCCACATACTGATTAAATAACTGATATGCAATAAGGTGTATATCATTAGATAAAACAATGTTCAACAAACATTTTTATAACTACGCTATATGTATTGTAATCATAAGCCTAAACACTTAATCATGTTATAATCTGTCGATAAGATTTAGGGACTGGGTAGTCAACGTGACAAAATGTTAAAGGGTTGAAAAGACCTAGTGTCAAAATGTACATACCAATAATGGTCATATTGTTTTAGTGACAAATGGTACACATCTCAAAATGCAAGTATAACAAAAGGTGCGATAGTCAGAACGTTTGATTGATATATCGTGTTTAGGTCTAAATATAATGCGCGATTTATTGCTAACTGTTGATAAATTTGATTTGTTTAGTTTGAATGAGGATGAGTTTTCGGAAGAGTCCGCGGAGGAAATCTAGAAGAGGGCGAGCAGCAGCTTCTGTGAATTCTAACAATTCAACAGTGATCACTTCAAGACCACTCCGCCTGATAGTTTGCAATGAAATAACAATTACCATTATCATCAGCCCATGTTAGTCCACTGCTGGACATAGACCTATAACAATATCTGATCAAAAACATAAATGTGAAAGGTCACAAAGTTCTTATAGGTCTAGATAGGTGCCAAGTTTCAAAACAGTCTGACTAAAAGCCCAAATACTACAAAAAATAGTTTATAATATAACTAAACTTTTAACAAAATTATGCCAATATCAATACTGCGATTGATAAATGTGTTAAAGGAAATGGAAAGTAAAACAACGAGCTATGATGTATCACGAAGACGAAGAGAAAACTTTGATCGAGATAACTACCTCTAAGTTATGTATGATAAGCCGGCTACAATTTATTCACGGGGACATACCAATGGGCCGTTTCTTAGAGATAATTAGATAATAGGAGCAATTTGTGACAAAAATCAGAAATCTATTATTACTAGTTTCAAATGTATTTTATAAATACAGGTGGAATAAATAAGTAATTGCAGCTTTAATATGTCATAGTAGGACGGACAGAAAATGTTCTCCCTCGTGGTCCTATTATTAGGACAAAGCAGTAGGACCACGAGAAAACGGTGGTTCTAACCTTAATTTGATTCGTTCTGTCAACAATTAGTTATTGTCTTGACAAGTTTATATCCTCTGCATTTGTTTGTTTTATATTTCGAATACGAACCTAAAACGTACAACTTTTATCTATATCTATACAAAGAGGAAAGATTTGAATGTTTGTTTGTTTGTTTGAATTGAATAGGCTCCGAAATTACTGGACCGATTTGAAAAAATCTTTCACCATTAGAATCCTAAATTTTCCGTGCTGAACATAGGCTATACCTCTAGAATATTTTCAAAAAAAATGGGTTTCGCATGAATAATTGATTTTTTGTTAAATACCCTCGCGAAGCCGGGGCGCTAGTGTACCTACGTATAAGAGCGAGGCCCCATTAGTGAGTTGCGCTGCGTTGCGTCGTCGCTGCGTTGGTTTCCATATATTTTTTACGACATGACCCATTAGACCGTAGCGTCGTCGCGACAATTCAACGGATCGACGGACGAGAGACGAAGCGAGAGGGAGGGTGATGCGCTGCGTTGTCGGAGCTCCGCTGCGAGGACGTTTGTATCTATCCATTGCGAAGGCTGAACTGAGACGCAGCCAGTGTTGCTGCGACGCTCTTGCGCTGCGATATCGTGCGTCGTCGCAACGCAGGTGTGGCATACAATGCGCTGTTCCGTTGCGACGACGCGACGCAACGCGGCGCAACGCACTAATGGGGCCTCGCTCTAAGAAACCATTGATTCTAACCGCGGCAGTTAGCAGTGCGCTTGGGGGGTGGGGGTGGGCACATTCAGCAGTAGACCAGCGTGTGTGCTCATGAAAGTGAGGTTTTCTAAACAATATCTCACCTTTCTTCGTATGATAAAAGAAACCTCTTACATACCTATGCTTGTATATACTTACATATTTATGTCCCTTAATTGTACTATATTTATACCCGATTAGGTATGAAGTAATGAAGCGTATTTGAATTGTTGCTACATAGCAACAATTCAAAAAACACGTACATACGTGTTACCCAAAATACTCAACAACCTATGAGTTGTACGCTAGAGAGTAGAGCTCCGTAGTTCGATAACTCTGAGAGGTAGAGAGATTATTATAATAATTGTCCCAAATAGTTTAGTTCAGGTAGTTAAATATTTATTTCTGAATTAGCTGGAATCCTATCGATGAAGCTTCCTGTTAAACTTATCGACAAACAATAAAAAACTTTGTGTGTTGCATGCATTTTATTTTCGTAAACGGTTAAATTATGATCTACATAGATCAATGACTTCAATCAGTGCGACGACGTTTATTAAGAGATTTAGTCTAAAAATAGTGATAATCTCTTGTGGCCAGTCCTGAATAATAATTACTTACTAAATAAGAATAATTTAATTTAACCACCATCGAAAACTAAATAGATTTGAGTATGGAGACTGACCACTTAGTTCCACAGACATAGTTCTTATAGGGGTAGAAACAACATTGTTATAATTTTCAAGTGTAATAATAATAAAAGGAAAAAGAATATCTTCCATTTTGCATGATATACATAAAATATCTACTTACTACTTAAGCATTAAAATACGTACAAGGAATAAATTATCGTTGAAACTTTCGTAAATGTGTAGGTATTTTAAATATTTAGTTTGTTATAAATAAATAATTTCAATAAATTGCAACATACATATTTTCTCAAAACATCATATCTAATCCCATTGGATTAAATATGTTGTTTTGAGAAATTTATATGCACAATTTTCTCTACCACAACGCAACAAGTTATTTATTGTACATTCACTGGTTATCATAAAAATCGAGTAGGTGTTATGTAAGTGAATAATTACTAAGTTATACTATTCGGTTCCAAAGCCTTCTCTCTGCTCTTAGATCTATAGGATTCATTGAACTTTTACGTTATTTATGATATCATCAGTTTAAGTGCCACCATCTACAGTGTTTCTTCATGTCCAGTACATCCTAAGATTGACTGGAAGAGATGGCTCATGGCGATAAGGCCGCCGTTTATACTTACTTTAAGCATGTCTGTTTGTAATGTTCTCTTTCTTTGTGTGGTATAATAATGTATTTTCTATTTATCATCATCATCAATGGCACAATGAATATATGCTCGAAGAATGGGATATGTAGTTTATTTTTTGCACTTATGTACGCGTAGATGATTTGTAAGTAAGACTGGGAATGACAAGCGAGTACTGAGGCATCAAGTAGCTGATGCCTCAGTTGACCCATTACCATTTACCACGGATGTCAATACTATCGTATTTGTCGTATTTTCGACATAAAGCGTGAGCTAATGCAAAGAGTTTTTACAAAAGTTGTTTAGTAGGAGTAGGTTATCAAACATGGATTAGAACAAGAAAAAATAAGTATTATTATGTATTTTTTAAAGCTAACAAAACCATTTATCTTCGTCTATTTATTCTTAGTCAATAAAAAACTTGACGATCTCTCATTTCATAAAAATCCGTACCGCCAGCTGAAGCCGCCGTCGGAAATAATTATTTGAATATTTTGAGAAAATTAATAAACGATTTCAATTTCCTCAACTTCACTATTGCATATTCCTAAACGATTTAGGTAGGTACAATGTTTTTAAAATATTGCGCGACAAATACTGGTATTGTACTAACCGGCAATTTTATAGGGCCATCTAGCAATTTGCAATGAATGGATTTTAATGACGTAGCACGTCATTAAAATCATTATCATTAAAATCATTATCATTATCCACGGCGATCTAGTAATCATAGATCGTTTATCGGCTATTTTTTTTTTTACAATCTCCTCTTTTTTTGATACTGTTAAAAAGGGCCAAAGAGCGCCTAAGCAAATCAAGCTCTAATGCAAATTGTCACGCATCTAAATAACATCGATCGGGTCTATTGACTGTCTTATTACAAGAAATATTTTGGAAGGTGATGTAGCAATTCGATTCGATCAGCAAAATTAATTAATTAATTATAAATAACATAAATAAATATCTCACTGAGTTCTTATTTCGGTTCGTTTGATGAATATTTTCGACTTAACAAGGTTTAACCTACACTTTCGATAGATTCAATAATAATAACTTTATTTCTTTAGGCTTACAAAACAAGCACTTATACGATACGTAGTACTTACCTCGTCACCATTGTCGTGAGCTTTACTGAATGATTTATATGTTTTTGTCTTTGATTATGTTTTTGTAAGGATCTCACAAACATGGTTGTATGTAGATGATGCTGTGTGGATTATATAATACTTACTATTTATTTATTTATGAAGTTTACGGAGCTCTTCTTCCTAAAATTAAGTAACAAAAATCGTATATTTATAATAGTTATAGCTATCTATAAATTGATAAGAGTACCTACCTATTTAATCATCATCATCACCTTCCGGTCCTTATCCCCACGCTAAGTAGAGTCGGCACAAAATGTACCTATCTAATATTCAAAATATTATTTACTCTTTTACCTACCTACTATACGTTCTCACATTGTCTTTCATAGTATGTTTATATCTTATTTAAAATCAAGGTTATTACCAAAATTACCTAGTTAACAGTAATATTTTGATCTTATTTTTCTTCTACATATTTAATTAAAATACTGAATAATTAAACCTTAATTCAACTACCGAAAATAATGCATAGTGAAAATACTAAACTACTCAGAAAATACTGAATTATCAATACTTAGCTCATTATATGTGTATATTGTTTTCTTTGCTTTTGCATACTAAGCAAATTCCACGCGTGCAAAGGTGCGGGCAACAGCAAGTGCTTAAAATTGTTATAACTTACTATTTTAATAATTCACGTTGTTATTGTTACTTAAGCATATCTTTGATTAAATTGAGAATACAATTCCGAGAAAACAACAAACAATTTAACTAACACTAAAATGACACCATTGAGATCAATCATTATGCCGAATAGAACATTATTAGGCCTAACAACAGTTTTGGTTTCTACTCATATAATGACTACCTATACACTAGCTTCATTTGAGGTGCAATGCTTGTAAACAAACCAGGAGACATAAACTAATAAAATGAGATATAAATTGTGATCAATAGATATGTTCTTATATTCTTTAATGCACACACAAATTGCGAATATAGGTATTATACATAACTTAACTTTGAGAAATAATGGAAATGTACAAAGGCGAGCTTAAAACCTAAAATTGTTTCTCACTGCTGGCTGTGAGAAACAATGAATAATGAATAATTATTTCTACCCTGCTGGCTAGAAATAATTATGAATAATTATTTCTACCCTGCTGGCTAGAAATAATTATTCATTATATGTATAATCAAAGGAAGAATATTGGGTTATGTATGGCGGTTTGTTTACAAACATTCTACATAGACTTTGGCTTGTGTTAGTATAAGAAATAAACAGAATTTACTGTAAGTAATAATTTTCACCTCAATTTAATTTAAACAAGAAAAAGCTTCGATATCAAGACTGCGATCTTA
Organism: Eupithecia pulchellata; assembly: GCA_963931895.1. Taxonomy (NCBI): domain Eukaryota; kingdom Metazoa; phylum Arthropoda; class Insecta; order Lepidoptera; family Geometridae; genus Eupithecia; species Eupithecia pulchellata. The sequence continues at coordinate 8,703,293 of OZ007524.1, read as the reverse complement.
TGAATAAACCCGTTTCACTATATCTTACTTGCTAAGTGTCAATCATTAGGTACGTGTCGACGAGTAACGTACATCGATAGGCTCCTGTAAACTTTCAAGTAATTTTATTTTGATTCAGAAATATTTTAAAACAGGTTTCGTAGTTGTATATTAAAAAGACATTAATATATATATATATATATATATATATATAATATTATAAAACAAAAACATAAGTAGGTATTAACGAGACTTGCCACCCGACAGGGGCACCTATCTATGAACGCTACTGTACCTACATACATAGAAATGATGTCACAGATTCATCGAAAACTTACTTTATTGTCTTATAGCCCTAAAACTATGGTAGAATAGTTTTAATACACGTTTTAAACCCGATTTCAATCCGCCGTTATTACAGTTTTAGTGTGTCGTATTGACTGCGCTATTTTGATTTCTTTAGACTGCTGCAATCTGTTTCTTTTTATAAATCTCCGACGCACACAGCTTATAACGTCACACTTCTAACAGACTGATCAAGGGTAACAAAAATGTTGCAGCTTACATACACTTGGGAGATAAATTCGTCACTCATGATTAAAGATAATCGGAAGCTAGATATCGATTCAGTAATTATCATGAATTCAAACGTGAAAACTATTTTAGACTCTACCGATAGAAACCGGTCATTTATTTTGATCGTGGTAGGCGTCGTTATCCTAATTGACGTAGATTGTACCTACGAGCGAACGATGCGATCGCGTCACGGCGAGAATAAACATACACATTTATTTAGTAAGATCTTAATTTAAGCTGGCAAGTCATCGCACGCAGAGGGCTGTATAAATAATGTAGTGAATAGTGGGTAGACCCACTATTCACTACATTATTTATACAGCTTCGGAGCTCGGATGTTCCGGTTAGGTTAGGGTGCGTGTATCGATGGCAGGTTGCGTGTACAGAGATCCTAGGATTTTGGATAGATTGGGGACTGATGTCAGTGAACGGATAAACATGGATGCATTCCTTGAAGGAAAATACGCCTGCAACTTGACACAACATTGCAAATAAACCTACTTGTCAAAACTACGTCGCTGTTTTTGCAACATTTTGTTAAATCTAGGGAAGCACAGTTAAAAGTAGACTTTATTCTCTTGATGTTTGAGATCCTACACGATAAATAATATTAGATATTAGGTCGTTTATCGTGTAGGTCGCTTATGTCATTTTCTACACACACATGTCTTTATCACAGCACACTTTGCGTTGGAACATTTTCTAGCGCAAGGAATGTTTCCTTGTTTTATCCGTTCACTGACTGATGTGGTTGAAACACATGGATGTGCTGTGCGGACGTCTAGGCAGCCCAGGCACACCCGGCCAGGTGAGCCAGGTGGGCGGATGTGGTCCGAGCATGCTACTTCGCCACTGTACATGTACACTCTAGATTTGACCTAAGAGGCTGTAAACAACGGTATATTTAAGCGCCGCTTATATATTGTTTAGCTTAGCTTAATGTTACATACAGATAAATCTACGAATTACGTAGATTGGATTGTCTCTTTTGCTACCAGTGCCGATTAAACTTATTTGTCAGACGTATTCGCTTGAGCACTACGATAAACATTTAATAAGATCTGATATCTATCATTATGTGATGTCCATCGCGACCATCGCTCGATGAGTTTCATCGCAACGTAAACCACATCGTTCTGTCGTCGTACGATCATCATTCGCATATTAGGATGACGCCTTATGCTCTTGTGTTGTACTGTTGCGTATGTACATACATACGAGAAGAAACTAAAGCAAAGATGTACTAGTACTATATCTAGTTTAACGGATCATAATAAGTTTTCGTAAGGTCGTCCGGACGTTTTGACAGGTGTCAATAGTTAATTATAGTATATAGTAATCTATGTAGAGATTTCTAATAATTTTGGCATTTGTTTCAACTATATGTTTGTCGCGTGTAAGTAGTATAAATAAGATTAAACAAGATTAAAGATCAAATCTAGGTAGGAACCAAGGTCCGGGATTACCATTCGGACTTTGGTTTCTACAGACTTCGGACATTGCAAGGGCATTCTATCACAAAAAGCAAAACAAAACAGCAGTGCGAATCATTTCGCTTCCCGTACCTACAATAGAAAGCACCAACACCAACTCTTTTAAAATTTTGTAATTTTAAATTGTTGGCATGATTTTGTAACTTTAACCCATATATGCCCAAAAGCACGAAAACGACCCAAACTTTCATCTCCCGCTTAATTGCCTCGAAAATTAAAATTAATAATAATAAATTGTGCTTTACGCCATTTAAGTATTGTATGATATTATAGCTAATCATCCATCACAGTTAACATGTCAACAGAGCTCAATTTCAGTCGATTATTTGCAGTGCAAGTTGTGACTCGATTTTTATCGCGAAATTTATGCACCGGCTCCGACAAAAATGTAAGTTATTATTTATTTACTAGGATTTTAGTTTATATTTTTGAAAAATTAGTAAACTAAATATATAATATAGGTACCCTAGTAACAAGTTTTGTGTAAAATAGTGTTTTTCACCCCGTTATTAGAACTAATATTTTGATGGGTCACTACCGACCCTCTGGGCTGATATGATACAGAATGTTGTCCTTTTTTACAGGTCACGTTGAGTACTGTTTACCAAAGAAATAGTAGATATCCTAAAGAGTTTGGGTAAAGACGAAGGTTTTCAAAACGTTGACGTCTACTTATGATGGAGCGCTATCAGATGGGTAATTCAAGAGATGAAAACTGCGGCGATATTGATAGGTTGAACCCACATCAGCTGCTTGCCCGCACCGAGTTGATCTTATAACACACCTAAGATATCTATACAAGATTGCGAGGTCCCTGAAGCTGTAAGCAATTGCTGTTCCCCCAACTGATCCAGTCATCCCATCCACATCGAGGCAAACACGAAGTGCTGGATCTCAACCACAACCTAGAAAATGAATCAAGCGGGATCTGCATCAGTCAACTGAGGAGTGGACAATTCCTCTACCATGAGCAGTATATATTTAGTCAGAAGCAAGTGAGATCATTGACTTTTTGGAACTATTTTTCAACCAGGAGTTGGTAAAATTCATGGTGAGACATTCGGTTATGTATGCTGTAAGCAAAGATTCGGACACGGGCTTAACTCTATCTTCTGATGATATATAGTGCTTCATAGGGATACTTATTCTCAGTGGCTACGCTCCCCTGTCGACACGACGAATATTTTGGGAACTAAACGAGTACACTCATAATGTTCTTGTCTCCAAATCCATGCGAAGCAATCGATTCGAAGAGATCTTTCGATACCTTTATGTTGCTGATAATGACAATCTGCGCCCAGGTGATGTTCGGTTATGTTCCTGATTTCTAATTATAAATACTAGTAGGTACCTAAATGAGAAGAAATATAAAATTTTGTAACCAAAAAATAACATACTGCTTTTAATTTACCCACATATTTTCCACTGTTGTCATACCGTTATTTGCCCGCGGGGTCGATAGTGACCCTTCAAAAAAAAGGAACTTTCAGTAGCTGAAACACGAAATAAAAAAATATGGGTCTAATTATATTCCTTTAAGAACAACATATGCAAAAATTACGAAAATCGGAGACGTAAATCTTTCTGGGCATATATGGGTTAAGCCAATTTTAAGTATATTCCTATTCATCAATGTTACTAGTTACTGTTACATTCTCATCTCGACGAAATCGCTTAAGTCCCCAAAATACCCTTGGTCCCAAGTGCGCACTTGAAAAATAGTAAAAAAAATTGGTACCGTTAGTTTTATAAAAACATTACCTGGTAGTTTTAATGGACGCAGGTATAGACAAAAGGCAAATTAAATTAGGTACTATAAAAATGGTATTCACCTATAACACATTATAGAGGTACATACATTCTTTGTGGATCCCGGAAAAGACTTACCTATAGGTACTTATTCCACACAAAAATATTCCCTGAAATTATTTATTTTGGTAACTCGGCTAAAGATCATTTAAGTTTTCTTATGAAGAAGTTGTTTTCGATATTACTATCTTCAAAAAAATATTTTACAGACATACTCATGACGGGAGGAATTATTGGAAAAGTATAATTTTTGTTGTTTTATTTCATTTTGGTACTTACTTTGTTGTTCATGAAAATGTGCCAAAATATTGGAAAATCAATTCTTGGTAAATCTAAACCTTTATAAATGATGTGAGTGACGAATAATCTTCGTTCAACAACTACATAATTTGTAGGCCATAAAAAAATTTAAACATTCATGAGTCGCGATATATTTCGAGTATCTTCGCAAACCTGTTGCTGATCTATGAAATATAATATGTACATAGCTGTTTATATGAAATATGTATGTGCCAGGCAATAAACGTGTGGAATGAGTACAGGTGTATATTTACAATTATGTACCTACGAATTCATAGATTCGAAACGTTTTGAAAACTATTTATAAAGATAGCTTTAATGTTTATGAAAATTCTTAAAAATCCAGTCAATACAAAAACTTGGAAATGGCGTTAGTATCCTACTGTTCGTTTATATATAGGTTTCTTAACAGGTAATACATAAGAACATTATAAAGGTTCAAAAATAGCTATTTATAGGTGGTATGTACGCAATTACGTTCGTAGAAGTTATATTTATATACATATTTTATACATATACATTCTAATTCAATACGGTACATATTAATACATTAGAGTAGGAATAAATTCAATTAAAGGTCCCACAGATAGTTATAACCAATTCATAAGATAGACAGAGTTTCATATTCTTATAGAATAGATTATTCGTAGTTATTAGAAAATAGGTGAATTCATTTTCTAAAACTTTTATAGTGTTACGAGTATTTAAATTTAGGTAAATACATTTCTTCGTAAATTCTTAAAGTTCTTGATATATTTTAATTTTAGTACATAAATAACGCTAAGTTTTTAATAATTTAGAAAATCGCCAACATTCATTGAATTGTACAGTGTTATAAATTTTAATTATTCGTAAATTCGAGGAAATTTTAGTTAAAAAGGATTATTATATTAAATTACGACTCAAGAGTGCATAATATATTGTATAAGTGCTACAAAACAAATCTTCTCACATTCTTCCAGTGAAGTGGATCACAATACTTCAAACAGCCGTTTCTAAGTCTTCAGACACTAATTGAAAATGTTCTTGACCTGAAAGATAAAATACATTTAATAAATTTAGTAGGTTCCTATTCATTGTAACTAGAGCGAGTCTAAATTGAAGTACCTGCCTATACCTTCTTATGAGGGGAATTAAAGCACAATGAGTATTAATCTAATAAGGCTAACATTATACTATCGTCGCCATCGAGTACATATCCAGTAGAGGCGCCATACTAAAACGGCGGCGCATCTCTGCCACACGTCCATGTTTTTGCACGTACATATTAAGGGAAGGAACAAGCTGGTTTAAGCTATCGATATCGATACTTCAGCTCCAGTAAGATTTCACACAATATTAACATGTATTATTTTTGCTTGTGATATTTGAACGATTGTAGGTGGCCAATTGGCTAAGATGAAAAATCACAGATTTTTCCGACCAAGTAAGGCGTCGTCTGTTCTCGACATTGTAAAGAAAATTTATATAAAACTAATAATAGTAGGTACATTACAGTTGTATTTTTGTACCCATAATTATTATAAGGACACTTTTAAATCAAATAAACGAAGTAACATTGTTGAAATAAAATGGTAAACTCGTAAAAACGTCGATATCAGAATCCGTTTTACCTCATCCCTTTTTATCAACTGATATTGTTTCGGCCAATCAGAACATGTGCGTGCGACTTCTAATTATTCTCTGTAATTTTTGGTAGAACATTGTCATAACAAATTATTAGACATTTCAACTCTACCGGATACGTACTCGATGATCGTCGCAGATAACTCACTCTGTAGATAAGCAGCAAGGTCGTGATCCCCCGCGCGCAAGGCGAGCTGACGCGGCGTGTAGCCCGCATGGTCGGGCTTCGTCAACGACGCGCCGCTCGCCACTAAAAGGCAGCAAATAACCCGTTGCGCGTTCGTCGCAGCCTTGTGCAGCGCAGTCTGCCCTGTCTCATTCTCCTGCATGTTCAGGATAGATGAAGGCGCGGCTGCGACCAGATATTTGACGATATTACATTGCCCGTACCGAGCAGCGATGTGAAGCGCGGTCCGCCCTGAAGAGTCGATCGACAACAGCGAGTAACCTGCAGCGTGCAGATCTTTCATCTTGAATAAACAAAAATAAAAATTAACAAATGAAGTTTCCACTCAGCAGTAGAATTTTCGAAACAACGTTATGAACAAATAAAACCGGCAAATCAAGTCCCTTACCAATCCTAAATCTCCTGTTTTAGCTGCTTTAAGAAGCCCGTCCGAAGTTTTCTCCAATAAATTTCTGAAACAATATTGAATGTTAAAACATGCTAAGAACAACAAGCCAAGATGAAAACATATAGAGAGAATATTGTCTGGGATATTTTGCTTAAGAGTGTTTCTACCTCGCGTTATTAGATGAAGTCAAGATTTATGTAGGTACTTGTTTTAAGTTTCGTAATAAAATAAAACCTGGTACCGCTCATTCCTTCCGTCTGACCTAACTAATTATTTCAGCAATTACCTAACATTTATAGGTTCTATGAACAGAAATGTATAATTGAGATCTCGCTAGGTAGGCAAATATGTTTTTGATTAGAATGCGTATTTTTTTCGTATGTTTCTGCTGTTTGTGTGTCGTATTTCGCTACACTATGAGTCGGCTTAATCCAAACGTACTTACTACGTAGGTAAGTTGTGTAACTATTGGGAGTAATTCTAAAGTTTACTAAGAGTTATGATAGATTTGCAAGAGGATATACAGTTAAAACAAAATTTTAAATGACTGTTATTCTGTGAGTAAAAGGTTTTTTCAAATAGTATATTTTTGGGATTTAGCACACATCCGTCAGATTTCACTTTCGTCAGAAGTAGTTTTTTGTATAATTTCAGTTCAGTTTCGTCATGAATGATGTGGATAAGTTCTAATGACCCTTTCGTCATAAATCTTCAGTTCCTAGTCTATATATTGAGAACCGGCATTAATGATAGTCATGACCAGTAAAACAAAATTAAAAAAAAAATACTTTAATAATAAGTACATAGTTTTTATCTAGTACTTATAATACATCATTAATATGAAAAAAGCGACTCAATCGTTTCAGGCAGATCAGAACTGAAAATTTCTGGGCCAAACATGATTTTATTATGTCTTTTCGCGACTTAGTTATCTTTATGTGAGATTGTTTGAAGCGCTTAGGTACGTTGCTAGTTTCCGTTTTTCTAATGTTTCTTTCTTGGGCTTATTTCTTTTTATCCAAATTGATTTACCTGTTTAAAGATTGCTGTTATTTGTGGGAAACCTTGATAAGTTTAAATGCCAAATACATTAGCATTTTAATAACAGAGTGTTTTAATCATGCCGTAACTACGTCGTGAAAAAAGAAACAATCTTGTTACCTATGTAGGTATATCTACTTCGTTTCTAGCGAATAAAACACACAAGTGAGTCTCACCTATAGCCAAAATCATCCTGGTCAAGTCCAAACAGTTTTTCATAAATGCTGCATGCAATAGAAGAAGAGAGAAAAGAATAGAGTGCAGGTCATTTGATAAGTGTGCGTGTGTTCTTAGCTTTAGGTATCTTCAAACAACTACATCTGAAAATTATAGTACAACAAGGAAAATATTATAAACTTATTTAACAAAATAAATAAAAACTCGATGATTTAACTTTGAAACAGTAGAACAGCTACACCAATTTCCGTCAAAAATAATCAGTATAAAATTGGCCTTCAAACAAAAGCAAAACTAAAACGAATCTATTTGCGGTTTATCCTTGGAAGATACGATCCCAAAGAACAATATGCCTACATTACCGTTTGTGCCGGGGGTGGGTTAGAAACAACCAAAATAATCTAACAGCAAAGTAGTTCTTAGTAAAAATAGGTACATATACTCGAAGGAGAATGACAAGACCGGATTGTAGCGTGTAGAGCCTGCATGGCTTATGACGTAAATTGACGTAATAAGAATGGTGTGCCTAGATTTTGTAAACACATAGGTAACTTTACAATATTATAAACACTCAGAACAGATAAAACTGATACTATTGTAACTTTATTTTTCTTCCTATTTTTGTAGCCTTAGTTTTAGAATGTTCTCTATTCGAAATATTCAAATATTGAATAGAAAGTCAATGATATATAATTTCTTATTTTTTAACAATTAAAACACTCATACATTTTACAATTTATTGATTTAAAGTCTTGTCTAAATGCTTATTTTGTATGCCTAGACGAATAAAGTTCCAAAATTTCTAATCTGAATTGGTAGTTCCAAAATTTGCAAAGGAAATGCGATAACTAAATCAACGAATAACATTGTCCAGGTCAACGTATTGAAATAGCGTTACCAACCTGACAAACATTGCGAATTTATCGATCACAGTAGTAAAAATGTGTTATTCCATTTCTCATGCTCGATTCTCAGAAAAGTTGAATCTTTATTACAACCATAAGTTTTTCATGTTACGCTCTTGAAACATCGTTTAGGCTAGTATTTATTATTTATACTTACTTACTACTTTTATTGACAAGAAATTGATGGCATTTTACTGAATAGGTTTGTACCTACTTACCAATACCTAATACAAACTTAATGGTGTTCTTTTTTTAACAAATAATTTTGGTTACGCTCGTTTATTATTTTTCTATATTATTTTTAACTTCGCTGTTTTTGGGTGGTTGTCACGCAATTAGGAATGTTTTATGGTATGTTACCTATTGAAGTGAGCAACTAGTCAAAGGCCGCGCTCAGGGATGCAATGAAGTTTGCACTCCGGCGCAGCAGTCTACGATACACGCATCTCAAGGACAGACGCGTATGAATTATCGCGATCACCCGTCACGTTAGAACTTTTGGCTCGTGTAATTAATTAGCAGTGTACCTAGTGATATCCAAGGACTTCCAATCGAAGGTGACTTCCGCATCCCCTACACTCCAGGAGGGACATCCCGCCGCCGCGCCACGCCCGAGACGAAGTGTGATCCGAGGTGGGTGCATAGCGTAAAGCATTTTATTGTGTGATTAGCTTTCCCAAGAACAGCGACAATTCTATAGGCTTTTTTATATCCGCCTTCCGCAGGATTTAATTGAGGCTTTAGTACCTAAAATAACTTTGAATCTTAGATGTACCAACTCTAATTGGCCTAAGCATCCGCATAGAATTTAGAATCAGATTATAGGTTCTTTATTCACCATTTCTGGTCCTTCGGGCAGGATTAAAGCCTAAATTTGGGTCCTAAAAGTCTAGATTATTGTTTAAAAGGTTACGAAATTGAACTATTCATTTCTTACATCGTGCATATCGTCACACGAATCTCACCTCTATTGCATACACGTTAAGGCCTATTTTCTTGTACAAACATCCTTGTCTACCGGCAGAAAAAATAGAAATCTTATTCGATTATTCCGCATTTTTAGTAGATAAACTGTTGAATTTCAAGAAAATAATAGGGAATTCATATCGTAAAATAAGTCATTGCCTTAAAATCGTTTCTATTTCGTTAAATTGTATATCTTTTTTTCTGCTCGTGCAGTTCGGGGGTAATTCGAAATGTGCGAAGTCCACTTGGTTCACTTTAACCTTGAAAGGTTATTTGAATAACTAGGTAAATGTTCTGGGTTGTCTTAGATATGTGGTTAATACCTACTCAGGATTAATTAGATATTCTTTTGTTCATTTCGTTGTCTTGTCCTTATCGTTATAACATTTATTAATGAAATCCTAGACTCCTCCGCATTTGATTAAATTAATGCAATTTAATCATTAAACTTAGGTTAACAAATAAATTTATTTGGATACCTAGTTAATAAGTTCGCTTCGCATTGTTTTTGATGGAATGTACCTACAATCCATTCATAGTACGCTCGCATCGCATAAGTTGTTTACGATCGTTATCTACCTATAAGTAATGTACTAGGTGACTTTGATTTTTTGACGAGAATCTCTAATACAATAGGTAGGTTTGCTGTCGCATCGCATTGTTTTCATAACTCGCATTTGAGTGAATTAATATAATTCATTCATCTTAATTCGCACGGCTTACGTTATTTTTAAGCACTTTGAAATTTCTTTGATTTTTTGATAGGAAATTCTTAGTCATTCTTAACGTAAACGAAATTGTTTCAATTGATTTTTTCTCTATTGAATCTTTAAATTGTTTTATAGATTTTGAATTGTTTCAATTGATCATACCTTTGATTTCTTGATATACTTAATTAAATATTTTTGTTAAATACTCGCGCCGCGTTTTATAGGGTTCCTTACTGTTAGAAAATAGGTGGTTCCGTATAATTTTTAGAAGTGAAACTTTTTTTTACGTATTTAATTTACTCAGCGCATTAGGGTTCCGCTTGTTTGTAAACTTTGTTCGATACAAGTTTTAAGTTTTATTTTTGGTTTTTGTTTGTATGGTAGCTAATTGGTTCTTTTAAAATATATATTTTTTCTTTTCTTTAAAATATGGAGGATAAGGTTCAATTAAAACTTTATATCGCAAAACGCGATGCAGGTTTCGCTCGCGTCCAAGCTATTTATGAATCATCAAAAGCTTTGACAACAGAACGCGCTCGTAGGTCATTCATTGCGCATTCCAAGCAAATTGATAGCTTGCGCAGCGAATTTAGTGAAATCTTAGATAATGTTAATCTTTTGTCGTTAAAACTTGACGATAAATACGAGATTAATTACCAAAGTTTAAATGCGTTTGATGATTTGGCTTGTGAAATTAAGGATACCTTAAGCACATTATTAGAACCGCCGGCGCCGCCGCCGTCATCACCTTCTGCAACCACGAGCTCGGCTAGTAGGAGTGCGTACCATATAAAGGTACCGAAAATCGAACTCCCTACGTTTGACGGGGACATACAAAGTTTTCCATTCTTTTATGAAACCTTTAAAAGGGTGATTCACACAAACTCTGACCTCTCGGATTCAGATCGTATACATTATTTGTTAAACTGCCTCAAAGGCAAGGCAAGGAATGTGTCGGCAGGTTTGTGTCCCTCCGCGGAAAATTACCGAGTCGTTTGGGATGCGCTTATCGCAAAATATTTAGATACCCGTGCGCTCGCTGTTAATTATTTAAATCAGCTGTTTGTCTTAAAGTCAGGCGGTACATCTTCGCCCGCTAACTTGGAAAAGGTGTTTGATAAATTTACTGCAATTATAGCGGGAATCAAACAATTAAAAATAGAAAAACTTGATGATTTCATTTTTACTCATCTGGGCCTCAAATTAATTGACTCAGATGTAGCAAAACATTACGAAATGTCCTTGCGTGGTCAAAAGGATCAAGATGTCGTAGACTACGACTATTTCGTAAAATTTGTACGCGAACAAATTAAAATAATGTACCGCACAACAGCGCCCCCGCGCGCGGCCGCAGTGGCCCGCTCCTCCTCCCCTTCTACGAAGGTATCGCAGGTCTACGTAGGCGTAGCTAACAAATGCTCCCTGTGTAGCAAAACCCATGACCATCTATTCAAATGCGCTGGGTTTCAAAAATTACAGCCATTTGAACGATTTAAGTTTATTAAGGATAATAAAATGTGTGTCAATTGCTTAAGTCAGCAGCACACTACCCTGAAATGCCAATCGAAAACCGGTTGCAAAAAATGTAATGGCAAGCATCATACAATGCTTCATTTTGAAAGACCGCCGCACGTGGAAACCACCGCGATGGTTTCCGCCCCGGTATCCCCTAATATTACCCCCGCATCTACTCCTTCTTCGGGCCCACTTGAAGTATCCTCAGTCGCTCCAGAACGGGTTGCTTTATGTACACACTCAGCGGTACTAGGTACTAAACGGACTACCGAGGTTTTGGCTACCGCTAAGGTAGTAGCAGTAAATAAAAGGGGTAGGGACGTTGTGATCAGATGTCTGCTAGATCCCGGTTCGCAAAAGAATTACATCACTACGCGTTGTTGTCGCATGCTAGGTTTACCTATCCGCGCGGACTCTATTAGTACAGTTAGGGGTATCGGTGGTACATCTCAACCTGTTCGAGGTTCCGTCGATCTCACGTTTAGCTCGCGACTGCGTTCATTGCCCAAATACCATATCGATGCATTAGTACTGGATCAAATCACCGGCGAACTTCCACTGTGCGGTATAAATGTGGCTGATTTGAATCACATTGATCCAAAACTAACCGCTGACGATACTTGGGGAGTGCCGGGTAATATCGACGTTTTACTCGGCGTAAAACTGTTCGCTAAGTTGTTGCGACCAGGTAGCGTCACTAGTGCACCCGGTTGCCCGGACGCCTTAGAGACTGTACTAGGTTATATCTTTATGGGAGAGGCACCCGTATTGGATCCTCCTACAGACACGCTATCGTTCTTCTCAACTTCATGCCTTGATAGTTGCGATCTTCGTAAATTTTGGGAGATTGAAGATGTCTCAGCCTCTACGGTTGTAGATATAGACGATAAACACTGTGAGGAGTTTTATCGATCCACCATCACTCGCACTCCGAACGGGAAGTATGTAGCTGCCTTGCCACTCAAAACCGACGCATCAGCGTTGGGAAGCTCTTTAGACATTGCTAGTCGGAGATTCTATAGCCTAGAGCGTAGACTTAAAAAGCTACCTAACGTTAAACTCATGTATGATGACGTGATTAAAGATTATTTAAACAATAATTATATTTCGCTACTGAAGAATGATAATCTTCCGCATGTTTCACATGCACAGGAGTCTCATGAGCGACAGATCGCATATTATATCCCACATCACGCTGTCATTCGCGATGATAAAACGACTACAAAGTTACGTGTAGTATTGGATGCCAGTGCGAGTACAGACAATGGGTTATCGCTTAACGACATCCTATACGCAGGTCCAGTGCTTCAAGCGGACCTTTTCAACATTTTGTTGAATTTTAGACTTTTTGGTGTCGCTGTTTCAGCAGATGTTAAGGCTATGTACCTTCGCATAGGCATACGCCAAGACGATCGCTCGCTTCAACGCATCTTATATCGGTTTCACGAGGACGAAGAGCTCCAAACATATGAATTTTCAGTTCTACCATTCGGTTTGAAGTGTTCCCCTTTCATCGCTATTCGCACAATTCAACAGCTGTGTTTAGACGAAGGTCCGCCCTTTCCTCTGGCTGTGGAAATATTAAAGCGAGATATTTATATGGACGACATAGTCAGCTCAAGCCCTAGTATTGAGCTAGCTATAGAATCAGCTCATCAGCTGATAAAAATATTTTCGCTAGGCAATTTCCAGCTAACTAAATGGTCAAGTAATAGCTCTCGAGTGCTTCAGGCTATCCCTGAATCATTGAGACTTTCGCACAGTTTAGACCTTAACAAAGATCTGACACAGAAAATACTAGGCCTTCGTTGGTATTCAGATGAGGATTATTTCGGATTCCAAGTAAATCCGGATGACCGCCCATGTACGAAGCGAAATATTTTATCGTCCATCGCACGTCTATATGACGTTCTAGGGCTTGTTGCCCCTATGATTCTTTACGCCAAGCTTCTTATAAAAGAGCTTTGGCTCGCAAAAATAGGCTGGGATGATGTCCCGCCGACCCGCATTGTTCGCGCCTGGGAACAATTTCAGGCCGAGCTTCCTATAATTTCAGAAATGAAATTCGCACGACATATCGGTGTCGTAGATCGCTGTAAGATCACCTTGGTTGGATTCGCAGACGCTAGCGAGAAAGCCTACGGTGGAGCTATCTACGCGCATGTGGTCAAACCCCATGGGGAGATCGTTGTTTCGCTAGTTTGTGCGAAATCAAAGGTCGCCCCACTAAAGGTTATTTCGCTAGCTCGTCTTGAGTTATGCGCCGCACTCCTTTTATCTACTCTGATAAGACGAGTTTATACATTATACGCAGCTCGCCATGCCATTGAGGCTGTCGTAGCTTTTTCTGACTCAACGGTAACGTTGAGTTGGATACATTCTGAACCGCACCGCTGGCATACATTCGTGGCCAACCGCATTGCCAAGATTCACGAAAACCTTTCAGCTGAATCGTTTTTCCATGTGAAAGGCTCGGAAAATCCGAGTGACTGCCTCTCGCGTGGTTTGACGCCGGCTCAGTTGCGCCATCATCCGTTGTGGCTTACTGGACCGACATGGCTTAAACTGCCACGATCCGAGTGGCCAATCAAGCCGTTTCGCACCGATGAGACACAGGAACTTCTAGAAATGAAGCCCATAGCTCTCCCGGTGATCGCACAGGATAATTTGGAGTCCTCTTCGTGTATCTTGCATGATCTAGCCTCTAGAATTTCTAATTGGTTAAAATATTTGAAAACAATATGTTTCATCTATAAATTTTTGAAACGGCTCCCCAAGGGACCCGTTACCGCTTCGGACCTTACTTTCGCTGAAAATATGGTTTGGCTTACAGTACAGAAAAAACATTTTGAACTCGACCTGGATCGACTATCTCGCAGGCAATTGTGTTCCAAAGCAATACAAAAACTAAGGCCGTTTCTTCATAACGGACTCATCCACGTCGGAGGCCGCCTAGCTAATTCAGAATTGGATTTTGATTCTCGGCATCAGATTCTCCTTCCACGTCAAGATCGTACTGTAGAGCTTTTAGTCTCACATTATCATATTAGTAACTTTCATACAGGTCCCAACTTGCTCGTGTCTCTGTTACGACAGCGCTATTGGATCCTGTCCGCACGACGAATCGCACGTCACATTACGTTTAATTGTAACATTTGCTTTAGAGCTAAACCGCGTCCCGTTTTCCCGGTTATGGCTGATCTTCCAAGATCTCGTGTAGAGACTGCCCCTAAAGCTTTCTCTCATACTGGATGCGACTATGCGGGGCCTCTACAAATCACGTTAGTTCGTAGCAGAGGCCAAAGAACCCGCAAGGCATATATTTGCCTTTTTACGTGTATGACTACAAGAGCGCTCCATCTTGAGGTTGCTGCTGATCTCAGCACGACAAGTTTCTTGCTGGCATTCAAGCGGTTTCTATCACGTAGAGGCCCGGTGGAGTGTCTTTACACCGATAACGGTACTAACTTCATTGGTGCTAGGTCATACCTACGTGAACTCTATCAATTCTTGGCTAAAGAGTATCAGCCCTTATGGGAAAATGAACTGGCAGATCATCGCATAACGCTTAAAAATATTCCTTGTCGCGCTCCACACTTCGGTGGATGTTGGGAGAGTGAAGTCAAGAGCGTCAAAACGCATCTTTTTAAGGTGATCGGTCAGCAAATCCTCACCTTTGACGAGCTTAATACTGTATTGGCTCAAGTTGAAGCCTTGTTGAATTCAAGGCCCCTATATTCGCTAAGCTCTGACCCTTCGGAACCGTCTGCATTAACGCCGGCACACTTCTTGCATTCGAAACCGCTTGTATTTCTTCCCACTCGTGATGTTAATGAAAATCGATTGCATCTTATTTCTCGATATGAATTGACCGATAAGCTTGTCCATTCTTTTTGGAATAGATGGCGTAACGAGTATTTGCACACTTTACAATCCAGACAGAAATGGAACACACCAGCTAATCCTATAAAATTAGGGATGGTAGTAGTCTCCATGCAAGACAATGTTATTCCTTTGCATTGGCCGTTAGGTTTAATAATTGAAATATTTCCGGACAAAAACGGGATAGTTCGAGTCGCTTCTGTAAAGACTAAAAGTGGGATTTTACAAAGTCGACCAGTTGTGAAGTTGTGCCCTCTGCCAACTCAATAAGTTTTACTGTAATTTTATATATTGTCATTAGTTAAAGATTAAGATCTTACATCGCATGTTTAGACTATAGCGTTAATTAGGTTTAGATTTTCATAATGTCTCTATTAGTTCTATTGGTAGAGCAAGAGCATGTTCATGACTTTAGAATGGAGTTTGTGACGATATGCAACTTATCTTTATTAGGTTTAGTTAACCTATTTCAATACAGGATTACATAATCCTCTATTTCCTATTTAATTTTCTCTCTTTTGTGTTTCGAAAGTAGGAACTTTCAAGCCGGGGAAAATGGTTACGCTCGTTTATTATTTTTCTATATTATTTTTAACTTCGCTGTTTTTGGGTGGTTGTCACGCAATTAGGAATGTTTTATGGTATGTTACCTATTGAAGTGAGCAACTAGTCAAAGGCCGCGCTCAGGGATGCAATGAAGTTTGCACTCCGGCGCAGCAGTCTACGATACACGCATCTCAAGGACAGACGCGTATGAATTATCGCGATCACCCGTCACGTTAGAACTTTTGGCTCGTGTAATTAATTAGCAGTGTACCTAGTGATATCCAAGGACTTCCAATCGAAGGTGACTTCCGCATCCCCTACACTCCAGGAGGGACATCCCGCCGCCGCGCCACGCCCGAGACGAAGTGTGATCCGAGGTGGGTGCATAGCGTAAAGCATTTTATTGTGTGATTAGCTTTCCCAAGAACAGCGACAATTCTATAGGCTTTTTTATATCCGCCTTCCGCAGGATTTAATTGAGGCTTTAGTACCTAAAATAACTTTGAATCTTAGATGTACCAACTCTAATTGGCCTAAGCATCCGCATAGAATTTAGAATCAGATTATAGGTTCTTTATTCACCAAATTTAATTTATCAGTATCACAAAATTAACTGATGTGTTTTTGTTAGGGCTTGCATTCGAATATTCGAATAACTAATATTTGATTTATTCGATGATTGATTGTAACGTTATTAGTTAATAAGATTTAGAAACACTCTACAGTGCCGCGCGCCTAGTGCGTATTTTAAAAAGTTTTTTAAAATTTGTGTAGGTACTACTACTATTCTAGTAACTGCTAACTTAATACCATGTTACTGTTACTTAGTATCATGTTTATGTACTTGTGTTAAATTTTATTGTACATGCCTATTCTTAAAACTAGATGTTTTAAGAATAGGCATGTACAATAAAATTTAACTACATTTTGAATACAAATTTTTTACTAAAAATTCGTGACGGTGACATAACTTTTTTTTTATTTTATTTCAATTTGATATTTAAAATTTATTAACGCAATTAGGTAACACTGGAATAGGTAGTGCTTATTTACCTGAACTTCGAGGAACAGAGACGAGAATAAGAGACTTACTTACGACACAATTTTTTTTCCGGTTCTGACCCTAAATTCGAGACATAACTTATGTAGGTATATTACATATTATTCAGAATCAGCTATGTTTATTACAAATAATGAGGTGTACCTAATCGGCCCTGTACATCAACTTATTTTTTATAAACTCACTTCTATCGTAATAGCCGATTACGATCGCACGATAATATACGGTGGGGGCGGCGGGCGCTGTTATGACACGAACGTCCATTTTGACGTCCGTATCAATATCTCATACTTATTTTACATCGTTCTAAATTCTCTAAGTTTGCATCACATGGTTCTCTTTATCAAAAGTAACGAAGTATAAATTCATACGCTTTTTTTTAAATCAGATCCTTGTTTCTATACTAGCTTCCATGCACCAAAAAATAAGGTTGATTACAAAATAAAAACACTAGTTAAGTACGATTGAATTTAACAATAATAGACATGAAACCCAAATGCATAGGTACTTCTACCGATTAGATCTACAGACGAAATTCTATGACGCGCATTGCTACCGTATTGAATATTTTATTGAGCACCTACCTGGCGGCGGAAACATGAAAACTAGGTCTTTTATCTTATTCTGGTGCTTATTTAGAGGTAAAATGGTTTCCGGCTAAAACCTATGTATTATAATGATAAACAAACGTTTAGTTCTGAAATGAATTGAGAACTGTAAGGAGGTTAAATCCATACTTTTAAGAACGATAGTTTGGTACCTTATCTACACGCCGTTAATAGGACTTTTTTAAACATATATTATTTCAATGTTTTACAATATATTTTCACCATTTAACCACAAAGGTGTTTGTGTTCACATTTGACTTTAACATAAAGTGATTATTACTATAATTAAAATAGTTCATTGCATTTGGATCACTTATTTATAATTAACGAGACAGGGACAGGAACTCGATATTACACATTCCAATATTACTATAATAATGTAATTTTACGACAACTCGCAGGAAAAAAAGTGTGCAAAATACTTATACATATTATTTGAGTTTTGGATATACTACTTTGATATAATTATTACAAAGATATATTGATAATAGTAAGCGCCTATATTTTTTTTGAATCATACTATTTTCTTGCATATTTAGAAGTGGATACCATTAAATTATTATGAGATGTTAAACTAATTAGGTATATTATGATGGACACAAAATAACGGCTGTACCCGGTACGGTCAGCGATAAAAACTGCAGGTGTTGCGGAATTACTAGGGTTAAAGCGCTCTTATTCACTCTGCCGTTTCTCGTGGTAGTCTTTTTGTTGGATGAATCTGTAGTTTTTATCATTAGCTTTAGATATGAGTCTCAATTTTGGAAGGTTAGGTAAGTCAGATTTATTTAGAAGCGTGTAGTGCTAATTCTATATACTGGCTGTTAGGCAACGCAAAACCATAACAACAATTGCGACCGCAAAATATAATGCATATAAATGACAAGTATATACATACGTCTTAAATTTGGCGATGGAGTCGCGGCTCGGTAAATGATCCTTTGACGGTGGACTTAGGCAGAGTGGCGGCGATTCTTCCTGCGGCGCTAGCAACACCTTTGCCGGTGAGACGGGGGACTTTATAGGAGAGATGGGAGACTTGACAGGAGAGAGCGAAGGCTTGGCCGGAGAGGAAACCTTGGAAGAGATCTTAGGAGAAACAGACGCGGCGGAGGTTGCTTGAATGTCTTCTATCCTGACGGGGCTGCCAGGGCCAGATTCACTGAATAAACAAACAAAAAAGTTAATCCTAATAGGTACGCTTGTAAATCTACAGCCGATCTCGGTTTCACATTGACTGACCACCCGTGGATGCCCGCTGGCAAGATATGTAAATCTGCGAGATCTACAAGCGGTGGCTGGTGGGAAACTGCACAGGATAAGGATAAGTGGCGACTTGTCTCGAGGTCAAGGAACACTTCGGTTCGCTGAGCCAAAGGAGTAGACAAGCAAGTTATAGTTTGTTCACTATAACATCGTCATTAAATAGAAAGGCAGTTTGAATGAAGTCATTATTAATGCGAGGATGAGGGCAGCTTAATGTCAGCCGAATAAATAGCTTCAAATAGAGAAGTGGAACACATGTGTTTCTAGCACGTTCGTAAGCTGGAGGCTTACGTAGAGAATATTATGAAATGCAATGATTAACAAATAAAAACCTGAAACTACCTAATAACTGGTTAAAATATGAGAGCAATTTAAAATAGCTTTGTTTCCAACTAGCTGGAAAGTTTCAGATTACAATGCTGAAGCCAGCGAGGGGTTAAAAGGTATATATAAAACAGCATTAATGTTGGCTCACTTTTATCTGTGAAGTATTATATATTTCTGTGTTTTAACTTTGTAAAACAATATAACATTCAATTGAAAAAAATTGAATACTACAATAAATGCATAAATTTTGAAGTTTACCACTAGGTAAAATACAATTAAAAATGTCTACCACGAGTAAGCTATTGTCGATACCTAAGTAGGTATAGTAACATAACTTTAAGAGTTTAGAAAGACTGCTATGATATTTGTTATTTTAATTAGTGGCGTTTTAAAATAAAAATAACAAAATTAATTAATTAAAACAAAAACTGCGAGGTAATTGCGAGACTTTAAACCTACCAAGAGGGTCAGCTAACTATGAACCCCACCTGTACATCGCTTATTTTGAGTTATTCAATATCGCTCGGAGAGTCTCGATAACTTCTCTTTCAGATCCACAAAATTCAATTCAATTATTTTAAGTATATTTCTGTGTGAAGCAAAAAGATCCACACAATTTTTTTAAATTTTTGTGATCTTTTTGCTTTCCGACGACAGATCCTCTGGTGTAAGCGAAAGTAAAACAAGACTCATATAAATCGACGGTAGATATAGGTCACCCACCTGGCATGAGATTCAGTCACATCAATGGAGATGCCAGCACTGGGCATATCCAAGCTCTGCGAAGTATCAAGCGAGACAGACCACCCGGTGGTGGTCTCGAGTGAGATTGAAGGTCCTGTCAGGCCCAGGGATTCCGTGGCGGTGGTCTCCGGGTGGACGCTGGTAGTCTCGGTGTCTGGGGTCATCGGAGTTGCGTCCAGGATGTAAATATTCTCATGTGCAATGTCCGCGGGGAAGTGGATATTCTCTTGAGCTTTGTCGATGCGGAAAAATCGCTCCGCTGTTACAGCTGCGAAAGAAATTTATATTTTAAAGTTTCTACTGAATGTCCGAGTTTACCGTCTTCTTTACAAACATAATAGAATTTTTATTTATGTTATACTCTTTATTGTACTCTACAAAACTACGACTTATACCGTAGCTTATTCCTCATTTTTTACGGAGAATAATTTATGTATTCGTTTTATGAAAAGAATCTTAACGTGGCTTTGATTTTAAATCTGAGGTAGGTGGATACCCAATAAATTTCAGCGAAAGTCGGTGTCATGGCGTCATTAGACATACGGTTTTAGAAATTTATTTCTCAAAAGAATAATACATTCACTTATAGAGAAATACTAAGAATCAAAATACGAAGTAATCTTAACTAAACATGCAGAGCGGACATATAGATTGTATTTTTTTTTTCATTATTTATTATATGGGAGTTTAGTCACGCAGTGACTATGTCACTGCCGTAAGATATCAATTCTTAGTATTATACATAGATTGTAATTATAACTATCAATTGACTACCACTTTCTATTGGTACGCGACTTATTCCTATATGTTATTTTTCGTGTTACTTGGAGAATCCATGAAAAATAACACACAATATAATATAAATTTACCGATTTGAATATTCCTAATTTAAATGGAAACATTCCAGATTCGCCTTGCGTAGAGCAATAATTATGTATCTAGAAGCGGGTAGATCGGTGTATTGTTTCGTCGGTTTACCCAAAACAATGCAAGTTTTAACAATGGCAGTTGCTCGAGGGCGGTCCTATTACGTATCGATTATGTTATAAATCAAAACTAAATCTAAAAAGCTTTTTTCGTAAGAAAGAAACCATAAGAAATTGGGAGATATTGATGTCGATTTTTTATATTTATAATAAGTAAAACAAAAAAGGAACATAAGAAGTCGTATAAGCTCAGCTACTATTGGTAAAACACCTTAAATTTTTACTGCTTAACCGATCAAGTAACCGCTCCCCTGCCCCTCAACGCTGTAGGATTACCTCAACGGAAACGCTTTATGGCCTTCTTAGAGCAGCCAGTAAGGTGTGCTTACCTACGAAATTGTAGGATTGTGGAACTTAGCTCACGGCAATAAATTTCACGCAGATTCGTCGTCATCCCTCGACGCTCGTTGATACAGTCAACGACTCGAATCACTAAATAGGTAATATTTCAAATATGTTACAGCAAACTTCTAGTTTTAAAAATATTCACAGTACTAGTATTCGGACATCAAACAGTTCGGAGTGCTACACCACCGTGCCTAGGAAAACACGTTAATTCGATGATCCTGCGCCTGACCCCTCCCCGGTCGTGTCGAGAGTATGAGAATAGAAAGTGCACCAGTGTTTGCGCACAATGGGTTAATAATGTGCTAAGAAGGGTAGGTCCCATTTGTTCTATGGAACATGACGTCATAGTACAAAATGACACATTTTCGTCCCTATTTTTTCCATGGAACTACATACTACCTTTTCACCCGAGTTTCATGTCATAGAACAAAATGAGAATCAGTTTTTCCCAAAACCTTCCATGATGAGATGTGAATGACATTAATCACATTATAATTTTTGTTAGTGAGTAACCATCTAATCAAAAATGTCACTAAGACAAGTGGAAGCAAATCATTCTCGAGTGGTCAGTTTACATATCAACTTCAAGAAGTTTATATACCTATGTACTTAGTTTGTTCTATGGAACAATTTGAGACAAAAATTACAAACTGTATAGTACAAATAGGGACAATATTTTCTCTAATTGTTCTATTACGTCATGTTCCATAGAACAAATGGGACCTACCCGCTAAGAACATTATTTTGGTAACCTATCTTTTTTATTAAAAATTCGCTAAATAAAAGCTTTACCAAGATATCCTTTCCTCACATGTTCAAATTATTTTATTTATATTTCTGTTAAAATCACTGCCTCGCCACGGCTGTCTGCCAGCTAGGACAAAGAGTGTTCTTGTATTAGATTTAATTACCTTCAAGTCCCATAAACCACAGCGCCATTCAATTTCTCCTAAAATTATACCCTAAAGGTTAAGCCTTTGTATAAACTTTAGTGATTAAAGTAAATGTTTTGAGCCACCGTAAAACTAAATTAACCGCCGCAATATCGAGTTATGGTCTGAAATTTGTGGAATAACGTATTCCACAATTTACATAATTTTATAAAAGTATTGGGTGAGTAAATATCCGATGTTGTTGGTATGCAACAATAGGGTATTTTATTCTACATGAGAAAATATCTAAACATACATTAAATAATATAGCTTAGCCAAAGAGCAGTCCGAATATCATAAAATAAATAAAATTCGAAGTTTTCAGTTCTTATGCTTTGTCTGTCCTTTTTAAATCTTTATTATCTAAGTAAATACTGTAGCTATTAACATGAAATTTATATGAGCTGACACATGTAATGTCTTGATGCTGTTGATTGGGAGAATTTATTGACATCGGTTCGTCGAGGTGCCCTCACAGTCAATGATATGGTGATCAGCTTGTACGAAAAACTTATGGACATAATAAATAAACAAAGTCCAATTGCTAGAGATGACACCTATATATCCATTGGTTTTCGTGAGTCCTCAAAGCAGTCTTCAGGAGAAATCCGAATTTCATCGTCGTTTTCGGACGTTTAAAAATCCTCGGGACTACGATACTTATGTTGCGCCGTAGATGTAAAAAACAAATAACCGCCAATTACAATAATTTTGTATCGTCAACAGAAGCTTGTTTACATGGTAACATCAAAAATTCTGGCGTTTCATCAATGGTAAGAAGTCCTCAAACAACATACCGTCCCGGTTCGTAAACTGTTTTAAACTATTTTAGCTCGTTCTATGAAGAACCTGAGCAAGTAACTAACTCCTCTCCGTCTCATAAAAACAATGCTGCTCTATGTGATGTAGTTATCACTCAATATGAGATTTTGTGTAAGATAGCCTGCCTTGATCCTAACAAAGGTGCTGGTCCAGATGGAATCCCCCTTTATTTCATTAAAAGATGTGCCAAGCCACTTTGCACTCCTCTCTGCATTATTTTCAACACATCTCTTCAAGCTGCGGTTTTCCCATACGTGTGAAAAACAGCCCATTTCACTCCAATCTTTAAATCGGGAGATAAATCATGCTGTATAAACCTGAGTATTCTTTCATGTTTTGGTAAACTATTTGAGTAATTAGAATATGACTCTCTTTACTACCACTTAAAGTGTCGCCTCGTCAGCATGGATTTATTAAAATATAAATACTATATAAGATTTAATAAAAATTATAATAAGATCCACGACCTAATACCTCTTGGAGTATAAACATTACCTGTGTGGCACGTTTGCGAAGACTGGTCAGGTCGATGCTGTCTACAATGATTTTTCTAAAACGTTTGACAAGGTAAATCACTCCACTTTATGCATGAAACTTTGTTCATACGGAATTCATGGTAACCTTTTGCGTTGGATGGAGTCTTATCTTTTTAAGAAACCAACTTGTGGCTATTAATTAAAGGGTTCACTTCGTCGCCTGTTGTGGTAACATCGGTCCATTATTTTTGGTAGCTTTTATTAATGACCTCATTGATGGAATCAGGAATCCCTGCTTGTTGTACGCCGATGATTTAAAGGTACACCTTTAAATCATCGGCGTACAACTACCATTTCTTCCATTAATGACTCTGTAGTGCTTCAGGCTGACCTGGATGCCATTCATGAATGGTGTAACATCAATCGTATGCTCCTTAATGTTAGCAAATGCTTCGTAATTTCTTTTACAAACAAGAAACAAAAAAATTTTGCTAACTACAAACTGAAAGACCATGTTCTCGAAAGGAAATCTATGGTTAAAGATCTTGGAGTCATTTTCGATAAGAAGCTTGGATTTCATACCCACTACAACTTTATTTCAGCTAGATGTTCCAAGCTACTGGGTTTCATAATTAGGTCCACAAGAGACTAGTCACCAAATCTTCATCATTTTCTGGCAAATCTATATCTATACTAATATTATAAAAAGGAAAGATTTGTTTGTTTGTTTGTTTGAATTGAATAGGCTTTGAAACTACTGGACCAATTTGAAAAATTCTTTCACCATTAGAATCCTAAATTTTCCCTGATGAACATAGGCTACATAATATTTTCAAAAAATTAGGGATCCGCATGAAAAATTCAATAATTTTGGTTGAATATAAAAAAAAATTGGGGCCAAAAATTTATGTAATTTTTCAATATTTTTTTTACCATACAGACTTGATATAAATCTGCATTAAAACTACAATTCAAAGTGTCTTAAAAGTTACATTATTTCATGCCTTCATACACAAAAATACTGACAATAATAATGCGATCATGTTTCGAAGTCGCATTCCTAAGTAGGTAGCCACAAACGATCCAATACCTAGTTTCTTATAAACTCGATGTTAGTTTTCGAATGATGTAATATAGCATTAACATCTCGTGGTGCATTTTTAAATAAATATAATTATGACGATAAATAGTTCGCCTTCACAAATACTAGATTGGTTCACTGCTAATAATCTCTTATAGGTAAAAAACAAATGTCTAAAATTCACATTTAACAAGTGTAAGAGAATCCCTGACTAAGATAATGCTAAAGGATGAGATTGCTCATTATGTAGACTCTACTTTTTTCCTAGGGATATTGATTACACTCTTCAATTGAGATCGCAAATTGATGCTCTCGCTGCCAGACTTAGTTCAGCAGCCAACAATTAAGTTATTGATGAAGATATATTTAGATAAGTTTATTTTAGTCACTTCCATAGAATTTGGAATTGGAATTGGCATAGTATTTTGCTTCGGGGACGGGAAGCTGACATCCTCTCCGGATGTCAGAGGCAGCTGACATCCGAAGCCGAAGTTGATGTCATCTTCTTTTTACAAAAAAGGGCGGTACGCGCAATTTATGAATTAAAGCTACCTTTATGCCTTATTCTCGATCTCGAAAACGTTTATCGCAAGCTGATGCCAAGTTTATAGACTATAGCACACACCAAGGCCCTTTTAGCCACCTTTCCGTGTGTTTTGACGACTCCTCGAGCCTACCGATCATTGAAATTTTAACGAAATGGAAAAAGCTAAGCGATATAGTAATGAATGAAATAATTACTAATTACTTTATGAGAGAAAAGACAAAAATATAGGTAAGTTTACTACTTACAATCGACAAACCACCAGTCGCCGATGCTTGAGTGAGCTTGTGATTCTTGGAGGAGGTTCTTTATGAGTAAACGCAGCTGCTCCAGATCGCTCGCTGGATTCACCTCCAGTGTGCCCACGCGATCCGCTGTAAGTAATACCAATATGATACCTGGCTGGCCCCTGCACCGATTCACACCGACATGGCAGGGCAGCGACGGTAAGATGTTTCAATGCCTTTGATCTTAAACTCTTACTCCAATAATAACAAGTAAGTATCGCTTGTAGGCTGAAAAGCGCGGCCGCCCGCGGCTGCACAAGCAGTCTTGCGTTCGCTTAAAGAGGCGATCAATGGATATAAAGTTGAAATTATGGCATATATCATCTAAGTTGAATGCGTAAAAAAATGCTTTGTAATTGAAACTTCCCGCCGCGCTGCCGTTTCGGTGTGAATCGGCCTTTTGTACCTTTTCCTATGTACACTATGAATAAGTCGTGCTTGGCAACAAGCATAAGCGTTTCGAG
The DNA here is from genome assembly GCA_963931895.1 of Eupithecia pulchellata. Taxonomy (NCBI): domain Eukaryota; kingdom Metazoa; phylum Arthropoda; class Insecta; order Lepidoptera; family Geometridae; genus Eupithecia; species Eupithecia pulchellata. Next base: position 8,677,248 of record OZ007524.1, on the reverse strand, counting down.
GTGTGCGTCCTTGACATTATTCGACGCTTAAATCTCGGAACAACGATGCCTTTCAAACATACGCAATGCGCAAAACATGGTCGTAGTCAGGATCCATTATTTTAATAGATAGTATGTTTGGACACCCCATAATAGCTCTCTGTGGAGGTCGGTCTGCATATTTAATACCATTGATCGGTTACCATTTAAACACTCATATCCAATGTTTTTTAGCCGTGAGGTACAAATCCCACCCAGGAACATTACACATTACCTACATTGAATACTATTATTATTTCACACCAGGTACGTACCTACAGATATATAAAAGAGTAATTACTTATATCACTAGCAGCAAGTACATAGGTACACACAAAAACACAGAGATAAGTATATTTTCTGAAAATATTTCAAAAGTCCATGTATGAACGTGAACTTATTGTTCATGACGTATGTAGGTGTGCATCAAATCCCCGACATTAGCACAGAGGCATAATAATGCTCGGTTTTTCAATTTTAATTCTATAAAGCGAACACTTAAGGGTATTGCGGAATGATAAAAACCCAGTAGTCAATAATTTATTACCTCTATATTCAACAGTGGATATTACAGTTCTATTTCAGTAGTACTATAGGGCGCGCTGGGCACACAATATATGTATATAACGCTGCGGTACCTTGCGCTTGCATATTCATAAGCGCACGGGGCCTAGCTTCTATGTATTCAAAGTCACGAACCGTATTCAAAACAGTGAACTAGAGCCACTGAGAGTTGATACTGAAAAAGTATTAAGTACGGTTTTTGTATGGTATGCATTCCACATTTTTGCGTTTCTCCAATTTCGGACTCGTAAAATGGTAAAAAATCTCCACAAATGCTAATCATAGACGACTTGTTTGGAAAAATAATATTTGTTTGTTCAGTACTTTTTAATTTACCTTTGTGCCAGAGTTCACTTCAAATTTAATTTTTTTGGAGATACTATTTTTAAGCCGGGCGACGCTTAAGATTTTCACCATTGTTTTACATATCTGTGACCCATATAGCAAGTTCTGGCTTAATTACAATTTGTTAACATAAGTTAACAAACACCAAAAATTTACATGATTTCATTGCCAGTGCATCAAACGTGTAACAAAATGGAAATACACACAAAAGAAAATGCACAATACACAACAAACCTTGTAAAACTCATTAAATATTTATTTTACTCAAAGTAAACTTGCTCGCCACAAGACCGACATATGTTCGTACCTATACCTTTTTGCTCAGATTGCTGTCTCAGTCAAGACCTATCATATTTTTATTATTAGACCTATTTTGTTAGACCTATCTTATTTAGTGATTACGCATAATCGAGAAAATTCAAATCGAAATCGCTTGAACAGAAAGGAATTTAAAAGACTTTACATTATCATCGGACTTTAAACCAGGAGTGCTAAAAGGTGTTGTTTTATAACACCCTTTGGCACTCCTAAAACAACCCCGTTCAGTTTACATAGTCTTTTGACAGTCGCAGTTTACCTGTCGTAGTATAATTCATAGAATAATTCTAGGGAGTGATCCGACAATTGTTTTTTTAACTGTACATACATAGGTATCCAAAGGTAGTGCTTAATATTTCTTAAGGCACTTATGAATATTAATTATTTCGCTTTGTAGAATAAATTTGGTAAGCAAACTAATATAATAATTAGGCTACCACACTTGTACTATCGTAACTCTATGCTAACATAGTTCAAATAAAAAAGGCCTTCGTAAACGAGAAAATAGGTATGATACCTGTATTTAATAATATCTTCAAAAACAATTTCGATTGGACTTAAACCCAGAACCCGTTTCGGTGAATCCTCTCTCAGTGCGGAATAATTACCCTGAGTGCGGGGGCTTGCGCACAATAACAAATAAAATCATAACTTTTCTCCGATTATTTCGATGAATATAAAGTAATGAATATATAATCATAGCATTAACACACTACATTCTAAGTATACGGATACTTGATTTTGAGTTTTATTTTTTGTTCTGACCTACGCGTTTGTCGCTATCCAGGTCATGTACTCGTAATGCAAGCGAGTGTTTTTGCAGGAAAGCTATTTCGACACTTCGATTTTCCTTTTGCGAGTAGCCCTCCAGAAAGGCAGTGAAACATTTCCTTTCTAGCGCGTACTTATTCGACTTTCGCCAGCGCACTGAGTAGCGAATACCGCGGAGGCCTGAATAGACCTTTAGATTAGACAGAAAAAAAATAGACCTTTAGATTAAATAGAACAACTAATCCCCTTACCAGTGCTAGCGAGCAACTCCTTATCGTAGTGATGCTTGTCGTAGTCTGCCATTGTTACAACATTCACGGTCAGAGTCAGCTTATCCATTGTAGTTTGACTGCAACAAACAATACCTGCTTATTTATGAATGCGAGTAGCAAAAAAATATATACTAATCCATGTACTAATCTATAATAATATTATAAAGAGGAAAGATTTGATTGTTCGTTTGTTTGAATTGAATAGGCTCCGAAACCACTGGACCAATTTGAAAAATTCTTTCACCATTAGAATCCTTAATTTTCCGTGATGAACATAGGCTATATAATATTATATAAAAAAAGTTATATTAAAAAAGTTAGGGATCCGCATAAAAAAATTCTATGTTTTAACCGTGCACTGTATATTCAACCTCTTTTTCTATTATGGCGCGTCATAATAGAAAAAGAGGTTGAATATATAGCACACGGTGCTTGCTTTTTCTCTACGGCCAGTGTCAGTTATGAAGTGTCGAGTCAATGTCAAAAACCCCAATGCTGTTAAAAAAAGTAAGGGATCCGTATGAAAACTGTGAAACCCATCGTGTTAGTGTGTATAATTTCTGAAATTTTGATTTAATACCCGTGCGAAGCCGGGGCGGACCGCTAGTACACTATACTTTAAACGATAAAGTATTATTTACCATATATAGTAAGCTTTAAAGATTTATTTAACTTTTCAATAATTTTATTATCTATAAACTTTTATTGACGAATTTAAAGATGTTTTAGCGTTTATATCAAAACCACTCAAAGAATCGAGCATTCTTTCTGTCTTTTTGTTATTTTAGGCTAATCGCGTATGAAGCTAGAGGCAGAAGCTAGTATAATATAGAAATGCCCGCGGTTTTGCACGCGTGAAATATGTAAGCATCAAAACATCCAACTTGCACATTATGTATACCTATTATATTATTGTGAATGGGAGCAGGATTTGATATGAGGAACCTTAATCGATGGATGACATGATATTAATCGAAGCCGGTATAGGTACGAATTACCATCCTACTAGCTCGCGTTGAATAGAGATCAGCTGAGGCTGGAAACTCTATACAAGGGAGATTCTGATTCAATAGGCCAATCAGATCCTATCTTGTTTCGTGTGTCACATAAACATTGCATACCCATTAAGGCATACGTAATAAGGGTCTGAGTTTACTGGTGTTACTCGTATTATATTAAAATAAATATTATGGTATGTCAAACATTTTATTTTTATAGAACTTAGAGTTAGGAAAATAACATTTTGTATTTTTTGTACGACAACCGCTGTTTCAGATATTAAATACTAAAGAATACTCAAAACCAAATATTGTTAGTTTCTAGGGATAGTTTTAAAGTTACTAAAGTGGGTTGTACAAAGTACAATGTGTAAGGTCAAAACAATCTAGTTTCCCTAAAGTCTTACTTGTAATACGTGATGTAAGTTGTTCCACATTTAATAAGAATTCATGTTTTTCCTCTAAATTTCCACGTAACGGCGTAAACGGTGATGATTATTGTTCCGTATTAAACTTTCATTATTACCTTAATCAAATTAATAAATCAGTTGCGATCTATCAGCGCTAGTTATCATTTACCCTGTTTCCACGGTACCTCTAACATGGGTTTTAGTTTATTACAGGTTTATGATGTCCCAAACGTCAGCAAGCCTTCTAACGTCCAAGTTTGTCATAAGTCATAACTCATGGGATAAGGTATAAACAAATATTACAGCAGCCTACGTTCTCGTGTAGGTGCAACGATAACGATAGCAACAGTATTAAATATAATTCAATTACCTATCCTTTTTTCCTCGAACCAATTTTATTGTTGCGCATACAGTACTGCAAAATATGTATTGGGAACAGCACGCCGCAAACCGATTCCGTTTGTCATCTACTTTTCGTAGTATGACAATGATAGTTGTTGATAGTTTCATATAAACTCGATGATACGAGTAGCTTTAGAATAATTTTGAGTGATTTGTGGTTGCTCTTTGACATGACACACTCAGCCACACTCACGCCATTAATATTATCATAGAAAGTATCAACGAACCAACGAATCGCCGCTTGAACGCTGTAAGCGGTTGCGAAATCCGATTCATTTTAAAAGTATTTTTAAGTAGGACAAGACCAAAGGAGTCTCGGTGACGGCGGCATTTCTTCAACGAAACAGAGGCACAAATGGTATAAGTAACGACTTAGCCGATTATTTTTCTCGTGCGCTGCTATCAGTATAATCAGCTGACGAAGATAAACAAGAAGCTAGTTTTACAGGTAGCTCATCAATACCACAAACGCCCAATTCACTATTACCATCGCCTTCCGCTCCTCCACAGCCCGTCACGGCGATCACGCAGCTGCCAGATCGCCGTGCTGCGGTGCGCCGCCACCTGTACTTGTTTCACGCCTTTCCTTGGCCGATGTACAAGAGGGATAAATTCCGGTGAATGCACGTGAGGAGATTGTAGAGGTAGAGGACTGTGTGAGGGATGATGATACTGATGAGGAGAGACCAATTGGAGACGATTGTAATACAGAATGTCGCAGCACGAGTAAATATCAATCCTAGCGCTGCGAATGACTTGCCGTTCGAACGCTAAAAGCGTTTAAGCGGTTGCGGAAACCGATTCATTATAAAATGTATTCGTAAATTGGTATGGAAAAGAGTAGTTACTGACTAAGCATTAGGCTACTACGGAGCTAAACGGTTGTATTACTGACATAACATGTATGTAGCCAACGCAGTTACTTATAAACATGTGTAAATTTTACAAGTTTTTAGCCGGTCCAGTAAGAGCTTCAAAAGTAGGGTTCCGTACTTGATGCGCTGAGAGCGTGCCAATTGGTGTCAATTCAGAGGTCACCAACTAGCCTAAACTAAACTAAAATGGTAAAATATTAGTATAGTATAGTTTAGTTTTGTGTCGATTCTGAATAGACACCAGTATCGTTCAAACAGTTTCTCACAGAATTTGTGTGGAAAATAAATCAGTGTTTATGTTCTCAAAATCTAGTTGAAGTAAGCTAGCAAAGTATAGCAATATTAAAAAAAACTAAAACGTTGTTCCTACTGTTTTTTCTGAATTCGGGCCAGATATGCAATCACATTAAATCTCCCATGTTCCTACTCATAGTGTAAGTACTTCAACAATTTTGAACAAACAGCTGCTTTTTAACGTTACTTTATTGTGCTACGTTATTTTGTTGTAGTGTAGTATTTGGACCGAGCGTTACCGAGCGTGACGCTCGGTGAGAACTAGTAAAACAATGGAGGAAGCGATAGCCTGATTGGAGGATGGGCGATCTATCCTCTTCTCTCTCATAATTATCATCTTCATCCGGTTTCATAATCAATAAGAACCATACCAGGCTAGGCGCCCTCCGCACTCGTATCAAATTCTACAAGTACGACGCATCTGGACGGGTTTATACAGCCAGGGCTGTCAAGCACCGCTAAAATCTAATCAAATCAAATGGCATATTTTTCTTTTTATGGGACTCGTACTAAAGATTTTACCCCATGCATGACACAAGTACTGCCGAATAAACCTGTATAGTGGTACTGGTTTATTCAAGAAACTTAAGTCAGAACAAGTTCAGCAGCTTTGGATTTTAAAATCTCAACGATCTCTATAATATTTGTTGAAAAAATGTTTTGACGTCATTTTCTGAAATTGGCAAAATCGGTATTTTTTTCAACATGATATCGTCTATATTTTTCTCTTAATCGTTATGTATGATAACGATTACCAACCATAAAAATACAGAAACAGTCGACTTGGTCACAGTTCTTCACTTCTTCTCGCTAAATGTAGCTTGGAAGCGTTGAAGCTGCATTTTATAGGCCTTTCTCTTATCGTATTGATTCGGACAGACTGAATTCGTCTAAATACAAATTGGCAAAATTATGGGCAGGTTAACAGCGCAGTGCTAGCTGTAATGCATTGTATTGTAAGGTGGCAGAGTAGCTCTTTAATTGAAAGATTCTGTGGAGTGCGCTTCCTGTAGTTAATACTATATAGTTATTCTGTGACCATACTGAAATAAGAAAGATTTACTTCAGTACTACTACTACAAACAATCAATCAAATGAATTAATTAATAATTAATTAATTATTCAGACGAAAATAACAATTTACCGTAGGTAATCAAAGTTTGAAATTAATAATTTAACTTATTAATAAGGAAAATTTGCGGTTGGAATGGTTGCTGAAACGTAACAACGTGCTCAAAGTGACGCCTAAATGATGTCTGACTGCGCAGCACGCTATTTTAAAGTCAGTGCTCGCCTACTCCGGCCGCCCTACTCGCTTGTGAGCGATTGACTCGTTGAGCGAGTGACGTGACTGCGGCGTAGTTAGTCAAAACAACTCTTGTCAATGCGATGATTTTAAACAAGATAACAAATAAACTAATTATAATTAAACCACATAAATAGTCTACACATATAGTTATCATCGAAATTCGGGGTTGTTTTTTTGTATTTGAACTCACATTTTATACAAAGAAAGATTAAAAAACCATTTATTTACGGGTATGTGAGTAGGTTATCTTTAGAACAACTATTGCAATTGGAAAGTTAAATAGCATACCTATCTGCTGTTTGATTAAAGGTCTGACTGGGATAAAATGCAATCCTACAGGGTAAGTTTTTTAGGTTTTATTGTGGCTTGTTTGTAATAAAATCGTTATCGTTTCGAAACGTTATCAAACGGCGTTGCTAGGGTTACAGCCACCGTATCTACTGCTACGGTCTCGGCTTAGCTGCAGCTACGGCGTAGCACCAGCTACGGCGTAGATGTGGCTATGGCGTAGAAACAGCTACGGCGTAGATGCGGCTACGGTGTAGCTATAGTCGCGCCAAGAACTGAATTTTGCCCGTTGAAAGATACTGAAATACGATTCTTACGGCGTTTAATGGTACAAATTTAAATTATATTATTTACAGTTCTAAGAAATCTCAAGAACAACTTTCGCATTTTAGTATTATAAATTGCTATAATAATGGCCATGTCGATCGCAGCGAAGGAATCAACCTCTCAAACTCAGCTCGTGGATATCGTAAAAGCCGACTAGAAGGAGGACAGCAGCTTCCTTCTGTGTATTTTCGACACCTCCACTGCCGATCAACCTGCCAAGCATGGTGGTTATGTTAAAGTTTTGGGAGAATTTTTAAGCAGTAGACGGATAGCACACATCCGTCTACTGTTTAAAACATGGATTCGGGGTGATTCTGTTAACTCACTGTGCATTAGCTCGACCAGGTTTCTTCTTAGCCAGCATGATGGCCTGGTTGAGCCTCGATATCGTGATAATGGAGGGGTTGAGCCGGCACGCCTCGCCGTCCACCTGCATCGGGATCACCTTACTCGTCACGATCTTGGCCGTTTTGCACTGGCAGATGCATGTCCCGTGGGCACCGGCTTGGAGCAAAGGCTGTCGGAATCAACGTTATATAAAACATAACGTCAACATTTATTTTATATAGATTTATTTGTACCCAGTAGTCTTAGTTTTGATATAGAATAGGTTAAAATGTTCCTACTTTGTATCTAAAACCTCTTGAAATTAAATAAAGTTTATTATTATTATTTGTTTCATGTTTTATGAGATATTGTATCTTATGCGTACAATATTATATTATTTTTTCTCAGTTCACTTAATTATTCTCAATCTAGATCTTAGTTGTAGGTACAAGAACTCTAAGTCCACCTCTGTTTATGGTCCCAGGCTGTAGATTAAGTAGGAAGGTGTTATTTAACAAGTGTAGAATGAATCTATGAGGTTTATTTACTTATATATTTTAAGTACACAAAGCTCATATAAATTGTAACTTTATCTAATACAATGAGGTGCTGTTACAGAATACCTAGAAGAGCACATATCAGTAAACTGCAATACCTATCCAGGAAAGGTACATTTAACATAAGGACAGACGAGAAATCTATAAAGCATGCTTAAGTCAGAAACTCTGGAACAAGAAAAACTGCTTGAGTGTTTTACTTGTTCTCATGATCGTAATACTCAGTCCAAACAAAATAATTTATGCAAAAGGTTTTTTAAAATACCAAACGTATGGAACAATTTTCCACCACCATTGAGAAACAAAATTTGTTCAGTAAGCATGTAAAAAAACGCGGCAGAGTCATAAGGTAGAAACAACCAAAATTCTGAAATTAACGACAAAATAAACATATATATATACACAATATTCTTAATACCACGAAGGACACAGGCATTCACATGGTCTCGGTACGAAACATTAATCCACCCATGAACATTCCCAAATGTCATGGTGATAATAATTATAGGCTTTGTAAATGTGTATGTAATTGTATGAAACAATAATCGTAAGATACCAGTGAGTTAGGGTGGTGCAAATTCTTAGCTATGGCATACGGCTTTTGACAATCGTGCTTTAAAGTATCTCTATTTTGTCGAGGCCATTAGTATGAAATTTCGCATCTGCCGGACTATGCGTATGTGTAAAAAATCGGTGCCATACTATTAAAACTCTCATAATTCTCAAATTTATTATGTATAAGAGCTATTTAAGAGAAGAATAGTTTGAAGCAAAATGAATATTGAAATGGGTACGAGAAGACAATATGCTTACCAGTTGGTACGTTGTCAATCCCACAACTTCTATCAGACCATCTTCAGTCGAAGGCTCCACTGTGCCTCCAGATTTGTTCCAGGGGTGCGTTCCACCCCCGTAACTGAAACAAACCGTTTGTTAAAGAGAACCTTGATGAAGGATTTTAGTTAGGGACTTCTTGGATTATTTGCTTGGAAGCAGGTGGATGGCCCCATCCTCAGACATTGGACCGAGACGCATGTGTTACACTGTAACTCCATGCGTTGTACAAAATAAATTCAAATAATTTATTATGATTAAAGTAGGTTACTTTTTATTTACTTGTTGACAATTGCACAGGTACTTATTTAAAATAACATTATTAAGATTCAAATTTCAATTAAATTAAATTAAATTTTGCAATTATAATTTATCTGAATCTATTCTAAAGTTTATGTAATATGAATTATTTGAATTTGTTTTTATGGTTACTAAGTAAATAGGTAGATTTACTTACAATTTATGGTGATAAACTGAAATAAATGATTTTGATTGATGGGTTTGATTTCAATGTAAGTTGTTTCACGCTTGAGCTTAAAGCGTCTTGAACAAAATATTCGTCTCAAAAAATTAGTTACGGTTCTTGAAAAATTCTACCTTTGGTAATGGGTGCCCCATTTTGTCCAAGTCAATAAAGACTGTACCTTATTGATACAGGATGTAAAATGTAGCATTGAACAAGCAAAGTTCAATTGGCCGACCCAAGAGCATTTTTTTGGTCCGTAGGATGCGATCCCATGAGATCATGTCCATGAAAACTTGTTTCGATGAAAAAACTTACATAAAGTTTTTTCATCGAAGCAAGTTCTCATTAACAAAAGGGATAACTTGGAATCTTGCCTGATCATCCGACATACATTGCTTAGCAGCTGTGCGACGACGTTAAAATCTCATATTCCCTGGAATGGGCCAATTGGAGAGACGGAATAAACGATTTCGGTTAAAAATTTATCAGACGAACATCTAGTGAACAAGATACTTACCATACCATATATAGCATTCGAGTACTACCTATTCATTCGAGTATAAAAGCTTCTTACAATCAATGAGATCCAATTTAATTTTAAAAGCATTGAGTTCAAATGAAATCATTTACGGGTGATTGGGTACCTAAATATTTAAAGGGCGTTGGCGCGTGTAATTTGTAACACAAAATGCTAATTCAAAAATTTTTGTCTTTATTACGAGTGTTAGTGGTATTCAAGGTATTTTGTCTGACAAGTTTGGATCTTCTTGATGTACAGAAAGATCTAGTCAGCAGCCTCCTTCCATCTAATTAACTAAAAAAAGATTAAAATCCCCTTGTTTCACCTTAATCTCTGTAATTTATTTTTTATATTTCAATCAACTGTGGTTTCAAATAACAGGAAGGCATTTCAAGGCGTTATACTTTATTTTACCTTGGAATGTTTAGAAACACGATAGCATGGACCCGATGCTCCTTGAGGACTGGCGTGAGGTCCTTTCCGTCGCACTCCATGGTGACGAGCTCGGCCAGTCCCTTCCACTTCCTCTGCATCAGGTCCTTGCCTCCCGCGGTGCCGTAGAAAAGCTTGTTTCTTATTCGAGAGTTAAATTTCTCTGGGTGCGCCTCTGTTAACAAAATATTCACACTAAACAGGAAGTCGATTTTGGAATTGACACTAACTTAACTTGATTGTGCAACGATTCGTATCGTTCAAACTTTTGAATGGAATGTTTAATAAATGCTCGCAAGGATTACATTTTTGAAATTATCACGGTTGACATCGAGTCATGAGTCCACGTTGTAGTTTTAATGCCACAGTTTTCATTGCAAATATATTTTTCTTTTTCTTTCTAATTCTCCAGTCTTTCGATCTACGAACTGTGCATCATAGGAAGTGGCTTCACCACTAAAAAGGTACAAACAGTTATTTAGGAAGATGAAAAAATTATACAATCTTAAGTTAGATTAACACTAAGTTAATTATGCCTATAAAAAAAATAACACACATTAGCTAAAACTATATTTTATGCAGTGTCCTCCTGCAATATTTTTAAAATATCTTTTTTTACTTTTAGGTACTATTTATAACTAGGAGTCGGTAAGTTAATTTTTCGTTTTCCTAAATAAAAAGTGCAGAGTTGCGTACAATGAACAATCTATAAATGTATATTTTTTCACCATAAGAATCCAAAATTTTCCGTTCTAAACATAGACTATAGAATATTTTCAGAAAAATTAGGGTTCCGCACGAAAACAATTTTTTTTTGTTTAATCCCCTCCCTTGCGAAGCCGGTGCGGACCGCTAGTATATACACGGTGTAACAAAATATGTGTACTAAGCGAAAGGGGGTGAATTTCCACCCCCCAGGGGACCAACTTTTGTTCCACGACTTTTCGAATTTCGATCGGTATTTTGGAAAAAACTGCATGAAAGTTTCAACATGGACAGCTGATTTTTTACGAAGTGACAACCCTAAAGGTAGCGGTTTCTTGTACCTGTGACAATGTCGTCAGTATGGGCATAGATGTAGAGTAATAGATAAGTAGATAGATAGATTAGGTAGTCTCCCGCCCCGCCATAGCTGAACTCTACGAAGATAAATACCTACCTAACTGCAGTGGTAGTAGGTATGTATAGGCTACCCAGATAAGGAAATAAAATAGTATAATTAAAATAGGAATTTTTAATTTTCTACCCCCCACAACTGATCACCATTGGGGTCTGAAACCTCCCCCTTCGGCTTAGTACACATATTTTGTTACACCTTGTATATATTTGTTTCAGAGATTAAAGATTGCTGTCAAACAGAATGACAAGGTAACGAACGAAATTATGCCTATTAAATAAATAAATATGCCGGATAATCCCAGCATCATCTAGAGCCAAGCTATGCAGAGCTGTGTTATGGGTACTGCTAGGATGATTGATATACATTTAACTTATATACATATTTTTATCATACATAGAACACGACCAGAACTCCCTGAACAAATATCTGCAGATCGTACAAATATTTGTCCCGAGGCGGGAATCGAACCCGCAACCTCCTGCGTCGCAGGCGGACCTTCGTCCATCGCGCCACCAGGTCGTCAATATTATTAATATTAGTTTGGCTTTTTGTCGAGCAAAAAATACGTGCAAAACTGCTGCTGCATTTTTAAACTAATTATGTACGGCTGCTAGGGAGGGTACAGAAAGACCGAGTTCTCGTGCAAAAATTTAATGAAAATAAATGAAATTACAAATTAACTTATACTAATTGACTCCATCGATGTTAGATTGAAAGTGAGTCGGTGAATCAGAATTAACCATGAGAATAAAAGATACCGCGACACTCATTATAACTAAAACTCGGATCAGCACACATTGTCTTTTCCTGTTACCGCGGGTGATTAAATCATTACGAAAACTGCATGAATTTTTGGTAAACGGTAACAGCGATAACTAAGTGTCTGTCTTGATGTTGCAATAGTATAACAAACTTTTACAGCACAACAAGAGAATTTTATAGCTAAAGAAAATAGAACGGTTGTTCGTACAATTCTGCGAAAACTAGTTATTTTCATAGAATGGTTATTAGTATGCAATGTTAAAAATTGCCTTTGTTGTACAACAAAAGACGTTATCATATTCCGTTCTATCAGTTTCAATATCTTGTTTACAAACTTATTACACGCCCTGGAGGGCTTTGCTAAAGGAATATCGTATAGTGATGTCTAGTTGGTAAAATAGAAAATGAAGAAACTGTTTCGATATTAAAGGAAATAGCAAGACATTTATTTATTCCTTGGGTCGTGCTAAGTATCCAAAAATAGAATTATTCAACCTCCTGTACTCCGATTGTACTCCGATAATTACAGTAGTATAGAGGCTGAATAATATGCACCATGCGCTTTACTTATAATTACAATTACTTCATTTCTAGTTATAAGTACAATGAGTTAATTAGTTACTATAATTATAATTAGTTTTTGCCTATCTATGTGATAGAGGCGTCAAATGTAAGTAAAGAGACAAAAACGTATTTGATCATTCATAGCAAAATTAATGCTAAGTATAGCATTAGTTTACGATGAATGTCCAAATAAGGTTTTGTTGCTTTTTAGCAAACAGCAAATAAAAGAGCAGTATCTACTGATCTAGATCGACTGTAAATTAAATAGTCATAAGCATAAATGCTGATAATATACCGAATATATTTTTAGAGATATATTTTTTTTAACAAGTTAAAATCGATCAAATAATAAGTGAACGTGTTTAAGGACTTTAATATGACTACCTACTTTTATTAAAAGTGATTCAAATTTAGAATGGTAAAAAGAAAATACTCTATACTGGTCCAAAATTAATTTTGAATTTTCAAACGAATTTAGACTGCAGGCTCATCAGATGTGTTATAGGCAGCCGATAGGTCACCGGTAAGCCTCCCATAATGAGCACTCATTATACTCATTGTGACGTTATAAGCCGATTTAATATCTATAATGAAAATTCATGCCGGTCCATTTACACCTCTAAGTAAATCCTTATTATTATAATAACTAACCTCTAGCTTCATGGAACTCGAGAGCGATATGAGCGTCCACTCCAAAAGAGAAGTAGTTATTGACGACATTCAGCGGCAGATCTGGCTTAGAGTTGGTGGTATCTTCCCCAGTCACAGCTGCGTTCGGTTCCACCGTCAGCTGCCAGCGATCGAGTAAGACCGTGTCGCTTTCTCCGATGTTGGCCAGAATTTTAGATATCGGCTCGTCTTCGTAACCCTGTTGAAAAGAAAGCCAAGGTTCTCATTAAATCAATTGATATGTGCATCTGATTTCAATAACTTTATTTCTTTAATGGCATACAAAACAAACACTTTACTAGACCAGTCAAATTGTATAAAATAATAATTTATTTTATTAAACATATAAAATATTTTTTTATTGATATTCTCTTAATTTTGTTCACTAAGAAGTGAAAAAGAAACCAATAATACGTTTAGACGTTTGAAGTCCATTTGAAATATTATTTTTTGCCGAATTAAGCCATATTCCCAATGCTGATAACATTTTCTACGATGCCATTGTTAAAATGGGGACAGTGAGTCAATGCGTGAGTAACTCTTTTCTATGGCTTAAATGTCACTTAAGCAGAGACCAAGCAAGCTTTTAGAATACGAAACGAAAATTTGTAGTGAATCAAAAAGTCCTTCGAAGAAAACGAGAAAATAATTTACTGAATGCAACACGAACATGACTAGTTACAATCTCAAATTTCACGAAAAGGCTAGTCTAATGATGGATATTAATATTAACGTAGTAGGCACTGTTTGTGTAATTCAGTCATTTTTTAATGTACACAATAATAAAATGCATGACCACACCTAACAGGATCTGTTCATAGCTAAAAGGCAAGCTTTGCTGGAAGATTTCTTCCAACAAACTAACTAAACTTATGGGAGAGACGATGAAACAGGTACAATATACAAAAATAATGAAACGAATAAATAAACTCATCTTTTAAAATGAAATCATTATAATTTGTACGTAGGTAAAATTCGACAGAAGAAAAGGCCAATAGAGGAATATGTAATAGATTAATTAAGTCACGATCATGACCCAAGTAAGTTAACATGGATCGGAAAGAAAATAAAGGTAGGTAGAGTAGATAGATTCTGACTAACTAGCTCTGAATTTCTTCGATATCATATAAAACCGAATAGATAACGTACACTTGGTTTGCGACCTACTTGTCTAGCTAGCTGGGGAAAAAACCGTTTTACTTGGACTAAAATATTCTTTGACTACAACACAATAAAATAGATTAATAAAATGGAATAGAGAATTCGCTTTCAGCGATATAGGGGTCTAATGTGCTATTTGTATTTTAGAATTGGGTACGAGGTTTTGATTTTTGTTAGTTTTAAGTTTATTAAGAACAGTAAAATGTACATCCAATAAAGTTAGGTAAATCTGTTCACTATCACATTAACACCATACAAAACTGTCCTGTTTTCCTGTTATTCTAGTGATATCTTTGTTTACTAACATTTACGACAAAATACCATATTTGTTACACAATCTCACTCATCACCATCCTCATCACACAAAGTACTGCAGAATTCCCCACCTCAATTGTCATTGCAGATTTGCATTGTACCCTTGAATGAAGTCCACTCGCGGCGACAACAACGTGACAGATTCAGCTCGTCACGTTGGCCGAGCCCCGCGAATGCCTAAGGCCTGACCTACTGACACTCCACGAGCCATCTGACTTCACTTATATTATAACTAGCGGTTCGCCCTGGCTTCACACGGGTATTAACCAAAAATTTAATTTTTCATGCTGATCCTTAACTTTTCTGAAAATTTTCTATAGCCTATGTTCACCAGGGAAAATTAAGGATTCGAATGGTGAAGGAATTTTTCAAATCAGTTCGTTAGTTTCGGAGCCAATGAATTCAAACAAACAACTAATCAATTAAATTTTTCCTCTTTATAATATGTATTAGTATAGATTGGTTCCCATATTGAATACTAGATTATTTAAGTTGTAATCTTTAAATGTAATTTCTTTTAGTTTAAAAGTAAAAGCATTTTTAAGCAACTTCTGGGTGCGCTTCTCCTAATTCTTTTTCAATGTAGTTTTTTAAGTAAAAATCTTTACTTTAGGAACATACCAAAGAAAAAGTTATAATGCTTGGTCTGACCAGATAAGGCATAGTTATATTTCATAGTTCCTTTCCATTAGTTCCTTTATATGTCATTATTTAAAGATAGTATCATATAGCTTGTAGATTGTTCCATTCGGTAGCACGCACGTGTAAAATTATCTTCTAATAATGGAACTATTCATAGTGATTAAACTTCCTCTGTTACGTTCTTCTAATCACCTACATATATTTATTGGCAAATAATAAACTGAATATTATTTTGTATACTTTGCTAGCATAAAAAAACAGTTAGAACCATTTTGTGGGTAGGTTTATACAATCGTTCAATATTGATAAAATGTTGTTCTCAGAAACGATAAGGTACTTAGGGTTTGTAGTGCTTGTAGCACAGAAGCAGAACCTAATATGCGAATACAGTTTGTAAGATTTGACTTAGAAATAACTTAACGACAAGCTCTTAACTCTGTACCAAACAGACTACACTGAAGCTAAGATTTTACAGTAGCTGCTAAGGTATCACAATAGATGCCAATTTAGCTGTTTTAGGTAACCACTAGATGCAGTGTAATTCTTTCTGTTGGCTGACATAATACTTTCTAGCTGCCCAAAATATCTTTTATTAACGGATAGTTTAAATATAGCTTTCGTTATTTTGAAGTTTATTTATTCTTTAATTTTGAAACAGTAGCACAAAGCGCTGCCACAAAATTCCGCCAGTGCGTATAACCAGTTCGTTTTGCATATTAATGGAATTACTTTTCCCCTAACAAAATACAAATTATTCATAAAGTATATTATGTAGAGTAGACGAACCTGGTTTTTTTGAAGAACCTTCGCGTGATAATTTTTATATAAATATGTAGAACATCTATGTTGTTTACTTTTGTATTTTACGTTTCTTTTTACTCGCGCGGACTATATGTTTCGGATGTTTTTATGCGGTTATCTGATACCCTTTATAACACTTTTTTATTTTACTATCACCTTATTCACTGTCACTCACTCTATCAAAATAATCATATAACATTATAAAAAAATCCTAGCTCTCATGAACATCATATGAAGCAAGAAGCTATCGCCCATAACGCCGATATTATTAATATTTTTTACCTCTTTCTGATAACAAAGGCTAACATCAAAGCATTGAAATGTCCATTATTCTAAAAATAAAACAAAGCCGGGCTTCTATTGCAATTTACTTATCTACGAGTAAACAAATAAATAATGCTGGATAATTCACACCATCATCATCTAGCAAGCTAAGCAGCGCGCTTTTGTTATAGGCACTAGATGATTGATATAAATAATACAATAAAATATAGAAAATTGATCATTATTTCGACCAACACGTAACCTAATGGGGTAAAGTCTGGATAGTCATCGTTAAATAGTTACATAACGTGGAACTCGTGACTGTGTTACGTGTGTAACCTGATACCTCTATATACTAATAATAGCTAGTCAGAGGTTGGATTACTGTATAATGGGGTATCGATTCTCAACTGCGGTGACCATTAGCGCTTTTAGTTTCTAAAGACATTCAAAGCAACAAAAAGGCAACAAATTAAAAGAAGTTAGTAAAAGTTTTTATGACAATGGTTTATTTAGAGATGTTTTTAAAAGAATTCGAAAAACTAATAATATTGTTTTTTTTTTGTCCAAAGTAGAGGTTTACATCCAATTTTGCTTTTTAATAATCTTTGATACGGTAAAAAATCTAGCAATAAATTGCTGTATTAAATTATAATGATTGAATCGAAATCATAATTGAGTGAGTTCTTATGATTTCGATAGAACCGTACAATAATACAAATTAAAATATAACACAAATTGCGAGGCTTCTGTATATTTTTTATTAGTTTAGATGCAGATTTTTTTTATATTATCAAATAAATGAATTCATTCTCCAAAGGGACAGGAATACGATGCACCAAACGTACAACCACTGTTAACATGACTCCCAAGTCCTCAAACAAGGGTAGTTTTGCCATACGATAGATAGGTTGATACTATCTTTATTGCACCTTATAAAACAGAATAAAAAACAAACAGTACCTACCTAACTACTACTTAAAACTAATGTGGCACAATCGGTGGCCTTATCGCTGAAAGCGATCTCTTCCAGGTAACCTTTAGTTGGACAGGATCGGTTAGTAAAAAACTGACGGTGGCGTAGCTAAAAGTCACAGTAAACATAAATATTTTGGCTAGAGTAACATGTAAATATAAAAATAGAAACTATAAAAAGCAGCAAAACAATTTACACAAAAATAGAAACAAAAGTTAGTTATAAAATTCAAGCTAATATTTGAGGACGATATAGTTAGAGTGAACAAATGCTGCTGAACTAAGTCTTTGAAGATAGGAAGTATTTGGCATGATTGGTGGCACACAGACAGCGGTAGTGTTCAATAACACGGAAGGAATGTAGGTGATTCTTTAAATCCCTTGGTTCTCTTTCTCTTCGATATCCAAAGGGCTAAGCTGGAAAAGTGGAAAAAGATTCTTACGCCGCGCCGCGGCTATCTAACTGCGGCGACAATTCCGGCTTTACCCTTTACAGGATCGCTACCACGAGAATAGCTATCTTGATAACAGTACGAGTATATTTGACGATCAATGTGGCACGGCTGGATAAAATTTAGTCTGTTGCCGGTTTGATTCTCGCCTTGTGACATATTTTGTTACGGGAGTTCAGTGATATTTTCTGTGCATATTTTATTGTTTTAAGTATATTAGTCATATAAAATCAATTACCTAATATATATAAATAAATAATGTTGGACAATCATCTAACCACAAGATAAGCAGAGCTTGTGTTATGGGCACTAGATGACTGATAAACATACTATGTATATATACAATAGATTACATAGATAGATATTTTTTATTATTCATAGCAAACGACTAGAACACCCTTAACAGGTATCTGGAGATCATATAAACATTTGTCCCGAAGCGGGAATCGAACCCCCTTCATCCACTGCGCTACAGAGGTCATCAAATATCAAATACATCGTACATCACTCATAAATAACATAACGCAAGTGCTTCGATTACAGAAGCTGTATTATAATGTTTTATAGTTTCAGGACACCCTGTATATTATACAGGGTGTCCCGAAACTCAACGTCAAGCCGAAAATGTATGACAGGTGGGTTCATGATGACCCAGAAAATCTATAAAATCATCTCTCATCTCTACAGAGTCTATCTTCAATGGTTTCAGGGTTACAGGGTTTTAACTGAAAATGATAAACTATCTGCCCGGGCGTGCCCGGCGTTTTCGGCTTGACGTCGAGTTTCGGGACAGCCGATATATTATTAAGAGATAAGATTTGAATGTTTGTTTGAATTGTTTTGGCTCCGAAACTACTGTACCAATTTGAAAAATTCTTTCACCATTAGAATCCGAAATTTTCCTGGGTTCCGCATGAAAAATAGTTTTTTTTGTGAAATATCTGTGTGAAGCCGGGGCAGACCGCTAGTTTTATTATGAATATGTAACATACCCCGCCCCATCCGAGAGCTCTAGCCAAGTCGTTGCCGGTCCCCAGCGGCAGCACGCCGACAGCCGGCCGCGTGCCGATGCGGTCCAGCACGCTCAGCACCCAGCCCACTGTGCCGTCGCCGCCGCACGCCAGTATCCTCAGGTTATTCACCTTGTGGAACAGCTCCAACCTGGAATAACACACCGCTGTATCCAATGGAAATTCAGACCTGGAAAATATACAATGATGTTTTCGCTCAGATGTGTCACTAACCAACTTTATTACTGAGTGCTATGTTTTAATGGAAATATAAGGGTATTAACATAAACGGCGACTACATCTCATCATCATCATGTAACCTCACATCTGCGATTCGCTGATGACATAGTCTTAATGGCGGATTCGCTAGAGGAGCTGAACCGGATGCTGGACAGTCTAGCTTCAGCCTCCCGATGTATCGGTCTTGGCATGAATTTGGATAAAACCAAAGTCATGATCAATGGCCACATTGATTGAAGACCGGACGTACATAACACATACATTCTCGAAATTGTTTCTGAGTACACTTACCTCGGGCAGATTCTGCAGTTGGGTAAAAATAATTTCGAGAAGGAAGCTAAGAGGAGGATCCAGCTAGGCTGGGCAGCGTTCGGAAAACTACGTCGAGTCTTCGCGTCATCCATACCGCAATGTTTGAAAACGAAAGTTTTTAATCAGTGCGTCTTACCAGTCATGACTTACAGAGCTGAGACGAGGACACTCATGATAGGGTCGGTGCATCAATTCAAAGTCGCTCAGCGAGCTATTGAAAGAGCTATGCTCGGAGTTTCTCTGAAGGATAGGATTCGCAACGAATACATCCGGCAGAGAACTAAAGTCATTGACATAGCTCAGAGAATTAGCAAATTGAAGTGGCAGTGGGCCAGCCATGTTTCGCGAGGAACCGGAACCCGCTGGGGTAAACGTGTTCTTGAGTGGAGACCGCGACTCGGTAAACGTAGTGTAGGAAGCCCTCCGGCCAGATGGGATGACGATCTGCGAAATACTGCTGGCAGATGATGGATGCGACAAGCTGAAGACAGGGCGCTATGGCGCTCATTAGGGGAGGCCTATGTCCAGTATTGGACTAATGTGGGCTGATGATGATGTTTTAATGCTCCGTGACAATCAAAAATAGAATATCTCAGTTTAAGATTTTGGCATTCACTCACATCACATACAGCTATCATCATCATCATCACCAGCCTAGAGGTATAATAGTCCACTGCTGGACCTATGTCCAGCCTCCCCTAATGAACGCCATAGATGGCATTATCATTTGGGGGTTAATGCCCATAATCCCCACGCTGGGCATGCGGGTTGGGGATCGGCTATATATATAGCATACTCAGTACATAATTTGGTGTTTTTACAAAAACTAAGCCACCGATTTCAAATTCCTTTAAATTCTTACTAAAAGGTTTTTTTAAGTTTTGCGGGACAAATAGTTATCCCTCGGGCATAAATTTTATATTACCTATATTTATTATTATTTTATTGTATAGGTATATATAAAATCTCAAGAATCATCAACATCAGTACAAAATCAAGGATGACTTGGCGATCATACATAAAAACATACGTACCGCTAAACATTGAATATCCAATTTTTGCGGGATAAAAAAAATTTAAAAATTTCATTTTAGATCGCCAGCGGCCCGCAACCTAAAATCACTTAACAGAGGCGCCATATTAAACAAAATGGCCGGACATCAGACTGTTTAGGAGACACTACCAGCGGCTTCACGCAATGTATGTATCTACTTGCAAGACCGCCACTAAAATCTAAACCTTGCTTTCATCTATCAACCAGTATTGGTGATTTCAGTGGATCCCCTTGGTACTAAGCATGGTGATTGATTATATTAAAACCCCCTTGTTAAGGTGAGATGTGTAGAATTGATTCTGCATTACGTCCGTTCACCTCGATCGGTACATACGACGCCACAAATTGATTTCGGTGGTTGGTAAAATTTATAATTTACAGAGCTTTTTGATTCAGTTACAGATTAACAGACAGTACACAGCAACCGTAGGAAAAGCTTTAGTGTAAGTACTATTAAGTCTTCCAGTTGACGGCAATAAGAGAAAATATGTTTATTAGCTCTGAATTTACTACTGCTTTCTTAATACGTTAATACGTTACCTACGTTAATTGTGTTCATTGTCTTTGAGTTTAATAAAAAGACGCAGTTTTGACAACAAATTTATAACCTATGTACATACATGATCGTCAGCCTATAACAGTCCACTGCTGGACCTCTAGGCCTCCCCTAATGAGTGCCATAAATGATAAACCTATGTACATTCATTGTCTATTGAGCCAGAAGGCCCATTAGCACAAAGCATGGTTATGTTCTAATTTCAAGTATCGTTATGATCTAAGAGTAAAGAAACTAAAAAACCTACCCGTCATAAAGTAGGGTACGGTATCTACTTAGTAAGAACAAAGGCCTCCGACTACCTAAGTATGAAAAGAAAATGATAAGGACAGTCGGTTAGCGCTAGATTCAGACTTTACCCCGACCCAAATTAGCGAATAAATTAGACAAAATAAAACTATTACTGAGGCATAAAAAAAGTTTATAATAGGGATCACAAACACCCCAATGAAAATTTTGTAATTTTCTTTGTTCAATAGGATCTTTTTTGCTTGGCAACCATGTTTGGTGAGTTTGCATCCGTTTTAGCCTTAGAACCAATTTGTCGACCTAAACAAGTAATCTCCGCCATCAAAAGACAGGAAAGAGGACTTTACTGCACCATTCTTGCCTGCAGCAAATGCCTAGTAAGTGCCTTTTTCCGGTTGCAATTTTAAAGACGTTCAGTACCTACCGGTACTTACACGTTGTTTTATTGGCGACTTCAGAGACGCAACGCGATCAATGAAATAAATAACTATTGATTGGGCGGATTGTACAAATAACGAAATAGGATGCTATGTCGGGTTTCGTAAGTAGTAACGTACATAACGGCTCATTTTCCCTGATAGTTCTGCAAAACTAAAATTCTATATCAAATTCCTCAAAATGTACACTCATTTAAGGTTTTTCGGGATAAGCAACAAACCCTTAAAAATCAAAAAATATTAATTTCAGTGTAATTTTCTATAAAATAGTGCAATAATTATCCAAATCGGTCTTGAATAGACGAAGTAACTGAGGAACTTACATAAAAAACAACTAATAAAATGTTGGCCGTGCCGGCAAAGAATTTCACTTAGTCTGCGTATACTCACTGTACCTTGTCTCTATCTATTAATTTTGCTCACATTCCTGGTAAAACATTTTAACTCTTTTGAAACCCCTGAGGCAAGGGCAATTAGAGAAACGACAAGAAGAAGGGATATAGTTAAGCAATTCACACATAAGCTGAACATATCAGAGCACAGCGTACGAGATCAGGCGGTTAAGATGTAAAGGGTCTTCCAATAGGCATGTCCGAACTTTGACAGTTGGTAGCGGCCATCTTGTTGAAGCTACAACTGTCAAATTGGTTTTCATTTATTCATTTGATTTTGGCAAATCATCATGGATAGCTATAGCATTCAACAACAATGGTGAGCGCTATAGGTCGATGATAACCAACTTTTTTTGGCATGATCTGGTTCATCTGAACACCAACGACATGTGGTTTCAACAAGACGGTGCTACGACACATTGAATATTCTGCATGAAAGATTTGAGGGCATTGGTCATCTCACGTGGAGCTGAAGTGAACTGGCCACCTGAGATCGTGCGACTTAACCCCGCTGGACTTTTTCTTGCGGGGTTTTCTTAAGTCGCAGGTCTACGCGAATAAACCAAAAACCACAGCGGCCCTCAAAGCCAACATAACCTATGCCATAGGTCAAATTCAGTCTGATTTTTGCGCAAAAGTCATGGAAAATTGGATATCTCGCATGCGCTCCACCCAGAGAAGCCGTGGCGGACATTTGAATGATGTCATATTCCACACATAATGGTAACCCTACATCTTTCAAATAAATAAATCATTTCGATGTTATCTCACATACACTTTGTTTTATTTAAATCTAAAGATAGGACACGCTTAATGAAAGACCCTTTATAATTATGTTGCCTTTCTCCTTTCAAAGTATATATGACTCAAACGAATTTAAAAATAAATTAAAAGAATTCTTGTTGAAGAAGTGCTACTATTCTTTGGAAGAGTACTGCACCGACAAATATAAGTCCGATATTCTGTAAAGATGAAAATTTATTATATTTATTATAAGACAATTATTTTTTTTTATGCATATTTTTGACATTGTAATTACATACATAATAATATGATTTTCATAATAATGTTATTGTTATAATTAATTTTTTTTTCTTTTATTTTAAAATTGACATTTATTAATTTATTAATTTAATTATTTTTTTGACATGGAAATTGACACACTAGAGTAATTTTATATTATATTATTATTAGTCGTAGCTTAGGTCTTGGATATTTATGTAATTGTAATTTTTGTTTATGAGATATGTTTTAGTAATAGTTAAAATTCCGACACAATTGTAAATTGTTTGAGAATAAATTAATGAAATGAAATGAAACTACCCCAACTCTCCCCGTAGGTGTCGTAAGAGGCGACTAAGGGAATCACACACGGGGGGGCGACTGTTCTACAATCCTTACAGCGATGCCAAATAGACTATCGTTATATCGAGGTGCTGAGATGTCTCTACGAAGCCGCCACTATGTGTGCCCGAGTATAGGACCAGCCGCTCGATTGCGGTATTCTCAATGGATGCATGGATGGGAGTCTGGGCCATAAAAGTTCCCGTTCCATAGATGGAACAAATTGAATTACACGAAACTTTATGGCTGGATGGTCAATGTGAGTGAACAATGCGGATTCCCCACTTGACGTTTCGTTTTTGATTTTGCGTAAATGTTGTCTTTTATTGACGATTTAAGTAACTTTCTATAAACATTCACAAGTACGTAGAAAAAAAAATATTATTCGTGTACAGATAATAAATATATTGGCTGAAACATTTAATATTTGGGTAGTCTAAGAAATTAGTCTACATTAACATAAAGGTCATGAAGATAACGATACCACATTTGAATCAAAATTGAGGTAATGAAACGTAATCGCTACATGGTTTCGGAACTTTTTTGTCTTTGTCAAGTCATGGTTGAAATTTGGAGTGCAATGTTGCCAGTTTAGCATAGAAGGCTATTTCTGGCCAATTAATAAGGAAGACCAATTTTAATACAGAATGTAATGGAATAAATAGTAAACAATAGTATCTAGCTTTAATCAAGGGATTATTATCGTTCGTTCAATCAAACACATAATCCTTAGAACCATATTTTCATTGTGTGTATTACAAAAAATGGATTACTTCATTAATAATATCTATTGAAAATTATAATCGAATAGAGAAATCCTAAGTCAGTTTTGATTGTGAATCGAACTACCAAACAGAAAATAATATGAGCGTGGATTAAAAAGGGGAAGATTATTTCTATCCAAAATTTTTTACTCGACTTCCTATTGACTTAATAAAATTATTAAGTTATTGATTTGGCAACACTAGGTTTTCTTTTGCTGTCTTTTGGTGTTGACATTGACATTTGTAAATGGGAAACGGTTTGCTGGCCTATCGTTCTATTTACTATCAAAAGCCCTAATTTCATTCATTCATGGGCTTAAATTTCGGCTGGAACTGGGAATCGTCCTTTGAAGGTTAAGTTATTTGCAATTTGATGGATTAGGAATGCAAAGACCATCCTACGGGCTTTCAAATGTCAAATACAGGATGGGAGATATTACCGCAATCGAGCGGCAGCAGACTAAACCGATCCAACTGCGCTGAGGAGTGAGGCAGGGATGTCATTTGCCCGAAACTATTCACGAGCGCGTTGGAAGATATGTTTAAGACGCTGGACTGGAAAGATAAGGGCATTAACATAAACGGCGACTACATCTTACATCTGCGATTCGCTGATGATATAGTGTTAATGGCAGAGTCACTAGAGGAGCTGAACCGGATGCTGGACAGTCTAGCTTCAGCCTCCCTTTGTATCAGTCTTGGCATGAATTTGGATAAAACCAAAGACATGATCAATGGCCACATTGATCCAAAACCGGTGGTCGTACATGGCCACCTTCTCAAAATTGTTTCTGAGTACACTTACCTCGGGCAGATTTTGCAGTTGGGTAAAATAATTTCGAGAAGGAAGCCAAGAGGAGGATCCAGCTATGCTGGGCAGCAATCGGAAAACTTCGTCGAGTCTTCTTGTCATCCATACCGCAATGTTTGAAAACGAAAGTTTTTAATCAGTGCGTCCTACCAGTCATGACCACTGCTCGGAGTAGGTAGAGATATGTATTTAGGTTCATTGACCGCAAACATTGATGTTGATATGTATATTCCACGGGATTCCGACTAATACTCCGGGATTCCATTATTTATTATAATTCTTTTTATCAATAAGTATAAATAATGGTATTTGCAACCCCGTAAAAATAAGCACTAAGCGACATATTTTTGACTTCTGGTCATTTCGGATCTGCTTTAATTGAATGTTATTTTGAAAGGATAAAAATTAAAATTTAAAACGTTTGGGATAGAAATCCTGACATCGATATTCTCAGAGAATATAGTAAAAAGCTATAGAAAAATGAAGTTTTAATTTTGTCTCATAAATTTGCGCCACTGACATCCACAGATGTCGAACGCTCCTTTTTAACACATAAATGTGTGTTAGATGTGATCACGATGAAAAAAAATCTATGCTGCATGAAGCTGAAGACACCCCAGACCAAGAAATAGACCACTGAACTCTTTTGTTTCAATAAATAAATTATTGTGTAAACGTGTTGGTAATTTTAATTAAGATTTTATTGTAGTTCCCTAAATACAAATAATTTGTTCTTTTCAATTATGTTTCGATTTTTGTACAAATTCAGAATGAAAATGTTAAATGATTGTTGATTCTTGTATAAATACATAAGACAGACATTTTTACATAAAATAACATATTGATACTGTCCTTAAGCCCGTCCGTCGTAACTTTTGATTATTTATCGGAGTTTCTTCGAATGATAGGATTCGTAACGAATACACCCGGCAGAGAACCAAAATAATCGACATAGCTCAGAGAATTAGCAAACTAAAGTGGCAGTGGGCCGGCCATATTTCGCGAAGAACCGATAACCGTTGGGGTAAACGTGTTCTTGAGTGGAGACCGCGACTCGGTAAGGGGAGGCCTATGACCAAAAGTGGACTAGCATAAGCTGACGATAATGATGAGATCTATATCTATATTTCAGCTCGATCCATCCCGTAGTTTTGGCACCGTATAATATTTGGCTTGCCTTCATGAATATAAATGTCTTAAATACTTTTCAAGTACTACAAAAAGGTCTTAATTTATATTATATTGCGAGAGAAGCTCAAAACCCATGAAGCAAAATAATTAGGCATTATAACCTATATGCGAGGACATGCTGCTGTTACGTAATTATATTAGAATACCGTCAAAGGTTAAGTTCGTAGCACTCTCGGAGCATGAGCGTAGCTAAATCGTAGAGAAGTGGTTTAATATTCGTGGGAAGTTAGTTGCTCCGAGCAGTTTTGAACGCCTTTTAGTTCAGTGGTGGAGCTGGTCTACAGGGAGCACTGCTGCCTGCATATCATTAGTCAACTCTTACGACATCCCAGGGGAGCGTTAGGGTGATGTAAATTCTTAGCCAGTATTACAATTTAGTGCCATGTCATGGCAATTTTCCGGGGTACTACGAATTTTGTCCTTATTTAACCTGTGACAGCGGTAATTCGCAAAAAGTGGAAGGAAAAACAGAGGGTTTTGTGACAGTTGTTTTGTTAGTAGGTACCTAATATTCCTATAAGTTTGTGTAAAATTTCTGTTCAATTTAAGTAATTGTGGCTAGAAGACGCAGAGTAGTATAATTGTTACTATCATTGGGTAGAAGATACTAGTATTATGTTCTCTGTGGTAGAAGTAACAAACAACCTGTTAACTTATGCATCATTAAAGTCGCAATGATCCGCCAAATATTATAAACATTAAAAGAGGCGACACAAAATGTCTACCTACTGTTCTTTAATATTTGACAGACTTATCGTACCTAGTTAACAAGATGTTATGTCTATCAAATTTTACAGGTGTTCTTATTTTGTAACAATATATCCAATTTAATTCGATATAAAGAGCAATTTTAAGAATCCATACTAATCTATACTTCTATACTAATATTTTAAAGAGGAAAGATTTGATTGTTTGTTTGTTTGTATGTTTGTTTGTTTGTTTGAATTGAATAGGCTCCGAAACTACTGGACCGAGTTAAAAAATTCTTTCACCATTAGAATCCCTAATTTTACGTGATGAACATAGGCTATATAATATTTTCAAAAAAGTTAGGGATCCGCATGAAAAATTCAATAATTGTACCGTGGGCTGTATATTCAACCTCTTTTTCTATTATGGCGCGTCAGAATAGAAAAAGAGGTTGTATAGCGCACGGTGCTTGCTTTTTCTCTACGGCCAGAGTCAGTTATGGAGTGTCGAGTCAATGTCAAAAACCCCAATGCTGTTAAAAAATGTAAGGGATCCGTCCATGAAAACTGTGAAACCCATCGTGTTAGTGTGTATAATTTCTGAAATTTTTGTTAAATACCCGTGCGAAGCCGGGGCGGACCGCTAGTATTAATATACTTTCATAAGTAACTTTGTCTGTATTTCTATACTAATATTATAAAAAGGAAAGATTTGATTGTTTGTATGTTTGTTTGTTTGAATTGAATAGGCTCCGAAACTACTAGACCGATTTGAAAAATTCTTTCACCATTGTAACCCAAGGTGTAGTAATATATTATATTTAACAATTTATGATTTATTTAGGAATCGCGTTTGCGTTTAGGATACCTTGCGACGTCATACTACGGCTTGGGTCAGGGATTTCCAAGGTTATAGAGAATCAAGCGGATGTCTGGCCTTGACTTTTGGGTATTATTATTTGTCATTTTGTAGGTCATTTAATATTTGGAATCTGTGGGACTTACCCAGGTCCCGGACCGCCCTGCGTGAGATCGAAAACCTGCCGTGGATTCAGCAGCCATTGAAACTTCTGCAACAGCTTCGCCCCTTGATTCCCCCCACTCTTCGGATTTATAAATACTATCACAGGGCTCACTTCAGCTGTCGGTATTGGCTTTATTGCAAACGTTTTCTGTTCATTCTTCGAGTCTTTTCCTTTCTTTTTTGATGCATTCTTTTTCTTAGGAGATTTTCGGAGCGAAGATTTAAAACTTCCTTTTCTAGGCAGTTTGACTATCCATGACGGTGGAACTATGATTTTTGATTGTGAACCTGAGGACAAATTATGTTATGCTTTATTCATGAGTTAGTGGTTAATCCAGCACATAATTAACATAAGTAGTTAATTAACATAAGCCGTAATAAGTTGATATTGTAAGAGCATGGAATTAAGTTGATTGAAATGTTGGGGATGATACTAAGGAAGGTTTTAGGCTGAATACATTAAATAAATAATGTTGGATAATCCACACAGCATCATCTAGCCCCAAACTACATAGAAATTGACCAGAACACTGGGAACAAATATCTTCAGATCTTACAAACATCCCAAGGCGGGAATCGAACCCGCAACTTCCTGTGTCGCAGGCGAACCTTCGCCCACCGCGCCACTGAGGTCGTCAAAAATTGAAAAATTGAAACTACAATATTATGTACATTCAGTCAAAAAAGTATCGGGAATGGATAATTGGCCTATGGTTCCCAATTCAATTTTTTGTTTATTTTTTGTTTGATTGGCACAACTGTTTTCTATTTTGGCGCGGATTTTGAATTGCATCTGTTGTTTATTTATTATAGTGCTGTTTTTAGTTAGATCATATCTAGTGTGTACTGCGAATTTAAATATGGACAAAAATATCGAACAAAAAGTTTGTCTTAAATTTTGCATCGCCAACGGAATTTCGTGTTCGGAGTCACTGAAAATGTTATAGGAGGCTTACGGCGAATCGACTTTATCAAAAACACGTGCTTATGAGTGGTACAAAACGTTTAAAAGCGGTCGAGATGTGATAGAAGAATTTCCTCGCTTTGGTAGGCCATCAAGATCTTCAACTGAAGTTAACGTCGCAAAAGTGAAGGAATTAGTGACTGAAAATCCTCATTCAAATTTGAGAGAGATAGCCGCTGAACTTTCTGTGTCTCACGAGTTCATCTGATAAATACTGAAATTGGTCTAAAGTTAGTGGGGTCAGACTTACTACCCGATTTAAACAATGGAATTATTTAACTATTCTTCATTAGATCAGGAAATACGCGACAGTCAATGGATTCATTGAATATAAAAGCTAGATCTGGTGCAAGTGTATCAATTAAAAGTTTAATAATTATAACGGAAATGCCCCAGAGATCTGCAGTTTTTTTTTTAAATTTAATAGATTAAAAGCTTGTTTAATATCAGTTTCATTGATACGATTGAAATTAAACTTAGTTTTGCATTTGGGTACATTTCCTATAAGCAATGACTCATTGTAGAAATTGGAATGTCAGTAAAAAAGTTTTCAAATTCTTGGGCTACGTCAATCATTAATATTTAAGTTATAATCATTATCGTAAGTTTTACCTTTCCAGTCTCACTATTTATTATTTTCCATGTTGATTTTATTAAATATTCACTATTTCTGATTTTCGAGCTTACGAGTATATAATTTGATTTTGCTATTTGACAAACTTTTCTGAACATATTTGAGTAATTTTTTACTTTTTTCTTTGAACTCACTACTAAAATTGTATTGCTTTTCACTAAACAGTTCATACTTTTGCCTACTTTTATGTAGGTATACCCACTGTTGCCCACTCACTAAAGTGAAAATTTTCTGAGACCATGATCGATTTGGGTGTGAATATTGCATTGAACGCATTGGTGAATTCATTAAA
Source organism: Eupithecia pulchellata (assembly GCA_963931895.1). Lineage (NCBI taxonomy): Eukaryota > Metazoa > Arthropoda > Insecta > Lepidoptera > Geometridae > Eupithecia > Eupithecia pulchellata. Next base: position 8,647,233 of record OZ007524.1, on the reverse strand, counting down.
AAAACTGCATTAAAGTAAAAAGGTAATGGTTTAGAATTCCAATCCAATTTCAACCGCTTAAATCGACTTGTGGTTATAGGTATGTATTTTTTTATAATTATTATTTTTAACTTTAATTTCTAATTTGATAACTTATTTGACCTAAGTGGTCTGATTTTAAGTTGCTTATTATATTTTTACTAACAATGTAATCATTTAGGCAAACAAACATAATTATCTAGGCATGGATTTATGAAAAGTACGGATAGAATCCTGTCAAATCAAACTTGAATCTTAGCAATGGCGGATTGACATTGAGTGTCAGTGTATAGAGAGTTGCCAACAGAAGAAAAAATTACCCATAATTTTTATAAATATTCTTCCTAATAATTGTTCACTTATTAATATGAATATGTAAAATTATAATGAATCATTTTAGGTACTGCTTTAGCCACGGTAATCGTGATTATTAGACCTACTTTTTATAATTTTCAATTTACGCCAGCGCTTTATGGTGCTTACTGCAGTGAATTTTAATGTCCCACAAGAACAGAACAGAACACTTTACTTTCCCGGGATTAAATAGTAACTATGCTAATCGAAGAAATTTCAACAAAATCTGTTCAGGCCTCTGAGTGTGTGTGCAGAAGTAACAAAGATAAAAACATCCAAAGTCTCATTCCATGTCTAATTTTAGTTTGAATAAATTATTCTTTGTGCCCATTAACTGGCTGACAACATTTTCTGCCTACGGCTTCGCATACATTGTTCCTATGGAAATGCCTAACCAATATATTAATATAAAAAAAAATATAATTATTTAAATGTACATTTGCAGCCATATCTTATTATGATTGTTACTGGGAAGATCAATGAAATGTTATGTGAAAAATATACATTATTCTCATATTCATTGTTTATTGATACATTCTAAATAAAAATTTATGTATTACATAATATAATGCCCGCATGCTTTGACATGAAAAATCTTCATGCACATTGCATGCTACACTTGATTTAGTGGGCTTCAAATTATTTTAATTATGAGATTCTCTGATTATGCGAATTCAATTTAACTTCCAATTTTCGTCACCCGGAAATCTGAAAAAATATTGACTTTTAGTTATGCCCCACGGCTATCGATAATCTCGATATAACATCTGCGTAGCTTGATCGTCAGTAAAAGTATTATCCAAATGGGTTCAGCTATTTTGGAGGTTAGCTCAAATAAAAAACAAACATATTTCGAAATTCGTATCCTTAGAGCTAAGCTATTGTATAGATATTACAAACTGAAATTCAATATCCTAAATATATTTCGAATACTTAATACATATTATTTTATTGGTATAACCAGGATGATCCATTTATATTCTAGAAATCTGTATTTTTGTAAAGAATAATAAGCAATACTTTTTTGAAAAAAAATCTGCCCGTGCCTCCTCTCAAAGGTCCAAACATAAATTCAATATTTGTATGACTCAAGTAAATAACAATATGTATCAAAAAAGCACTTTTATCAAAGCCATAAAAATTTTCAATAATCTTCCTATAGAACTTAAACGCTTAGATGGTAACATGTTTAAAATTAAATTAAAAACATGGCTTGAATCGAATGCTTTCTATTCACTGAAAGAATTTTTTGACAATAATAGCACCTTGTAAAATGTAGATGTAAATTGTTCCTATTTTTAACTTCTTGGAATGCATTGTTCTATAAACCATAAAGCATACCAAATATAGCTAGATATATCTATCTACCTAGATCTTATTTTAAACTGTATTATTGTATGTCTGCTAAAGATAAGCTGTTGAAACTGTACACCTTATACCTAAGATCTTTTCTGTACAACAGTTCACAATAAAAATATTTCTGATTCTGATTCTGATTCTGATGATAAAGAAATGCCTTTATACCTGATTCATAATTTAAAGTCAATAAAATATTAGAATTAAAACATTTTTAATATCCTCCCACACTTACTGGAAAATTTACATGTTTACATGTTGGCAGCACTGGCGAGATTTTGTGCTTGTAGTTTGATTTATATGTTGATAATAATTTTGCGTCAAATCGATAAAATAAGTTGGTGATATAAGAAATTTATCTACGAAATGTGATCCGGTGTTTTTTATTGACAAACCCATTGTGACTTTTGCAACATCTGACCACACAAGACGGCGTTTTCCGTTTATTTTGGTTTGTTTACAATAGAGTTCATCAGTTGGTGTCTATAGCTGTAATGGCGATGGCCAGCATACTATTTGATTGATTGGCATGCTTGCTTGATTGGAGTGCTTCATTTTATTTTGTTCTGATACTCCTTCCGTACTTATTTATAGTTTCATGTATCTAGGTAGGTATTTTGCTGAGGTTTCAGTTATTCTAGTGGGTTCTAAAAATAGTGGCCTTAGATTATAAGAGTTAAATAAGTTAATTTATCTACTACTAAAGGAGTAAACTACTTTAAAGACTCCACATACTGTGAGATTTTATTTGATTTTATATTTTAAATAACAAATAAGATGTCATCCATAGTGAAAAAAATTCATAAAATATTCTGGCAGAATGAAGCTGACCGATGACGAAGCTGTCAACGTCAAAATATCACAAATGTTGAACTCGGCAAGGAAAGGTTACCTTTTGTCTTAGTTCAACATTTAATATTTCAAAACTGTTCAAAACATACATATTTTCATACCAGAAATTTAAATAAAAACTTGTAAGGTTGGAGAAAAAGTTTCTTCGCAATTTAGAAGAAAATTCAAATCACTTTTTTATTTGGTTTATTTAAATTTAAATAAATTATGTAGGTACTATTTTGTTCGATATTTTTTTGGCATCATGTAGGAGGGGACATGATCCCATTGCTATAAAAAATTTGGGGTTTCTGATCAAAATACCGCGACAAGTGGTTTTGGCAGTCCTCTCGTGGTGTTAACCAGACACTGCCTAAAAAATTCCGAAGACACCGAAACAGGTGGAAATCTGAAGGTGCTAGGTCAGGACTATACGGCGGATGCATTAACACCTCCCAGCCAAACTCTCTTAATTTTTGCTGAATGGCTAAAGATGTGTGAGGTCTAGCGTTATCATGATGAAAAAACAGAAGGGGTGCTTCTGTTGATTAATTCCGGCCGTTTTCTCTCAACTTCTTGCTGTAAACTCATCAGTTGTTCGCAGTAAAATTTTTTGTATTTTATGTATTATATTTTAAAATGTATCGTCGTGATATGCCGATCTTGCTCCACTTTTTATAAAATGACATCCATTTTATTCATAAAGATAAGGTGACCAGAGTGACTTGCATATTTGACATCAAAATTTCCGGATTGAAATTGGATTGAAAATGGACCTAGTGCAGTGTCCGGATTGAAAACGCTGAAACCAAATTTGTGCTACTCTCACAGCACAAATTTGGTTTCAGCGTTTTCAATCCGGACACTGCACTAGGTCCATAAATTTCTTGCTTTTTATTTTTACCTTTTTTGTAGGAAAATTTTAAAAGTTATCGAATTTCTTCATTAGATTCACTTTATATTGACAGTACTCACATTTTTCTAATTTGAATTTGGAATTATCTCCTTTCAAATTTAAACTTTTAATGATACCAAAACCAGCCAGATACAAATAGTATAGCCAAATAGATTTTATAACAAGTTCATAAATACTCTTATGTGAAAAGACTTTTTCCCCAACCTAATAAAACTACCTACGACCCTAAGCACATTATATTTGTTTGAATAAAATAGTAAATTCTACGGGATATAATATATTTTATCTAAGTATTATCTAAACAAAAAAAAACATACCGGCTTAAGCCCCTAAACATCCCACTACGTATGAGACAACTTGCCTATCACGTTCAAGGGCATACTAGAAGTTGTTTCGAGACGAACTTGAAAGCTTTATTACAGTTAAGAATTTGACGCTAATTTATGACCACAATTTATGAAAATGAAACAAAAGTTTCGCTTATAATTTATTCAGACCATCATCGCTAAGTCGTAGCAAGCTACGAGGAAAGGAAATAATTTATTACTGAGGGATTAATCAAGCGTCAACATCAGTATAAAATTTATTCTCGGACTTGGCATACTTAACAAGCGCAACAGGGACTTGGTTAAGTAGTATAGGGGGCATCCATTATACGTGAGGTGTATAAGCGGGAGAGGGGTCACGCCGATTCTCGCCCAATCTCACGTGGGGGACCCCCTCTCCCCCACGTGAGATGGGGCGAGAATCGGCGTCCAAGTATCACGTAATTTTTTTTTCGCAAGAAACTGTGTTATATTATAATGCGAGAACCCTGGGTTGAATTGATATTCTAGACTATGATCTTAGTAATATAAATACTAGTCCTAAAAAAACAATGTAACAAATTGTTTTTAAACTGGATATGTAAAAAACAATTTGTTACATTTTTTTTAGGACTAGTATTAGTATTAGTACGCAATGCAACACAGATTAACGTATTTAGACGAAAACATTATGAACTCATGAGATTAGAAGGAAGGGGGAGGGGGTCGAATATCACATTATGTCACTAAGAGGTGAGGTTTTTGGACATCCACCGCCTAAATCACCTCGTGTAATGGAAGCTCCAATATAGGGTTTGGAAATAATTTGAAGTGTTTGCTCACCCAATGAGCAATCCTCTCCTATCCTGGAAAGGTTGAAGCAGCTGTCTTTGTTGTGGTAAGCATCTTTACACCAGGCACAACTGAGCGCGACGATCTCTTTGGAACTGAACGACAACTTCGCTTGCAGCGTCTGTAGAGAATAAAAAGTTTATAGAATTCTACAATCTTTATGCTGACACATTCATATTGTTTGTCTGTCTGTCGGCCACAGTTCTGTACCTCTATAATTGCACTATGAGGGATTTAAAATTTTTGGAACAGAAGTGTTTCAGAGATCAATATCTATTACAAACTCTACTCAAACTTGACCTGTTTAAAATACCTACACATGTCCTTACATTTCCACTAGTACCTTCATTCTACCTTACATTTGAGAGGTCCTTGCAGCACCCCAGATTATTTCGAAGTCCGGAAACATGAACCATAAAAAAAAAAATTCGCTGAGTATCTGTATGTTGGTTGACATTCGTCGAGTGACCCGTGAATATGACATGTAAAGAGGCTGGCTACACTGAATAGATAATGCCAGCCCAAAAGCCCATTGTACAGGCAATAAAGACCAAGTTATTCATCAGGCCAAAACTGCTTGACACGAGTTCGATTTTAGCGCTCGATTAATTAGAGGCACGTATGCTAGTGTGATATAGCGTAAATGTTTATTTAACTTAGATAAGAGCTAGTACCTATCTGGCGCAGCGCATCAGCGTAGCCATACAGCGTGGAAATGCAGCCAGCGTCTTGAAGACGCTTTGAATCGGACTAATATTTATTTGGATTAGTTGAGCTACCTGTATACTGTTTGCAACAGTCAGCAGTTAGCTCAATTGTTTAAATTGTAAATACTACTAGTTCTTATTTGGTTCTATTTATTTAATTGTAATTTAAAACTAAGATTCAGATTTTATCTCCTTATTAAAAGTATAACGTATGTAGTAACTGTAATATCATCATACGAATCTTTCAAATTTTCTTTATTCGAAAAGTGATTTCATGAGTGAACCTATGCAGCAGTTTTTTGATATGAAAGTCAAAGTAAAATCGCTGCGGCTCGGCAGCGATGAGCTAACATATTACATTAACGCCTATAAGCCGCCGAGGCGCGTAACGAATTTTAGGGCAGTCAGCTGGTTTTTTTGAATGTGCAGTCGCACAGCCAACTGGAAGGCATGTGCGACTATGATTGAATATAGATAACGACGTCCCCAGCAAATAATATCGTAATCAAAAATATTTTTTATTAATTCTTGAACTATCTTACTTATCGCGTTAATTTTTATAGCAAAAGAATAGCATATTTTTTTATTGTAAATATAATATTATATAAATTATTAACGCGTTTACGAATGTAGAACTGTGAATAAAAAATGTTATACCAGAATTCAAGCCATAATTGTAGACCGTAAAGGAACATTACGATTTTATTTATGAAAATTATTGATAATGTACAGTAATAAGTCTTCGCGATCTTATTGAACTCAAAATAGTGATGTTGGTTGTATCGGTTATGCAATGTTACCCTATTGTTCGGTACTAAATTAAGCTTTAATGAATAATGTTTTAATATTATATTTTTTCATTTGAATTACGTTTATATCGAGGGTGTAGGGTAAGAACCCATTAAGTGCTCAAATTTTGGAAATTCACTTTTAAAGCTCTCTACTCTTAATATTTTATGCTCTTTCTAGTGATGTAACAAAAAACACTGAATTGTAAGTGGAACATATAAATATTCCGATCAAATAACCCATTAAGTGCAAAAATTCTTAATCATTTTAGTTAACAATCCTATAAAGCGACTTATAGGTACAATTTTCGTATTTGTTTCGTGATGTAACCCCATAATGTATATTTATTGGGTTTTATAACTAAGTAAAAGTAGTCATCCTATAAAATTACACTTATGATAACTATGTTTTTCACTACGCAGTACGCAACTTATTTCAATGTTCACATAACATTAAATACTTGCCCTAAATAAACTAAAAAAAAAAACTGAAAATGATTAGTAAATCAAGAAATTTGGTGCTACTTGCAAGACTGTGGAATAAGGTAAACTTATCTAATCTTATTTTCTCATCTATTTCATTTTCTTGCTGAATAGAAATGTAAGAAACTTAGGTGCCTGACATTTTACTTGTGCTGGCTAGTTTGCACAGTAGGTAATCTAAGAGTCAAGGTACCAAATCAAAAAAGAAAGCAAATCGGAGGGAGTATTTAATGACTTAGATAGCATTATTTTGACGCTTGTTTTACATAACTTAGGGTATAATTTTGTAATGATAAAAGATCCATCAAACTTTATTATAAATAGAAGCGGTTATTGCAATTACAGGGGTCAATATAAAAATGTCTTAGATTTTTTTTCATTCGCCTTGACTTTAGATCATTAGGTAGGAATTTGAATCCTTGCTGAAACAGACTTTGAGTCAATTGTACCATACTTAAATTCAATTTTAGTGTTAGATAAATTTATAATTGTTTGTACAATTTCCGTTTTGTGCAAAACCTTTTATCTACTACCTAAATTACTTATAAAATAAATTGAAGATTATTATCATGGTCTTTCAGGTCTAAACAGAAGGACTTAAAAGCAAAGACACAAGATCAAAATTAATTGTAGAATGCCACAATGCTCTACAAGATCTTTCTCAACCAATCAAAGTCATGCATAGAACTTACAGAGTCGATCCTGTCCAGGCAACAAAATTGTGGATAGCAAAGGAAAGAACGAGACAGACCCCCATACAACAAGATATTAATCTCTCGAACCCGCCCACAGCATAAGTAAAAAAAATTACTAAACTAAATCATCTATCTGTGCGATCATCACAGCACAGGTCACACACGTAAGAATGTTGTCACAGACAGCACCCTGTGTCGTGGCTGCTTCCTATAAGAGGAGACTGAGGAACTCGGTCTGGTTCACTGCATGACTACAGAAGCGGCCAGATGGGAACCGGGATTGAAGAATATCATTGAGGCATCAAACCCATCCATTCACACTCACAGATACGCTGAATCCAAATCAAATTCATACCCCGAAACTAAAAGGAGCTGGGATGGTTAGGCTCTGTTTAGGCCGGGAGACAATGCACTATAGACTCACAATTTACCTCTACTTAATTGAGACTCAGAATTTGAGATCTGCACTGACATCTCGCATGTCAGTGCAGATCTCAAATTCTCCCATTTAGAATTACAATAATTAAAAACTTTTGATCGTACATGGCTACCGTTTCAAAATTGTTTCCGAGAGAACACTTACCTACCTTGGGCAGATTTTGCAGTTAGGTAAAACAAATTCAAGAAGAAGGCCAAGAAGAGTACCTATCCATCTAGGTTGGGTAGCGTTCGGAAAACTACGTCGAGTCTTCTCGTCATCGTCTATACTTAAATGCCTAAAAACTAAAGTATAATAATTTATTCAGTGCTCCCTACCAGTCATGACCTACGGAGCCGAGTCGCGGACACTCACGGTATGGTTGATCCAAAAAGTCGCTTACCAAGCTATGGAAAGAGCTATGCTTGGAGTTTCTCTGATGTTAGGATTAGTATCGAATACATCTGACAGAGAACCAAAGTTATCGACATAATTCAAAAGATTAGTAAACAGAGATGGAAGTCAGCCATACACCGACAATCGCTGGAGTAAACGTAGTCTTGAGTGGTGACCGTGACTCGGCAAACGTAGTGTAGGTCGCCCTTCGGCCATGTGGGATGACATTAAGGTAGATGCGGGATACGACAAGCTGAAGACGGCTAGGCAAGACCCTATAGCGCTCATCAGGGGAGGCCTTTGTCCAGCAGAGGACTAACATGAGAAGATGATGATGATGATAACACATGATAATTATAATAGAGCTGAATGTGAAATTGATGGCAATTAGTCATCGTTTTACATTTAGTTCATGATCATGAGCATTTTAAGGTTTCGGTTTCATGAATTAAGCAATTAAGTAATGAATATGTTTAATTTTTGTTTGTGTTAAAACCCAATAAAGTAGTCCCTCAATTAAGTTAATTCAAATTTAAGAATAAACTAAATGCTTTACAATGACAAAATACGAGGAATATAAATCTAAGATGTATAATCCGATATTGTATTTAGGTATTTGTTAGTTATTTATTTAGGAAAACAGTTTTTTGATGCCCTCAACATTCAAGACCGTATATCTCTGAAGTGTTTTGTGAGCACTTAATGGGTTTGAACCCTACACCCTCGATATTTTATGGAGATATCTGTATTTTTTCTTTCTTCGCTGAAATCTGTGTTTTGACCCTGTTTTTGTATTCATAGCATACTTTTCTCCGTAGACCTCTGATAAACATCCAACTTTTTACAATGCGCTTTTGTTAGATCCCAGGTTTGGCATCCGTATGTAAACATTGAAATAATACATGTATTATAGATTTTCCTTTTAATTTTCAGACAAAGTTCTTTCTTTTTTATGATTTATTTAAATCTCGAGTATGTCTTTCAATCATTCTCGATTCTTGTTTCTATTTCTTTTGTTGTTAGATTGTTTGATAAGATAAGGTTATAGAAGATAAGGGTTTGGTGTGAGAGGAACTTGTCCGAGATAAGTGTCTGAGATAAATAGGGTAGGAATACACTTACGTTAAGGAATACTCCTTAACGTAAGTGTATTCCTACCCTATTGTGCTGCCATTGAGTGTTTTGTTGATTCTGTCAATAATTTTGTGCACATCAACAATAGAAAGAACATTTATCCCTAACCTTCGATGATGATGATGAAGATATATTTGTTCGTCGTTCAAGGATACGTGGCAGATAAGGTTTTTTTATAACCGAATTCGGATTTTGATGCGGTATTCTATATTAATATTATAAAGATTTGATTGTTTGTTTGTTTGAATTGGCTCCGAAATTACTAAATCATAAATTTTCCCTCATGAACATAGGCTATAGAATATTTTTTAAAAAGTTAGGGATCCGCATGAAAAATTAAATTAGCCGAGGCGAACCGCTAGTTATTAATATATAGAACGATTCAAGAGAAAGGTTGTTATGCATATAACATGCGTTATTATCAGCATTGTTTGAATAATAAACTGTCATATCCTAATCAATGGCAGGAGTCTTGCACTCTGCGGTTATTTATTGTCTCTGATTTTATGCAAATCTGTGGATAAAATGATCACGTTTATCTAAACGAACATTTACCACAAAGTTAGCTCCAAGAAAGGAGTAGGTATAGTGTTCTGTGAATCGGTGTAAGAAATCGTTAATGTCTTAAAAATAAAGATTTAGTAAGTCGATATTATGAATCGACTTGTTTATTCAGAAACGAGTCACATGAACGCGTTTCAAGATACTAACGGTGAAATTGGACCCTAATAATAATTTATTTCCCAGTCGCATTTTTTCCCGATTGTGTTTTGTCACAATGTGCTCCAAGAATTATCGTGAATAATTCAATTGCTTTGGTAATAAATTACTCATTTTTCCACAGCATTTCGACATAAATAAATAATGCTGGAAAATCCAGACCCGCATCATCACCAACCCCAAACTAAGCAGAGCTTGTGTTAGCTACTGGATGTCTGATATATTATAAATTTTTAAATAGATAATTTTTATTATACATAGGAAATGAAAAATCTTCAGAGTATACAAACATACATATGTCCCATATTTACATTTAAGTATATTACAAGATTTAAAGGTAGAAAAAAATTCAGTATCTATTTGGGTTCCACCAACTTCTAAATGATTATAGGTAGTATAATCATTAAGAAGTTGGTGGAACCCAAATAGAGATTCTATTTTAGTTGGAATGGAAGTGATTAATTGAGATAGTTTCACAAGCAATCAGAACGAACAGAACCCCGATTGGTAAGTAGTCAAAAAGCCGGTGCTTTAGTTAACGGAAATTGTTTGAACTTCAAAGTTGATAAAGCTTCTACAATAATAAATATATTAGTCTAGTGTTCAGAAGTTTAATAGCTGAATTTATATCAAATCTTTCCTCTATAATATTAGTATAGATATATTTACTGCTTTTTGCGATTGTTTAATGTTATGCGCAGTAATCTCCACTTTCAACCCCTTCAACTTCTTGATTCCCAGCTCAAAGACATCTGGTTTGACAAAGACATTCCAGTATTTCTGCGGGTGCAATGATGTTACTGTATCATACATTATAAACCTTCCACTTGAATCACTCTATCTATTAAAAAGCATCAAAATCTGTTGCGTAGTTTTAAAGATCTAAGCATCCATAGGGACAGACAGCGGGAAGCGACTTTGTTTTATACTTTGTAGTGATACAAAACGACGAGAAAACATGGAAAATATATTTGAGAAGGCGGGAAACGTACCCGCACCCTACTGCGTCGCAGTGGGACCTTCGCCCACCGCGCGACAATAGGTCGTTATCATTATTACTAAAACATTACCTTTCCGCAAGCTTTGCATTTCCCTTTCTCCGTGCGACGATGCACCCAGTGGTGCTGAATGGCAGTCTGCTCTCGGTACTGCCGGACGCCCACGTCTCTGAAGGTGGGTTTGCACGTAAACTGCACCCGGTCCATGAGGATATCGATGCACGCCTGGTGCACGATGATCTTACAGGCTGAGCACTTTAAGCGGATTCCGTGCTTCTGTTAGGAAAAGAATATTATTTAATCAAACATGCAAGGTACGGTCCTCCACGGTCTTCTAAAATAAGATAAAATCGAAGACAATACTTATGAAAGTTAAAGTACAAAAGGGACTAAAGTAGCTGTAGCATACTCAACGAAACTAAAATGGCGGTGTACAGGACATGCTGTCAGTCTAAAGAACATGAGATGGATTCTCCGAGGCCCAAACGATATCAAAATTAGAGGTAGGCATATTAAGATGGGAAGATGATGACCTCACAAAACTGACTAGGACTGGATGATAGGGAGTCTCTGACTATAGCTTATCCATTAGTCAATGGATAAATCTGAAGTAGGGCTTGACGATGTCATGAGTGGTTCATACATACACGTGAAAGTGAACAGATTTTGAGCTTAACTTTATAATTTGTTTGAAGTCAATAATAAAAACATAAAATTTCTATATGCGAGGACATATAAATGGTTAAGAGTTAGTATTTAAGTTAGATATAAAGTGTGTAAAACTGTTTGTTCTCCAAATAAAGTAAAATAAATAAATAAAATAAAAACACGTTTTGCACAAGCTGCTTTTGTAGGAATCAAAATAAGTGAGATTCACTTAATTTAAGACACAAATTAAGTGAATCTCACTTATTTTGATTTCAGTCAAAAGTACAGTCTGAAAAGTAAAGTCAGTATAGTACTGTAATCGCCGATAAACATAATCAAAAAACCTGTCACAAAAACATCACAATAAAAGCTTGTTTAGCAAAGCAACACCGGTGGGTGTAGTGTCATTAATCTTGTATTCAACCTAAAAGGCACAGTACAATAGGCAGAACATTTGCTAATGGCTGTAGGGGAAATTACATTCCTGCTCGGTTTTGGCCTGAATAAACATACAGGCTAAACATAACACAGCTGTAAACGGAGGACTGCAAGTAGATGTTGATGCGATAATACTATTGAAATTACATTCACAGTCTTGGAAAATTGCTACTATGAACTGAATTACTTCAAATATTTACGTATTAATTTTATTTGATATAGTTTTCATAACAGTATATTATACAATTTAAGTATGCACTATATTTTACAATTATAAAGGATGGAATTTTTAGACGGGGCAGTAAGGGCAAGTACCTTAACCGTTGAAGCGACATGAAAATGGTCGTCGGAATCTACCCATCCATTTTAGAATTATCACGGATCTTCAAAATATATATAAAATATGACATAATTCAAAAAAATACACATTTTTCACATAAACTTTTCTAAAGCCAAAATATAGTGTTCCTTATACAGATCAAAAAGATAAGGTTTGAGTAGTAGTAAAGTCAGAAAAAGCTAAAAATTTTTCTTATTTCACTTGTATTTTGTGACGTGTCCAAGAGTCCTGTAAGGTCTAAATGAAATAAAGCATTTTGATTTTGATTTTGATTATCGGTCTTGGTATGAATTTGGATAAAACCAAAGTCATAATCAATGGCCACATTGATCCAAGACCGGTGATCGTACAGGCCACCTTCTTGAGTGGCAGATTTGGCAGTTGGGTAAAAAAAAATTCGAGAGGGCCAAGAGGAGGATCCAGCTAGGATAGGCAGCATTCGGAAAACTACGTCGAGTCTTCTCGTCATCCATACTGCAATGTTTGAAAACGAAAGTTTCCTACCAGTCATGACCTACGCAGCTGAGACGTGGACACTCACAATAGGGTTGGTCCACCAGTTTAAACTCGCTCGCTGAGCGAGCTATGGAAAGAGCTATGCTCGGAGTTTCTCTGAAGGATAGGATTCGTAACGAAAACATCCGACAGAGAACTAAAGTCATCGACATAGCTCAGAGAATTAGCAAACTCAAGTGGCAGTGGGCCGGCATTATTTCGCGAAGAATCGATAACCACTGGGGTAAACGTGTTCTTGAGTGGAGACCGCGATTCGGTAAACGTAGTGTAGGATGCCCTCTGGCCAGGTGGGATGAAGATCTGCGAAAGATTGCTGGTAGGTGCTGGATACGACAAGCTGAAGATAAGGCGCTATGGCGCTCATTAGGGGAGGCCTACATATGTCCAGCAGTGGACTACCATAGGCTGATGATAATGATATAAATAAAGACAGTATATAAAGACCTCACAAAGCTACTATCATACAATAAGTTCCGAATGCTGGCTTTTATTTCGGTCAACGAGTTAAAATAGCCATCCACCGTGGCAATGCTGCCAGTGTTCTGTGAACTCTGCCTTCTAGTGACAACGCCTTGGATTTTAAGGAAATAGATAAAAGTATAAATACTCCTTGTAATTGTTTCATTATGTTAAGTACTGCATATTTCTTTGCTAATAAATACAATGTATATGTACAAGTTGTGTATTCTCAAAATTTGTGCCCTTTTACAACTTTTCTCCAACTGATAGTTACAGATTTGGCCACTACCTTCTTAAAAAGTTATCCTGTATAATGTATTTATTATTGTATACAATAATGTATGTTTACCACCTCCATCCACACACCTCTGCTTACATTGGGGTTAGATTATGCTGCGTTAACAAATAATTATATAAGATTGCTTGGTGGGCACACTTGCAGATCTATGATGCGGGCAATGCGTACCATGTATAGGAAGAAATTACCTGGCATTCAGCGTCACCGACGTAGCAGCAGTCGCCAGACGCGGAGGTGGGGGACCAGAGGTGTTCCCCACTGATGGCCCCGTCGCCCCAGTCCGGCGTCGAGCGCAGCACTCGGGCGCCCCCTTCGCCACTGCGTCTGTTGCAAGCAAATTATCTGATCAGCGTGGTTTTATGGGCGTATCAAAGGGGATGCCTCCCCCTTTGAAATATTTCAGGAATTTGGGCTAGTTATATTGGTATACTGGTTATTATATAATATTAAAAAAAACCATTTATGAGTAAAAATAAATACATAATAATTGCTTCACAAAATTAAAAAGACATAAAACCTCGAAAATTATTAAAACTTGTTTTGAAATCTATATCTATACTAATATTATAAAGAGGAAAGATTTGATTGTTTGTTTGTTTGTTTGTTTGTTTGTTTGAATTGAATAGGCTCTGAAACTACTGGACCGAGTTAAAAAATTCTTTCACCATTAGAATCCTTAATTTTCCGTGATGAACATAGGCTATAAAATAATTTTCAAAAAAGTTAGGGATCCGCATGAAAAATTCAATAATTGAACCGTGGGCTGTATATTCAACCTCTTTTTCTATTATGGCGCGTCAGAATAGAAAAAGAGGTTGTATAGCGCACAATGCTTGCTTTTTCTCTACGGCCAGTGTCAGGTTTGGAATGTCGAGTCAATGTCAAAAACCCCAATGCTGTTAAAAAAAGTAAAGATCCGTATGAAAACTGTGAAACCCATCGTTTTAGTGTGTATAATTTCTGAAATTTTTGTTTAATACCCGTGCGAAGCCGGGGCGGGCCGCTAGTATTGTATAAAACCGTTACTTTTTTATTTTATAACCCCATTCGATACTGGAATGACTCTTATATCGGGGAAAAAAGACGCATTTTTATCTTCTTCGTTGGGAACACATTTTTATGTATAAGAAAGCATGACAAATGACAATATACGAATGTAACGCAGAGTAATGTTCTAAGACTGGGCTATACCTATAGCAACATATTATACAAGGTTATTTAATAATAATAATTATAAATAATAGAGTTCAAGGTAGATTAATCAAATAACCACTTTACAAATCATTGAGTTAGACAAAGTCATAGAACAAAATTTGTTATAACAAGTCGCCTTTAAGAGGTTATTGATAATATAGATAGGTAGATAACCTATAACCCTGTATATGATAAACCTCTACATGAGGTTTCTATTTCTGTGAAGTGGGTGGGTGTGTTTGAATCTTAAATAGGTATCTTGGTATTCAGCGCTATGCAGACGGAGCAACTGTAATTGAAGAAAATTGTTATTAATATTTTTTTTGATTAATATTTTACATATAAACCTTCGTAAAATGTGCCTCTATGGCACATTATGATGATAGGTTCATTATTATTTATATAGCAAGTTGATAGTTGCCGCAATAGTAAGTAGCTCTGTCTACATAGATAGTATCATCTAATAACTAAATACTTAGATAGGTACCGACAATTCACAAGTTTCGGTTACACACATTTCAAGGTATGGGTCGAACCATCAGGATTGACGAAACAAGTGTTTCACAAGTGGAACGATTTTCGAGATAACGAGCGTCGAGATTCCGTAGTTCACACAAACTCAGGTAATCTTAACAGAACTAAACCAAATAAACGAGAAAATAGATAAATACCTACATAAATAAGCTTTACTAGGTAAGAAACAAACCAAGAAGCTGCAGTGGGGGTGGGTCAACATTAAAACCGACTACTTCGTTGGAATGCAATCACAGGTTAACTGGTACGAACAATTCGCTTGTACTATAAGTAGGTACCTATACTATACCTACGTTATATAGATAAGCAATTTGTTGTTGCTTATTAGAACATGTCTTGTATGGAAAATATCGAACTCCCTACCTTTAGAACGCACCTATCGAATTCTAGTATATACAGGGTTAATTTTAATACACCAGCAACCTTCGAGAACCAGGTTCCTAGCATCATCAGCAACAACTTTTGTTCAAAAACTTTTAAAATAACTCAATATGTATATTAATTAAAGTGAAATTATTTAAGTTTTTATTGAACCTCTGTTGACTTTAGTATCTCTATGTTCCATTCAGGACGGCGCGCGCACGCTTACGCGCGCATACCTACCTATTTAATATCAATTGCTCGCTTCATTCATTTTTCCTTTTCAACGGTAGTAGTATGTATGTAACTGTACTGAGTCCACAATCCCTTCATACTTGACTAGGCTAAGGACTGGATACATTAAGCAGTTAAAAACAAATAAGTGATATGTAGATAGGTACCTATTGAGATCTGATAGGTTGGTAGGTATTATGTTTAACATAATAATTAATAACGTTTTAAATTTTATTTTAGTAATATCAATGCTAGATAGTTTTTATTCACTTTTCATTGTTTAGTGTAGGTTTATTTAAAAAGTGGAATCTGCGTATTTACAATAACTAAATGATCGATTAAATAAACTATTAAAAATTTAGATATTACCTCGCAGGTTCAAATCTTGTGGGTGGCGGTGAGTATCGCGCACATAGCGTTCAAAATAGTCACCTTCACAACCAACACAAAGACCACACCTAAAAATCAGCTGTTCGTTAACACGAGTGGATTTGATTTCACTTGAACAAAAGGCCCAAATAATTTTTTCTATCAACAAGTCTGGGCTTGTAATTTCGCCACCACTGTACACCATTTTTTTATGTGTCCCCATAAATAAAAGTCCGGGGGTGTAATGTCTGGTGACCTTGGAGGCCATGCACGGGGTCCGCCACGTCCTATCGAGCAAGCATTCTAACCATCTCAGTGTACTCGATATTGGAGTACCGATACGCCATGGTAGTAGCACAGTAGTAGGTAGGCACAATCCGTAAAAACATCGATTGACAAAATATCGTGGCGCACAGAGACTTGTACCGCGCGCCGCGCGCGCATCCGCCTCGACGACTGAGCGAGTACTGGCGGCGCAAACGACAAGACGGGGCGCCGCAGTGTTGCCAATGAAAATTTTTAGCCGGCCGTGTATATTAGGTAAAAAAGCCGTGTTTCTATGGAAAAAGATCATCGGTGGGTCGTGTCATTGCTTAAAAAAAAATGTAAATAACGTTTAATTAATGATGATTAAACGTTTTTAACATTAAAAACCTTAAAAATGCGCCATTTGGCTAATGTTGTTTTTTTTTCTATTTGTTTGAAGAAATAACAACAAATAATTATTTTGAATAGCTTTAATTTATATTTAAACTTATTATTCACGGTATAAATCTCGAATACTTTCTATAAACTCTTCTTCGTTCTTATTCAAGAAATATTTTTGCTTGTCTTTAATTTTTTGGTACATTGAGGTGGTGGGTTCAAAAGTTCTGCAATCATTTTTTCTGTTGTTACTTTTAATGCATTCTTTTGTCAAGAGAAGTCCGCTAATAGTTGAAGTAAATAATTTGTTCCTCTTCTTTGTTTTTATATTGTTCACGTGACTGATTCCGAGTTTAACTTATGAGTTATGATAGCAAGCTATAAGAGTAATAGTGTTCTGTGAGCTAGCTAATCATTTGTATCACTTATCCACAAAAATAAAAAGAGGATGCACTATTTGTTATTGATAATTGGGAAGTCCCCGTCTATAGCTGCACGCCATAGACATATCATTTTACTTATAGAGTAGAAAGAGTAACAAAGTCCATACAGCCATAGACAACTTTGCAATGTTGGCATTCGGTATATTTGGATTAGTAATCGATTATAGTAAGCTACTCCGATGTTTAAAAATCGACAATCCTAAAGTGCTGTTCCTCTCGATCTCCTGTCAAATATTATTTGGGTAAGTGAGAAGTGAGTAATTTCGCGCATCGGAGTTAATCAATTACCGTAGAATTTGCGAATAGCCGTAGAATCTGCTACGGCTACAGGGTTGCAGCCGTAGGCCGTGCATTTTGTGATATTTTGGCCTGAAAGCCGTAGAACACGGTAATTGCCGTAGCATTGGCAACACTGGGGCGCCGGCGTTTGAGCGGCAATCCAATGGCGGCGCCAGTGAGCCGCGCGCCCCGCGTGCCGCCCCTACCCCCGCCAGCGCCCTCGGGTTTACGTACACTTTGCGATGCGCATAGAGTTTTAAAGAGAGTTAGAATAGTTTCAATTAATATTTATTTTTGTATGTAAATAAAATGTAGCTAATTATCAAAAGTCGTAGAACAAAAGTTGTTGCTGATGATGAGAGGAACCTGTTTCTCGAAGGTTGCTGGTGTATTAAAATTAACCCTGTATACTATGATGTAAGTTTCTTCTCTATAAGAATTAAAATTAACCCTGTATACTATGATGTAAGTTTCTTCTCTATAAAATAAGCAAAATAGGGGAAGTGTAGGGATGGTAAGACTCATTCCGGACCCATAGCTTCCTTGAATGATAACCCTAGGGGTGCTATGGGAACTATAATTTAGACCCGTGGCACCCCCAGGTTAATGAATTAATGAAGTGCAGGGTTGACCAGAAATATATGGATTTTATCGATATCTCTAATGTAAAGCTAACGTGACCTTTCTAATGTCAGACCGCAAGAAGAGCAGTTAATACACCCTGTTTAGCTTAATAAAGTCACAAATACCACAGTGGGAGCCTATCAAAGTACACTGTGACTACAAAATAGGAGCAATTATCGCTTTTTTAAAAGTATTTCTCAATATCACGGTAAAAGGGTGCTACTACAGGGCTACTAGGGTGCTACGCGAAAAGCAAAGTCTTTGGGGTTCACTAAAACAAACGCTGAAAGAAGAATTGTGGGCCTAACAGAAGTCACTTCTTCCGTCTGACAACATTCGAAAGGCATTTGAATATATTAAATCCGAATGTATTGTCAATATGAAAAAAATCATAAATAACATAGAAAGATTTCGGCTCAGCGTACATTCACCTGCGATATTTAGAGTCTTTGGAAAGCGTCGTAGGACAAATAAAGTTTAGGAAGGATACCTACCACTTAAAATAAAATAAATTAAAATAAGAATACGGTTAACGTCATGCTTTTACTAAAAGTATTGCAGAATATCCACAATTTAAATGAAATCTCTAAAACAAAATGGCGGCGCGGCGGGGCCTTAATCCAGGCTAAGAACAAAAATCTTCAAACCCATATTTGGATAGGAACTAAATATAGTTCCTAACTAATAAGTTTTAAAACAAGATACATCAAGTGCTGGTGTACTATCGAGTGCCAAGGGTTTCGTGATTTAATCGATAAAATGTATACAAATACTATAAGGTACCAGTTACTTCGGAGATAATGGAGTAAGTAAGTACTCTTTTCAATGTATATCAAAAAGTATGAGTGTAGGATAATTTTCATAAGGTACTTTGATATATTCCCATTTTTCAAAAGTGTCTACCACTCTACACTTTTCTTATAAAATATAGATCCATTACTACAAACGCCTAGTACATTTCAGATGACGGGAATATTTCAAATAATCCAAATATTTCAAGAACATACAGAATTTTAAGAAAAGTGATGTAAAAAATAACCTTTCTTTTGATACCCCTAGGTGGGGTTATGAAAATTAATCCCACCTTTTTGGCCGTTTTCTACTTACACACGTGTTCTACTTACACTGACTATGTAGGTCTCTTTTAAAATTTAGACCTCAGAATTTGGAATGAAAATTTTAATAATCATTATTATTCTTTTATTCTTCTTTTCTTTAAATCTATACATTTATGATTTTTATTTTAAGTTGTGAGTTGCGGCTGTTGCTGAGATATAAAAATTTGAAAAAAGGAAACAAAAAGCTAGTCCATATTAGGTTCCAAAACCGATCTCGAAACAATAAAAACATAATCACCATTGTTAACATAGGTAGCAATATGATCACTGATCAGTCATATCTTGTACATAATTGCAAGGGCGTCGTCAAGGGGGGGGGGCAGGGGGGCAGCAGATTGATGATTTAATGCGTATTGTGTAGGTGTACCTTGTATGTAAGTGAGCTAGGCGCACGCATCGCATTCATTTACGCCCGACTCCATCTAGGACGGCAGATCACGACATTACTTTTAATTTCGTAAATCAATGCATGGATTATGTACCTATTTTCTTGTTTTGCCGTAATTGAATTGCTCCCTCTGTTTGCTGTTATTCCTTAAGATATTTGTAAACTTTTTGCATACGACCGAAAATTCCACAAAAAATTTCGCGGCTCGTTCCGCTCGCCGTTATTCAGTAGTCTTCTGAGCTTTTTACCAGCCTTCCCGTTTTAGCGGCCGCAAACACTACAAAATATCGGCGCTCATTCTAATAAGTTCCAATCACTGTTATAATTTTTTTTATACTACCTGAAAACGTTACAAAAATTGTCTTGGTGGCTTCATTCACTTGCAAATACACTCGCAGTGTTCAATTACAGTTTTAGATCATATACAATGACATCTTGTTTGCGGACCAGGTCAAAAGGAAAATTTTAAACACTTTGTCTTGAAAATTATATTTGGATAAAGTTAGAGTACATAATTATCAGCCCATGTTAGTCCGCTGCTGGACATAATATGACACTCCTATTGAGCACCATAGCGTAGGTACATTGCCAGTTAAGATAATGACTTGCGAAAGACATTAACTAATAAGTTATTTGATATGTCCAACCGTGGACTAGCATAAGTATATAAAGATGCATATTGTCTCCCCCCCCCCCTCCCCCCGATTAGTATTTCTGGCTACGGCCCTGGAGGCAAAGACTCGTGATACAAGTGTACAGATCCATGCTCTTGACTGTACCTACAATTCACATATTTCTCATCCTCCTCCATAATACTAACTACCCCCCCCCCCCGGGCCATGGGCTGGCGACGCCCTTGCATAATTGTTGAGTGTGGCCCACCCAAGTATAATCTGCATACCTAAATCGGCAAAGCCTTTTCTACTTGCATATGGAAGCAAGTAGAAAAGGCAAAGTAGTTATCTTGTCTCTCGGGAAATTTATTTAGATTTTTAGGATATAACTGTGTATAGTAGTAACAGATATAACTTTGTATACTAGTAGTAATTGTTTAATATTACTTTTTTTGTTCATAAATAAATTGTCTTGCGAGGACAAACTTTAGTCATTAAAAATACCACTGAAAACTTACAAATCGCAAAGAATAAAATGGTAAGGCAAAAAGGAAACCCAATCTATACGTACGTTTGCGTTATACCCATTGCCAACTGACTCAAATTGCCTATATCTCCCCTAACTATTTATATCTAATCTTTGAGATGACCCTACCCCGTGTCTAGTGTAGTCTTTAGGCCCGTGCCTAGAGACTACTGTGGGGGCCGTAGCCAATCTATTAAACATACCCACCTAATAATTAGCTCCTTAGTACTTTTCTGTATTTCATCATCATCATCATCATCAGCCTATGTTAGTCCACTGTTGGACATAGGCCTCCCCTAATGAGCGCCATAGCGCCCTGTCTTCGGCTTGTCGCATCCAGCATCTGCCAGCAGTCTTTCGCAGATCGTCATCCCACCTGGTCGGAGGGCGTCCTACACTACGTTTACCGAGTCGCGGTCTCCACTCAAGAACACGTTTACCCCAGCGGTTATCGGTTCTTCGCGAAATATGGCCGGCCCACTGCCACTTCAGTTGGCTAATTCTCTGAGCTATGTCGATGACTTTAGTTCTCTGTCGGATGTATTCGTTACGAATCCTATCCTTCAGAGAAACTCCGAGCATAGCTCTTTCCATAGCGCGCTGAGCGACTTTGAACTGGTGGTTTTGAACTGGTTTCTGTATTTAACTTACTTTATTTATGCCTAAATTGTTATCACCAATTAAAATTTTGATATAAAATTTCA
Source organism: Eupithecia pulchellata (assembly GCA_963931895.1). Classification (NCBI taxonomy): domain Eukaryota; kingdom Metazoa; phylum Arthropoda; class Insecta; order Lepidoptera; family Geometridae; genus Eupithecia; species Eupithecia pulchellata. Next base: position 8,625,531 of record OZ007524.1, on the reverse strand, counting down.
ATATTTTTATTTTGTATAGACAGAAAGACAGGCAAAGACGGTAACAATATTGCTTTAGAAAATAAAACCACTCCATGAAGAAAAGCACAGAAGGGCAATTCTAGCAATATAACTCGTATTGTTCCAGGAAATTTCCCTGGAATACATCCAGTCAAATCAAATCACGAGAGAAGAGAAATAAGAACGTAGTCCTATCGTCATAGTAAGAATACAATGGATATTCAGTCAAGATGTACTTTAACCCGTATGTGTTTGTAAAGTTCCCTTGGTATATTCCGGATGGATTGGTTGTTTGATTGTGGAAAACTGCGTTGTGGCGAAGCACACCGAAGCCGAAACAAGTTCAAAGTTGCATTCAAGCAACTTAAATAAAAAAAACTTACTTTTAAAACCGTGGACATAATTTTGGAGTTTCATTAAAAATTGTAATACTTACGTACATTAATAATTTAAAGTAAAACGATAAATTTAATCATTGTCCTAGCTTTAGAGTTTGAATACAAATTAGTTTACTGTTTTTTATGAATGAATTATGTCTACCTTTGCTTTATTGAAAGCTGTGCTTAGTAAGTTAGTTTCTTAGTTAACCCAGGTGCACTAAGTCTACCATGCGTAGCACTTAATGATCAGCCGGGTGATTTAGTTCAGGTGAATTAAGTCTGCCGGGCCAGTCTATTATAAAAAAATTCTGACTGTTCACACCTGTAAGCTTTTTAATAGCATTGACGCCTGCTCCCTGAGCGGGAGAGTAGAGGCATGACAAGTGCTATGACCACTCATGTCATGTCATTTCATGTCACACTAATTACAGTTGTATCGATGCCATTCCACTAGCGGAAAGAATTAAATGTAGTATCCATCGACCAATTGTTTGCAATGAAGAACGGATGGTTTAAGCCTATCAAAGGGTTTATTATTTTACCGGAGGGTAATCAAAGAAATAAAACGGTATATCCAGGCAAATGATGCCTATTATATCAGATTATATCCGTGAGAATTTTGATTACTCAATATTGTATCGCTGTTATAGATTATGTTAGATATTTTTGTTAATGCTAACTTTTGAAACCTTTTTACATTAGGTACCTACAAAAAGATAAATTTTTAGTAATGTTCAGTTACTAACTGTTCCTAGAAAGTCAATATTTGCATGTGATATTACAACATAGATATTATAATTTCATATAATTATTTTGTCTATTGGATACTTTTCCCTTTACATAAGGAATTAGGTCAATTTTCAACGTAGGTATTTTTGTGCACAAAGCTTGAATAAATAATAGTATCTAAAGCGAACTGTCAACTTTACTTAGCACTTTCTCGTGGGAAACGTGTTTCCCGCGATGGATGATGAATTTCCTGCGTGGACAACGTCACCAATTTGCACACAGTAACTCAACAAAGCTTCTAATCAATTGGATGAATTTTATAGAAACGCATAAGGGAAATCAAAAAAAACAAAAAAAAAAAAACAAAGAAATCGTCTGTATCAAAACTAAATATCAATTTACCTATAAACGTTTAACAATCGCTTCCTTTAAATTTCAAATGTAGTAGTTACTAAATTACTACTTTAATTGTAATATTTAACTGAATCCGGTAATTTCGGAACTTTTCGGAAAAAAAGCCATATCCATGTTATGCAACCATGATGCAAGTACATAAAATCGCTCTACCTACTCCAACCTTTGGTTATTATTATTAGACTAGAAAGCGAGAACTTGCTGTGATATATGGCCAGCATGGATTTATAACAACGCTGCTAGTTTCATGGTTATCAATTACTTTCGGCTGTACTATATATATACACACTTCTTAGGTTACAAAAATAAGCGTAGCTAATAAGCGTAGCTAATATCTGCAGTACTCCCGCTCTTGTGAGACATGGATCGTAAGCATATTTGAATACTCGATCGGCTTCACCACAAATGTATCTAAAACTTCATGAACGTTCGATGGTCTGACCACGTAAGGAACACTTGACATTTCCTGAAACAAACATTGGATGCGTCGAGCTGTACCTAATGAGGCGACACCTGCGGTAGTGCTCTCACGTACGAGTATCTCGCAAGTCGCAGAGGAGAGTGACGAAGCGTATCTTCTATTCAGAACTCCGTACTTAACTTACGCTAAGCGGAGACATTGTAGCCGTATCCGAAATCGGCGTGGACAGCATCATACGTTGGAAGTTAATATAAAGTTACAAAAATAACATAATAATTTAATTGTGTGAGTGGCCGTGCAAGTTCTGTAGACACCTATTTAACATTCTAGGATCTTTCTAAGTAACATGGTCTTACACATTCAACAGTTGTGATCTGCATCGCGATAACGCAAATATTCGCGTTGAGTGTGGCCTAACCTCTAAGGTCTAGGTTCCATTATAAATCAAACTTTTTTGAATACTCGGTAACCACTATCCTCCTCGGTATATCGTGGACAGCAAAAAAGAATAAAATAAATATCAAAAATTTAAAATTTTAGAGAACAGCAAAAAGAAGCTCCATGTTTGTCAGTTCAATTTTATACCTATAGCACACAAAACAGTTCAATAAAATTGTAAAAAAATAACTTTTTAACATTTTTTAAAATTCTGTACTAAATTGTAAGTAAATTAGCGAAGGAAACTAAAAAGAGAATAACAAGTTTAACCGGTTTCAGAAAGAAGTAATTTTTGGTATGTACTTTATAATTATGAGCTATATTTTGAGATAATTTGCCGTCCAATCACCATTTGTGTTATCTCTTTGTTTCCCGGGCAGTCTCGTAAGCTAGCAGATCGATAGCATAAATTCAGACCCAAAGATGCCTAGTCGGTCTATGATTACTGTTATTGGCTTAGAGAGCTCGCTCGAGGAAAGTTACCCTGCATTGCAGTTCTCAAACTGGTCCGTATAACATGTTTTGATTGTGAAATTTCTCTACAGGCTATAACTATGGACTGTGCTTACTGCAAATGCACTATGGAGGGCTGTGCTTCAATCAAATGCAGCCAGTGCTCGTCTCAGTTCCACCTGGGGTGCGTAAGCAGCGAAAACCTCGTGCCGAACACCAATAACTGGCGGTGCTGCCGCTGTGAAAGGCTACATGCTGCCAAAGAAAGCAATGTTATGGCGAAATCCGTGGTTCTTGCATAGTGCCAGTCTCTTGGTTCTGTCTAGTGAAAGTGTGTGCTGTTCAATAAATATTTTGTGTAAGGATCCTTTACTTTAGTATTTTATTTTAAAGGCTTGATCAGTAGGTATTTCAGGTTAATTTCAGGGCCCTAACATTAAAAACGTAATATTTAGTATTCGCATGGTCCAATTCCAGTCGGTTCCACATGTTGAACCACCACCGGTCTTAATGTAAGTAATATTTGACTTATCTAGTACCCTCAACCAACAAATAATAATTCTTTATTGCAGGCAAAATACCCATAGCATACCTATATACTAATACAAGATTTATACTTAACAAGATGTATTGTAATTTTACGATGTTGGACGGTTTCAAAGTTTAAACCCAGGTTTTTTCAAATTGTTAGGTTCTGCTAAACATGATTTTTATTTATCCAAACAATATAATGTAATGATTTTCTACTACACTGTACTTGTCTTCAAACCTTATCTGTCCGTCAATGTCGCAAATACAACAAAAATCCATAAATATTATAGTCGCCAGCATTGCAGTCCAAGGTGGTCCGTCACCAATATAAATTTAAAGATGTTTAGCGGTATGATTCAGAGGTGAACAGTAGTAAAAAAAAACTTCCCGCTGCACACCCAGGTGGTCTCACGAGGTGTACGGTGGGCAAAGAGGGATAAAATCCTGATGAGAATTTTGCCTGTCGGTAAAGACTAGAATATTAACAAATTGCGCAAATGACTCGTGGTCCAAGCGTTTAGGACCATTATGTTGAATTCCCCGAAAGTTGGATTCACCGAAAGTTGAATTCCCATTAAGTTGAGTCACATTATGTTGAATTCCCATTATGTTGAATTCTCATTATGTTGAATTCCCATTATCCCTCCGGTATCATCGGTCTATTTTCCCTATCGGTCATGAAGGCAGTTCTTATAGCCTTCCTATAGCACAACCAAGGAGAAAAATCTGAATCCTAAATTTTTATTTCTGTCTTTGACCGGATTTTTTTGACTAGGTAAACTGGATAGGTCCCATTTGTTCTATGGAACATGACGTCATAGTACAAAATTACACATTTTCGTCCCTATTTTTTCCATGGAACTACATACTACCTTTTCACCCGAGTTTCATGTCATAGAACAAAATGAGAATCAGTTTTTCCCAAAACCTTCCATGATGAGATATACAGGGTGTTTGGTGGAGGGTTAGACAAACTCGGTGGGTGAGTAGGTGGACCTATTTGTCTATACTAATATTATAAAGAGGAAAGATTTGATTGTTTGTTTGTTTGTTTGAATTGAATAGGCTCCAAAACTACTGGACCGATTTGAAAAATTCTTTCACCATTAGAATCCTGAATTTTCCGTGATGAACATATGTAGGCTATACATTTTCAAAAAAGTTAGGGATCCGCATGAAAATTTCAATAATTGCACCGTGCGCTGTATATTCAACCTCTTTTTCTATTATGGCGCGTCAGAATAGAAAAGGAGGTTGAACATATATACGCACGGTGCTTGCTTTTTCTCTACGGCCAGTGTCAGTTACGGAGTGTCGAGTCAATGTCAAAAATCCTAAAAAAATCCTAATAATACTGTTAAAAAAAGTAAGGGATCCGTATGAAAACTGTGAAACCCATCGTGTTAGTGTGTATAATTTATGAAATTTTTGTTTAATACCCGTGCGAAGCCGGGGCGGACCGCTAGTAAAATACAAATTGAAGGAAAAGACCCTAACTGCTTAAATTTTTTTTAATCCTGTTTTTTGTATTTTTTTAAGATTTTTCGAAATTTTACGTCTATTTTTCCCTAGAACTTTTTTTGGAACATGTTTTCTGGTAAATTTTTTACTTGCTTTTGATTTCAGATATATCCTTCGTCTTTTGAAGGCATTTTTTATTTGAAAAAACGTGTAAATAATTAGTTATAAGCTCTCAAAGTTAAAAAAAAGTAAAAAAACAGTTAAGGACATTTAAAAACAAGTACGACAAGTGCGAGTGTAACTCGCGCGCCGAGGGTTTTGAACTTTTGTCGTTTAGGTAGGTACGTATATTGACGACCTGTTAGCGCGGTGGGCTTACAACGCAGGAGGTTGCGGTTTGATTCCCGCCTCGGGACTAATATTTGTAAGATCTGCAGATTATTTGTTCGAGTGTTCTAGTCCTTTTCTACGTACACAAAAATAAATCATCTAATGTGATACTTATATATACTTTATTAAGTATAACAGATATCGTAGTAGTACGAATTACACAAGCTTGCTTAGCTTGTCGCTAAATGATGTTGTGTGGATTATCCAGGATACATTACTCTTCTCATATTTTTTTGGAGCACGGTGGAATTCATGAATTCAATAATCTTATTATCTAAATATTCTTCGAGCGCAGTGGAATACATTGGGTATGGACTTTAAAATTTTGAGAACAACGGTTTCGTGGCGCTGTGGAACCCTACTAATACAGTTACTACAGAGATTAGTGGGTAGGTAAGTGGGTTGGTACCTACAATTATTTTTTCGACTTTTTTCTACGTATTTCACTAAGTATGAAACTTAGATGATTTTTAAAACCTGTTTTGAATTGTCGAAATCCATACCTTTGATTTGATATTGCTCTCAATGAAATAGCCCCCGTTGTATGAAAATTCGTTTTTTGACCATATTTCGAAAAGTATTGTTTTTACAGACTTCTCTATATTTTTACTGTAAAATATAGACCTATATCTATAAACGCTTAGTACATTTTATATAGATCACTCTGCTATCTTCGGAGATAGAGGGGGGGGAACGGTCAAATTTTCAACCTTTTTCAAAATATTTCGAAAAGTATAAAACCTATCGAAATTTAAAAAACTGCATTAAAATGTACAAACTGATACCTTTCATTTGATACCCAACTCGGTGGGGTAGTCACCCCTTTAGAAATTTATCCCGCCCTTTTTTGACCATATTTCAAAAAGTATTATTTTTACAGATTTCTCTATATTTTTCCTGTAAAATATAGATCAATACCTACAAAAACTTGGTACATATCAAATCGATCGTTCTGCAATCTTCGGAGATAGAGGGGGGGTACCGGTCAATTTTTCGACCTTTTTCAAAATATATCAAAAAGTTTAAAATTTATCGAAATTTCAAAAACTGCATTGGAATGTACAAACCAATACCTTTCATTTGATACCCAACTCGGGGGGGTAGTCACCCCTTTAGAAATTTTTCCCGCCCTTTTTTGACCATATTTCAAAAAGTATTATTTTTTCAGACTTCTCTATATTTTTTCTATAAAATATAGATCAATACCTACAAACACTTGGTACATATCACGTCGATCGCTCTGCAATCTTCGGAGATAGGGGGGGGGGAACGGTCATTTTTTTGACCATTTTCAAAATATTTTAAAAAGTATGAAATCTACCGAAATTTCAAAAACTATTTTGAAATCTACAAACGAGTACCTTTCATTTGATACCACTTTCGACTTTGTACGTTCCATTTAAAATTTCGATTTCAAAATTTGTATGGAAAATCTTCATTTTGATTTTTCATTTATTTTCATTTATTTTTCTATAAATATGTGCGGGCGCACAAAATGTATTATTATTTCAAATTTCAAGTCAATAGCTGCAGTAGTTTCTGAGATATTAAGGATTCAAAACACAAAACAGACCCAAAGCGATTTCATAAGGGTTTTGCAACCGATGGCAAAACCCTAAAAAACTAACAGCCATCGAGGAGTTCACATTATAATTTTTGTTAGTGAGTAACCATCTAATCAAAAATGTCACTAAGACAAGTGGTAGCAAATCATTCTCGAGTGGCCAGTTTACATATTAACTTCAAGAAGTTTATATACCTACTAGCAGCCCGCCCCGGCTTCGCACGGGTATTTTAAAGAATTTTAAGTTCTTACATAGGTACACACGTTAGATAAGGTAGTTTATTATTGAAGTTTTCATAGGGATCACTAACTTTAAAAATATTGTATAGCCTATGATTATCATTCTAATGATGATTTTTTTTCCAAAAAGGTCTAGCAGTTTCAGATCCTATTTAATTCAGACCACAAACAAACAATAAAACCTTTCCTTTTTAAAATTGTACCTTTACCTCCTTTACTTATATTGTACCTTTACCTCCTTTACTTATATTGTACCTTTACCTCCTTTACATAGATAAAGAAAAACAGGGAGAACTTTATTTTTTGGCATTGACTTTTCTCTCGCACCGCTATATCGCCTACATCAGCCTACATCGCATGGTTCCAATCTTGAAGTTTTTATATTTTTTGACATTGAGTTTCCTATCGCACTCCAGTAACGAATTGTGATCTCTATGACAATTCATAACTGACACTGGCGGTGAAGTCGTCGTAGCAAAAGCGGTGCCATAAAAAAAGAAGTTGAAGTTGAGTCACAGCAAAACTCAGCAAAAGCGAGCAGCGCAAAAAAAGAAAAAAAAAGAAGTTGATGTATATCGCTATGGTTTTATTATTGAAGTTTTTATACGGATCTCTAAGTTTTTTGAAAATATTTTATAGCCTATGTTCATCACGGAAAGAACAATGGCAGAATTTGGTCTGGACTTTTTTTTTGCGTCCATGGATCTGATGTATATTAATCAAATTAAATAAATTTTCTACGATTTTTCAATTATTCACACCTTCTCGTAAAGGCCGGAGTTATTTTATGATATTTAAAAGCTTATCAAATGATATTCGAATTAGGTACATTCGAAATGTTACCATTTTATTAGTGGTGCGGGTACAATTATTGAATGCAATGTATCATTTGTCTTTGATTTGTCTTTGATAGTGTCATGTTGTCAGCAGTTGTCTGTCAAGACGCCACAGAATCTAGAACGTAGTGGTTTTATTCTCTTTGACAGAATCCTTCCGAGACTTCGGCGTTTTTCATCTCTGCTGTGTTTTGTGTTTATATTTTGGTTTTCTATTTATTTTTACCCGAATTACGGAAGCCACAGGCGACGTATGTAACACCCGACCTGGACTGTTTATGGACTGATTGATACTGCCCTGTGTCTGGCTAGTGCGTGCCCTTAGGACTCCGATATTGTTGTTTTGGGTGTTCTGGGCATTTTCTATGTAAAATAAAAAAATATCTATTAATGTAGGTATACCTATATATATTGTTTTAAGTATATAAGTTATCTAGTAGGAACTCATAACATAACACAACCTCTGCTTAGCTTCGGGCTAGATGATGCTGTGTGGATTATCCAACATTATTTATTAAAATCCTCAGTTTTTTTGTATTTACGGGGCAAGTAGGTACATTTTTTTTAATACACGCCCAGCTTTCGTAAACATACAAGAAGTTTAGAATTTGTTTTGCTCATATTGTTTATCATTTCTCATTTCGAATATTTAAGGTGGCGTGGTCTAATTGATAAGACCAAACCCAAGACCAAACCACATTATCCATTTCTTTATGATTTGATTTCAATCTGCGATGTTTTATAGACAAATATTGTTTGATGTTCATTCATAACCAAAAACTTCAAACACTGAAATCTTTTTTTTCCGGCTTTCCCCAAAGAAAATAGTCTCATTTATAGATTCTGGAGCTAACGCCAAATCTTTTAACATTTTTTTCATTACGGGACGCTTGAATTTGATCCCAGACAATTCTTAGTATGGAGACCTGCCATTGTTCTTTTAGGATTCTTATGGTGGAAGAATTTTTGAAATTGGTCCAGTAGTTTCGGAGCCTATTCAATTCAAACAAACAAACAAACAAACAAACAAACAAACAATCAAATCTTTCCTCTTTATAATATTAGTATAGATGTACTTAGTTTGTTCTATGGAACAATTTGAGACAAAAATTACAAACTGTTCTATAGTACAAATAGGGACAATATTTTCTCAAATTGTTCTATTACGTCATGTTCCATAGAACAAATGGGACCTACCCGGTAAACTTAATGCACCCAGGTGATAATATCGGGTCCGGTCTGGTATGACTGAATTTTAAAATGTACAGATTCCAGAAAGAATAATTCCTAAAACGTACTTTTCCCATAATGTCTGAAATCCAAATAGACTGATTTGTAAAATGACTAAAAATAACAATTGCCCATCAAGGTACAATGGCAAACAAAATTTGTACATAAATATTTTTACGTAAAATGTACCTACTCATGTTTTTTAAATGCTTTAATGTGTATATCTAACATTATAAGATAATGTTTATAATAACTTAATAAAGCATTATAATATTAGTTACTATAAAGTAAAACAAGTCAAATATACTTTTATTTTTGATTAACGTAGGGGGCATATTACATTAGCATTTTGACTCTTTGAGTCATAATATGACTCAATGAGTCAATTATCTTGGATCAAATATATGATCATTTATATGATCCAAGATAAATGCTAATGTAATATGCCCCCTACGTTAATCAAAAATAAAAGTATATTTGACTTGTTTTACTTTATAGTAACTAATATTATAATGCTTTATTAAGTTATTATAAACATTATCTGTGTATTACATTATCAAAGTTGTTTGGTCCTATTTACGTCATAATTATGTGGTTGCAATGGAGAACGCGTCGGGGTGGTGTGAGTATGACGTATGATATGTAGTATATGCACGTATGTATTGACGTCAGGGTTACCAGATCTCAGAGAATTCGATTTGCCAAAAGACATCGTAATTTTTAGTAGGTAGTATGGCTTGTTTTTTGTTCTTTCAGCAAGATTATGTAAGTATATAATTAGAAAAAGAACTACATTACATTATTTGAAACATATTAACGAACAAGAAATTGAAAACTATTTTTTTTATATTTGCTTTTAAATACCTAGTAGAAAAAAATTAAAAATAACTGGCAACACCTGTTCCTATGACCGTATTGGATCCAAGTTCTATATTACATTATCCATATCCAATATCATTGACTCATAGGTCTATGATCCGAGATAAATGATAAATGTAATATGCCCCTAGGTCATAATTTTAATTTTCGATTATTTAATCGAAAATTAAAGAATTGAAAAAATAAATATTTATTTATTTTTTCAAAAGCGTTCAATGATGATGGCGTAAAATGAATTGAAATGACGTGAATTGTTTTTTTTTTTAATGTCATTAATATCATAAATGGCCATAATAACTTTGTTACAACAAAGCGTTCGCATATACGCATTAATACGTATTCGACCTCTTACGTATGATCCTCTTTAAACAGTATGATTACGACTGTACCAATTTCATAAGTCATTACGAAAATCAGTCATTTTACAAATCGGTCTTTTTAGATTTCAGACATTATGGGAAAAGTACGTTTTAAGAATTGTTAAAACAATTCTTCAAAAAAACTGATTTACGTAATGTCTGAATTTCGAAATGACTTATGAATTTTGTACAGTCGTAATCAAAGAAGTTTCTCAGGATTTGGTAGGAGCTCGAAAGGCACAGCAACGACCAAAGATCCACCAAAGAAACCACTCGAAAACGAAGGAAGTATTTGAAATAAATTGCGCACCTAGTGCCAACGTCACGAAAAAGTCCCAACGTCTTACGAAATAATCTTATTATTTTCTTTTTCAGTATTGCCGTCCGTAATTATAAGATTAAGACAGCTGTCAAAATACAGTTACTGTCATTAGTGACACTAATCAGAAACGCTAGTAAATTATACAAAAAATACAGATGTTAGTCAGAAATATTAAGTCAAAATGACACACAATGTCTAAAAATAAAACGGCCATATCTCGGAAATTATCCAAGCTAGTGTATGTTACTTAAATAAAAAATAAAAGTATTTTTAACTTATTTTACTTTATAGTAGGTAGGTAACTAATTTTAGAATACCTACATATAATGTTTATACCTATAATATATTAGGTATATACATTACAGAATAATAAAAAATATCACTACGTTATAAACGTAAAAATATTTACAAATATTGTTTGCCATTGTACCATCAAGCAAGGGCAATATATTTTCAGTAATTTTACAAATCAGTTTTTTTGGATTTCAGACATTATGGGAAAAGTACGTTTTAAGAATTGTTCTTTCTGGAATATGTACGTTTCAACATTCAGTCATACCAGACTGGACCCAAAAAGACAGATTTGTGTAATGTCGGAATTTTGAAATGACTTATGAATTTGGTACAGTCGTAATCTGAAGTCTAATTGACTGCTAAACAACTGGAAATGCAGTTGGATTCGCCAGTTAAAAATAAACCATGCCGGCATGTAATAGAATCAAATGAGCCAAAAACTCAAATAAATAAGAAAATAAGTCAACATGCTACTACAGAAAACACATCGAATTGCATGCTCGTCATCAGCAATAAGCTCATCATTGACGATGTCTCCACCAGCCACACCGAAAACAATGAAAAGAAAAATGGTACTGGAATCGCCATTGCAGTTTGAATCACCCATTAAACAAGTACGACAAGTGCGAGTGTAACTCGCGCGCCGAGGGTTTTGAACTTGTGTCGTTTAGGTAGGTAAGTACGTATATGACGACCTGTTGGCGCGGTGGGCTTACAACGCAGGAGGTTGCGGTTTGATTTCTGCCTCGGGACTAATATTTGTAGGATATTCAGATTATTTGTTCGGGTGTTCTTGTCCATTTCTGTACACAAAAATAAATCATCTAATGTGATACTTATACTTTATTAAGTATAAAAGCTATCGTAGTAATACTAATAACACAAGCTCTGCTTAGCTTGTGGGTAAATGATACTGTGTGGATTATCTAGGATACATATATCTTCTCAAAAATTTTGAGAACAACGGTTTTGGTGCGCTGTGGAACTACTATAACAGTTACTACAGAGATTAGTGGGTAGGTAAGTGGGTTGGTACCTACAATTTTTTTTCGACTTTTTTCAACCTATTTCACTAAGTACGAAACTTAGACGATTTTCAAAACCTGTTTTGAATTGTCGAAATCCATACCTTTGATTTGATATTACTTTTAATCAAATCAAATCAAATCAAATCAAATCAAATCATTTATTTGCCGAATACATTATAATAGGTACATGTCAGATCTTATAACAACAGTAGTGTCTATGTATTCAACCCGCAAGCAGGTGTGCAAATATTAAAAGTATTGAATAGTTAACAAAAAATAATCATATAATTAAGTTGGCAATGGTAATCAATTAAATAAAAATAATAATTATGTCAATATAAATCAAAATAATAAAAAACTATGAGACATTAACAAACAAAACAGTAAATAATTCTACTTAAAATTAATAAATTCATCTACACTATAAAAACATTTGTCTATCAGCCACTTATTTAATTTTTGTTTGAATAGATTTCCTGATATATATAATAAAAGATAATGAAATAGCCCCCATTGTATGAAAATTAGTTTTTTGACCATTTTTCAAAAAGTAGGGGAAAGGTGTACAAAATGATCCCTCGAGGTAATATGATTCCTTAAGGTTCTCAGCAAACTACTAATGCCATCTATATGATTTATAAGCAAACGTCTTGCCCGTACCCCGCTCAGTGGTCTCACAAGGTGTCTTGGCGCCGTGAGTATTGTGCGTCGAAATATTACGAAAAAAAGAAAATTGGTGTATTTAATCTAAGGTAAGCATAAAAATAATATTTCATTGTTGAAATTTGGTTACATTTTATCGAATGAATGTTTTACTGGCTGTTTCTATCAATATTCAACTTATTCTCAAGCAAGCTACGATCTCGCTAAAGCCATGTTTCGAGGTTATTTTTAGACATGTTTTGAAAAATGTGCTCTTGAGGTCAAACGATCCCCTTCTGCCGGTACAAAATGATCCCTGGAATCATTTTACCCCAAGCATTTTAACAGATTTTAAATAAAATATTATATTTAATTGTGTAACGTATTTAACATTATTTGTATGTATAGTATATAGGTACTATCATTGCAAATGTAATAAAAATAAGCTAAAGGCGTGACAAGTAAATAATAGCCCTATCAAATCTCCACAAACTCTCGGAAACCAAGCTGTCGAATTGATTTCGAACCTGATAGCGCCTACAAGCTGTACTGCACTAACTCAAGATATTAACACTGTAGCAACCCCTAATTTAGTTACGCCAGACGTAGATTCAACCACTTTTGATCAACCATCGACATCTTTTGGAGTTTATTCAGCACGAGATCTTCGACCTTTGCCAAAGATACAAGGAAAAAGAAATAATAATGTAAGAAAAAGAAAAATAGACACCTCAATTTTGACTAGCACACCCTATAAAAACTATTTAGAAGAGGAAATGCAGAAAAAAATAGAAAAAGAAGCAAAACAAAAGTCACGTAAAGACAAAAGTGTGAAAATGATCTCTGAAAAGAAAACTAAAGGAAAAGGAGCAGGAAAAGGACAAAAATCAAAATAAGCAATAAACGGGAAAATAAAACGAACAATACAAAAAAACAAAGAATAAAGAGAGCGAGGAAGACTTACGAGTCAGAATCTTCGGATGACGCTGAATGCATGTTCTGCACAGAAGCTTATTCAAAAGACGCCATGGGGGAAGGCTGGGTCCTTTGCGTAAAATGTCATAAATGGGGACATGAAGCATGTGCCGGGCTTGATAATGACGACGAAGAAGATTTTGTATGTGATTTCTGCGTTGATAGTGTTGGAAATACAAAGAAACAATTGATTTTTGAATGAATATATTATACGTAAGCATCAAAATACTTTGTGATTGATAATATGAAAGACTGTTGATTATGGTGAGATAGTTTGATTAAAAATTATTAAGTAGATTTTCTGAATATTTTAAGAGCTGTTATTGTGTTATTAAATATTTCTGATCTCAAGCAAAAGAAAGATGTTTAATGTTTGTTTAAGTTTTGTAATTTCTACCTTGGTATTTAGACACAGTGTTGATTAGGTACTAAAAGAATTTAAGTAAACTATTTTTGGTGATTGTGTTGAAAATAAACATAATCATGATTACGTACTCGTATATATCTTTTATTTTAACTTTAATAATAGCAGGAGGGGTAAAATGATCCTTCGGATCATTTTGACCCTACCCCAGGGATCATTTTATACACCTAGGTGTACAAAATGATCCTTTAGCAATGTTTTGGAAAATGTTAAGTAAATCTGGTCTTTATAAAGAGAACCCAAAATAAGGGTATGCTAAAACGTTAGCACTGAAATTATGCATCCTAAACTCCTTCAACATTTTCAATAACCTTCATACTTTGGACACAATCAAGCTTTTCTCTTAAGGGGATCATTTTGGACACCTTTCCCCTATTATATTTACAGACTTCTCTATATTTTTCCTGTAAAATATAGATCTATATCTACAAACGCTTAGTACATTTTACATCAATCACTCTGCAATCTTCGGAGATAAGGGAGGGGGGGAATGGTCAATTTTTCGACCTTTTTCAAAATATTTCGAAATGACTTATCGAAATTTCAAAAACTGTTTTGGAATGTGCAAATTGATACCTTTCATTTGATACCCCATTTGGGGGGGGGGGGGGGGTACTCTCCCCTTTAGAAAATTATCCCTCCCCTTTTTGACCATATTTCAAAAAGTATTAATTCTACAGACTTCTCTATATTTTTCCTGTAAAATAAAGATTTATATCTACAAACACTTGGTACATATCACATCGATCGCTCTGCAATCTTCGGAGATAGAGGGGGGGTACCGGTCAATTTTTCGACCTTTTTCAAAATATATCAAAAAGTGTAAAATCTATCGAAATTTCAAAAACTGTATTGGAATGTACAAACCAATACCTTTCATTTGATACCCAACTCGGTGGGGTAGTCACCTCTTCAGAAATTTTTCCCGCCCTTTTTTGACCATAATTCAAAAAGTATTATTTTTACAGACTTCTCTATATTTTTCCTGTAAAATATAGATCCATATCTACAAACATTGCTACATATCATGTCGATCACTCTGCAATCTTCGGAGATAGGGGGGGGGGAATGGACAATTTTTTTACCTTTTTCAAAATATTTTAAAAAGTATAAAATCTACCAAAATTTCAAAAACTATTTTTGAATCAACAAACCAATACCTTTCATTTGACACCACTTTCAACTCTGTAGGACCCATTTAAAATTTTGATTTCAAAATTTGTATGGAAAATCTTCATTTTGATTTTTCATTTATTTTTATTTATATTTCTATAAATGTGCGGGCGCACAAAATGTATTATTATTTCAAATTTCAAGTCAATAGCTGCAGTAGTTTCTGAGATATTAAGGATTCAAAACACAAAACAGACCCAAAGCGATTTCATAAGGGTTTTGCAACCGATGGCAAAACCCTAAAAACGACTCTGTCGCCAAGTAATAGAGTTTTCAGATAAAATGGCACCAAAAATACAATAATAAGAAAACTGCGTAGTAAAGTTCATTACTATAGAAAGAGAGTTGCGTCCTTAAATGCAATACTAAAAGAACTGGAAGACAAGAGTCTTATACTTAAGGAAAATGCAGACATATTGAAAAAGATTGGTGTTACTAGCAAGGAAATTATAAAGCGTGAACTATAGAAAAGTAAGAAAGATAAGTGATAAAACAGAAGTATTCTCCAGAGCTTAGAACCTATGCTTTGATCTTGAATTTTTATTCAACCAAAGCTTATAAGTACGTCAGGAAGATGTTCAGCACATTATTTGCCTGCCTTACAAACACTATCCAGGTGGTATCAGACAGTTGATAGTTAACCTGGCTTTACAAGAGAAGCATTCAATGCACTAAACAAGTACGACAAGTGCGAGTGTAACTCGCGCGCCGAGGGTTTTGAACTTTTGTCGTTTAGGTAGGTACGTATATTGACGACCTGTTAGCGCGGTGGGCTTACAACGCAGGAGGTTGCGGTTTGATTCCCGCCTCGGGACTAATATTTGTAAAATCTGCAGATTATTTGTTCGAGTGTTCTAGTCCTTTTCTACGTACACAAAAATAAATCATCTAATGTGATACTTATATATACTTTATTAAGTATAACAGATATCGTAGTAGTACGAATTACACAAGCTTGCTTAGCTTGTCGCTAAATGATGTTGTGTGGATTATCCAGGATACATTACTCTTCTCATATTTTTTTGGAGCACGGTGGAATTCATGAATTCAATAATCTTATTATCTAAATATTCTTCGAACGCAGTGGAATACATTGGGTATGGACTTTAAAATTTTGAGAACATCGGTTTCGTGGCGCTGTGGAACCCTACTATTATATTACAGTTACTACAGAGATTAGTGGGTAGGTAAGTGGGTTGGTACCTACAATTATTTTTTCGACTTTTTTCTACGTATTTCACTAAGTATGAAACTTAGACGATTTTTAAAACCTGTTTTGAATTGTCGAAATCCATACCTTTGATTTGATATTGCTCTCAATGAAATAGCCCCCATTGTATGAAAATTAGTTTTTTGACCATATTTCGAAAAGTATTGTTTTTACAGACTTCTCTATATTTTTCCTGTAAAATATAGACCTATATCTACAAACGCTTAGTACATTTTATATAGATCACTCTGCTATCTTCGGAGATAGAGGGGAACGGTCAAATTTTCGACCTTTTTCAAAATATTTCGAAAATTATAAAACCTATCGAAATTTCAAAAACTGCATTAAAATGTACAAACTGATACCTTTCATTTGATACCCAACTCGGTGGGGTAGTCACCCCTTTAGAAAAATTTCCCGCCCTTTTTTGACCTTATTTCAAAAAGTATTATTTTTACAGACTTCTCTATATTTTTCCTGTAAAATATAGATCGATATCTACAAACCCTTGGTACATATCACATCGATCGCTCTGCAATCTTCGGAGATAAGGGGGGGATACCGGTCAATTTTTCGACCTTTTTCAAAATATTTCGAAAAGTATAAAACTTATCGAAATTTCAAAAACTGTATTGGAATATACAAACCAATACCTTTCATTTGATGCCCAACTCGGTGGGGTAGTCACCCCTTTAGAAAATTTTCCCGCCCATTTTTGACCTTATTTGAAAAACTATTATTTTTACAGACTTCTCTATATTTTTCCTGTAAAATATAGATTCATATCTACAAACACTTGGTACATATCACGTCGATCGCTCTGCAATCTTCGGAGATAAGGGGGGGGGGGGGGGAACGGTCATTTTTTTGAACTTTTTCAAAATATTTTAAAAAGTATAAAATCTACCAAAATTTCCAACACTATTTTAAAATCTACAAACGTGTACCTTTCATTTGATACCACTTATGACTTTGTACGTTCCATTTAAAATTTCGATTTCAAAATTTGTATGGAAAATGTTCATTTTGATTTTTCATTTATTTTCATTTATTTTCCTATAAATATGTGCGGGCGCACAAAATGTATTATTATTTCAAATTTCACGTCAATAGCTGCAGTAGTTTCTGAGATATTAAGGATTCAAAACACAAAACAGACCCAAAGCGATTTCATAAGGGTTTTGCAACCGATGGCAAAACCCTAAAAAACAAAATAGGAAGGTCAGCAATATTTGAATTAACATCCTTTTGTTATTCATGCTCATCTTCCTCGTTTCATTCATCTAGAACCCCAGAATTATACGAAAGATTAAGGTATTCTGTGTGAAACTTCTCCATTGTCGCATAAACGTTTAAAATGTTAGTATTTTGCTGAAGAAATGGATTGTGGTTGTTTATATAAAGCTTTCAACTCAATTTCTTCAGCTCCGTCCTGGTTTTGCGATGATGAGTCCTCTAGATTCACCATGGATTCCCCTTCCCTTCCCTTTTTGCCCTTGGCTTTTTTATCATCCGTTGAAGATTTTCTTATGAGCGAAAGAGGAAGCTGAACTTCCTATTTCGTTCAATATTTAACAATCATTTTATTCCGAATACTCTGTTTTTAAAGTAAGTTCTTATTTTCTGAAGTTTAATAGCTTTTGCTGTCCGCGCTGTAAAAGCTTTCGCAGTCAATTCTCCGAAATCTAAGAAATCTGTGTGTTACATTAAATAACACTTGGTATCGTTTTCGAGCAGCTTCGATGAATGTGGGCAAATCAAAATACTCAAACGCGTCAAATCTTTACGTTAGAACAGGCTGTGTCGAGATTTGTGGATTATTTACAAACACTATCTACGAGCGAGCTAAATTTCATTTCCTGCTATTCATGATTTATTAACAGCGTTATTTGTATAAGAACGTTAGAACGATAGCATAGATAAACAAGTACGACAAGTGCGAGTGTAACTCGCGCGCCGAGGGTTTTGAACTTTTGTCGTTTAGGTAGGTACGTATATTGACGACCTGTTAGCGCGGTGGGCTTACAACGCAGGAGGTTGCGGTTTGATTCCCGCCTCGGGACTAATATTTGTTGTTCGAGTGTTCTAGTCCTTTTCTACGTACACAAAAATAAATCATCTAATGTGATACTTATATATACTTTATTAAGTATAACAGATATCGTAGTAGTACGAATTACACAAGCTTGCTTAGCTTGTCGCTAAATGATGTGTGGATTATCCAGGATACATTACTCTTCTCATATTTTTTTGGAGCACGGTGGAATTCCTGAATTCAATAATCTTATTATCTAAATATTCTTCGAGCGCAGTGGAATACATTGGGTATGGACTTTAAAATTTTGAGAACAACGGTTTCGTGGCGCTGTGGAACCCTACTATTACAGTTACTACAGAGATTAGTGGGTAGGTAAGTGGGTTGGTACCTACAATTATTTTTTCGACTTTTTTCTACGTATTTCACTAAGTATGAAACTTAGACGATTTTTAAAACCTGTTTTGAATTGTCGAAATCCATACCTTTGATTTGATATTGCTCTCAATGAAATAGCCCCCATTGTATGAAAATTCGTTTTGTGACCATATTTCGAAAAGTATTGTTTTTACAGACTTCTCTATATTTTTCCTGTAAAATATAGACCTATATCTATAAACGCTTAGTACATTTTATATAGATCACTCTGCTATCTTCGGAGATAGAGGGGGGGGAACGGTCAAATTTTCGACCTTTTTCAAAATATTTTGAAAAGTATAAAACCTATAGAAATTTCAAAAACTGCATTAAAATGTACAAACTAATAACTTTCATTTGATACCCAACTCGGTGGGGTAGTCACCCCTTTAGAAATTTTTCCCGCCCTTTTTTGACCATATTTCAAAAAGTATTATTTTTACAGATTTTTCTATATTTTTCCTGTAAAATATAGATCAATACCTACAAAAACTTGGTACATATCAAATCGATCGTTCTGCAATCTTCGGAGATAGAGGGGGGGTACCGGTCAATTTTTCGACCTATTTCAAAATATATCAAAAAGTATAAAATCTATCGAAATTTCAAAAACTGCATTGGAATGTACAAACCAATACCTTTCATTTGATACCCAACTCGGGGGGGTAGTCACCCCTTTAGAAATTTTTCCCGCCCTTTTTTGACCATATTTCAAAAAGTATTATTTTTATAGACTTCTCTATATTTTTCCTATAAAATATAGATCAATACCTACAAACACTTGGTACATATCACGTCGATCGCTCTGCAATCTTCGGAGATAGGGGGGGGGGAACGGTCATTTTTTTGACCATTTTCAAAATATTTTAAAAAGTATGAAATCTACCGAAATTTCAAAAACTATTCTGAAATCTACAAACAAGTACCTTTCATTTGATACCACTTTCGACTTTGTACGTTCCATTTAAAATTTCGATTTCAAAATTTGTATGGAAAATCTTCATTTTGATTTTTCATTTATTTTCATTTATTTTTCTATAAATATATGCGGGCGCACAAAATGTATTATTATTTTAAATTTCAAGTCAATAGCTGCAGTAGTTTCTGAGATATTAAGGATTCAAAACACAAAACAGACCCAAAGCGATTTCATAAGGGTTTTGCAACCGATGGCAAAACCCTAAAAACGACCTTACGGGCCTAGCACACAACAACGTCTTTGATAGCAAAACAGTATTTTTTCTTAAGTTTTTGCTATTTTACCCACATAGATAAAGGTAGTACCTACCTATCTAGGTTTTGTATTCACAATACACTCATTGTTTATCGTGCAAACGTGACGGACGGAATGAATAGGCGGTCGCGCTGGCATGGCATGGCGGCGCGGCGACCGGTCGGCGGCGCACGATGCGTGAACTTGAGTGTAAAATGTGCAAATGGCAAACCAGTTCCCGCACGCACTGCATCCACGCCCCACGCCAAGGTCAGGCGCAGAACGTCAGCCCAGTGATGTGATATCATGCAAATGCAACTGCACGTTCTGCACGTTATCTAAGATAACATCTTAAGCATAACTTCTACGAAAATTAGGTACCTAGTTAAGTATGTGGTTTTATTTAGAGACATTTCTTTTCAATACCTCTAGTTGTTTAAAAATATGAAACTTGGAAGATTTTCAAACCCTTAAATTTCCATACCTTTAATTTCACTCAATGAAATAGTTCACGTTCGAAAATTAGTTTTTTATAATTTTTAAAAAAATGTGTGCAATTAAATAAACTTCTCTTCTTTCAACTTCTATATTTTTCCCGTAAAATATAGATCCATATCAACAAACGCCGTATACTTTTTACATGGATCGCTCTGCAAACTTCGGACACAGAGGAGGGAATGGTAAATTGTTCGACCTTTTTCGAAATATTTCGAAAAGGCTAAAACCTACAGAAATTTCGATAACTGTTATGGGATGTCTTTGGGATGTACAAACATTACCTTTGCTACCTTTTGACTTTTGACGTTGTAGGTCTCTTTTAAACTCCACACAGCCCCATTACTGTCACTGCTTCTCTCACCGTCGTTTAATAATTTAGTTTGCACTATTTAGCATTCTACTTGCATTTCATACTCGACCGGTCATCCCTCACCCTGCATCAGCACTGCTCCGACCCAGAAACCACTACTATTAGTCCTAACTGTAAATGGTTTTGATCGTCTGCCTGCCGGGGCCTGCCGCAACTAATAGTGGCTATGAAACCGAACGCCACCCCGCACACCACCCGCGTTGGTGTGCGGGGTGGCGTTCGGTTTGCGCGGGAACGTGACAGACAGAGGCGCGTGCGACAGTTTTGATTAGTCTACGTCAAAGACTTTTATGCCAAAATGTGCACGAATTACACAAAAAAATATATTTATTGTGTTTATTGTTAAAAGGGTAATGTCCAACACCGGTAGCTCTTTATCTGTAAAAATGGCCTCACTCTTCCGTTTAATTTATAATTTGTTTCGCATTGAATGTCATGACCAAGTAGATAATTGCAATTGTTTGAAAATAATACCAAACACTAAAAATAAACTTAAGAAAAGAACAATCTGTAAAATCAAATAAAGTTTATTTACGCGAATCGCACTTTTTCAACGTTCACCAGACCCACCCGGCACCCGACCCTCACCGCCTCGCCTTGAGCGGTTAGTATTTTTCATATGGAGTTTTATGGGCAAGCGCTACATCCATTTCCGCAGCGTCACGTCACGTGGTCGTCTCGCTCGCGAGGTGTCCACGCGATGACAGCGCACGGTTCACGCAAGGGCGTGCCGGCGGCGCCAAATTTGTTGACCACGCGAGGTCGATTCGTTGACCACTCGGTGTGCACCCAAGGACAACGAGACGACGCCGGCGACAAGGCGGTGCTGGTCGGGTACTGAGTGGTTCCAATGAGCTATGACCAGTGTATTGGATTTACACGGCATTCTCGCGTGACAGGGCGCATTCGTAAGCCTATTATCGTATTCCATTCAAGACCTAGGTAATAAAAATATGCTATTGTTATACTACTTCCAATTTTAATTCCTTTAGTTGTAACTTTCTTAGTTTCTTTACCAAATTAATTATGTATTATAGTAATTGATGCTGGCTCAGTTCGAAAGCTTGAGCCGATTCATTAATTTAATAAAACAATAGACTATTAATTATCAATTTGGGAGACGTGCAATATTTCTAGATCGATCGACCCAAATGCGACTAAAACGGACCAAGAAATAGCATCATGAGTGAAAAATCCTGTAAGTAAATTATCAGTTTGTGGTTGCGAAGGTTGCGATGTAGGTATTGTAGGTAGATGTTATCTATGTCTGCATCTATCGCCTTCGGCTCAGCTAGATCAAGGGCAGAGAATTTCAAATTATACTACGAGCGCTATATGCTTGATCGGGCAGAAAATCGTGTCGTCAATGCCACAGATAACGTTTTGTTAAAAAGTTTCAGGATATTTATCACAGACTTATCGTGTAGGTTATATCAATAAAATTTAAGAACACAAGTAGTTTGACCACGTTGATTGGTTATTAGATTAAATGCAGTGTAAAGGTAATTAGTAATAATTACCTTTAAACTGCATTTAAATAGATTTAAAAATATTGTGTACGTATACTAATAACAGGAAAATTCCGATGTTCGGAGATTAACATGTCTGTCTAATGAATTCGCATTTCAGATGGATACTGTATTAGGTTCGTATTATCATAGAGGGTGTTTCATGTATTATTTCATTTTAAGAATGTATCCTTTGTTATACTATACAACATTGTATTTTTTATATATGTAGATCAAGCGAATTTCAATGTTTTCTAAATTGCATGAAATCAAATGCTTGTAACTTATACCTACTACGTTCTACGACTTTGTTTGGAAATTAATTAATTGTATTAATAGTGCAATAAAGTAATATCATATTTATTTACCTATTAAAAAAATATTCACATCTTGTTTAAGTCCGTAAGATACTAGTTAATTTCACAAGGATTGACTGACATTAAAATACCAACAAAATAGTAATTAAATTGAAAGCGTGCAGTTATATAACCAAGTTCAACTTAATTAAATAATATCATAACAGTAGCTATTACCTAAGCCAGTAAGAAGCAAGACTATGACCCCCTTATTTATAAAAGTCTACTAACATAAAGCATTGCTTTCTCATTCGTATTTTTCTATAAGAATAAGTGAGGAAAAACACAGCAAAGCAACTGTTTTAGCTTAGTAGTAGCGAAGTTTTAAGATGAACTAAAATATTTTTCAAAGCAAATGGTGAAAATTTTGTATGTAGATCTTCCATGGAGTCCAGATGCAGATTGGAACCCTCAAACACCCAAATTTTATGGATCGTATATACATAGCACACTGTATAGTAGATACCTAATCTAGTAGCAAGTATGTCGGCGGAGTATTTCGGGAAGGTACCAACCTGAATCGAACGGTTGGTATTTCGACATGGATAAACCTTTGCTGAAACCAGAAGTGGTAGTTCGTATTGACGTCAGTCTTCAATAACTTTATTTCTTTTGAATTATAAAATAAGCACACAGTCAAGTTAAATTTCATACAACAGATTATTATAAGATAAGAAATAAGGTGTTATTGATTTTCACTTCACTTAATTTTTTGTCCACTAGCCTAGTATGAAGTGAAACCACTACATTTATATCTTATCACTTTGTGTCTAATACATGTTAGTTTTGCCTAGCTAAATCTAAGTTTAATTTGATTTAGCTATATGTACTGTATGTCAATATTTATTTATATAGGTTGAACTTGAACTGAATTGAACCGAAAGTTGCCTAGAATAGCAAATCGATAAGGCTGTTCATTGTGCTTTTGGTTTTATAGAAAACATGTATTTTATTTGTGGTGTAAAGTAAAATGGTTTCTTGTTAACCTATTGTGGAATTGATATATTGTTCTTACTAAGCACAACATGTAAATTAAAGCCCAAAGCACAGAATAAACCCTTGGTAGGTTAAGTGTCCAAGGCTTAGTTTATTATGATTTGAGTGGGTGAGGGAGTGGGTGGTTACCTCGATATACAGAATGATATTGAGAAAACAATGCTATCGGCATGCTCTATTAGGCACGGCGCAATTAAACGCTCGGCGTCTGCGCAGGAGTGGGTTACAGGGTCACAAAACTTTTGTCAATGCACAATAGGCTCGAATTCATTTGTACGCAAGCCAAGGTCAATTTTGTTGTTCGTATAAACTGTAAAATATTTTACCTGTTTTTCGCACGAGACCTCTTCAGTTTGAGTATGGGACATTTTTTGAACACGGAAAAAGACACATCCAGGAATCCCATTGTCTTTTATCAGACTTCACATCACTAAATTATAGATCACAAGAATTCGATCATCACAGATTACAGACTGTCATGTTTAAACACTTCGGCCAGTTGACAGTATTCTACCTTCACAGAAAAATTAAAAGTATAATTTCGGACAAAGTGTCCGAAAGTATTGTGTCCCAAACGTCAGCAAGTTAGCTACTTACCTATCAGTCAACTTTTACTTATTCTCATTTCACCATGATTATATTGATTTTCATTTTTGATTTTTATATTTCGTACACAATTTTTTTTATCACAGATTATCTGTTATGGATCCTAGGTACATAATATCACTCTCGTATCGTAATTCGTTATTTATAATTTTATGACAATAAGACTTGGCAGATTGTAAATAGATCACGAACGTTGGGTACTTTAGTCTTATCAACTTTGTAGTGTGAAAATTCACAAATCTTCTTTTTATCAAGAAAACTATCTTAAAATTCACTTATTCTTATACTATCATTTTATCGCTTCGGTGTAAATAGTGTTGTTATCATCACAGATGTTTTCTCAACGTAACGTGCGCGGTGACTAAGCGCTTAGCACGCGCGCTAACGACGGCCCCTGCCCGAGTCACTGATGAATGACTACTGAGGGAACAGACCTACTTTTAATGACTATAGCTGTTACTCGTCTCGGTCAAGTGCGGCTTGCGAGTAAATCACATTGGATTTAAAACACTAGCTTCTGCCCGCAGCTTCGGAAGCGCTCTTCCCAGAAAGCGAAGCGCGAGCATTCGCCTGTAGTGAAGTTTCAAGGTTCGCTTGCGAGTATTACCTTAGCGCTCCTTGACTCATAGACCTGTAATACAATAATCCTAAATAAATAATGCCTATGAGAAGGATGGTGTCCCAGAAGGATCTGTTCAGCCTTTCTGGGCTGGGTAAATTAATGTGATGGGTTCAAAAAACCCTTTTTTCGGTATTTAATATCCGCTGAGTAATTTGTACTTGCTACTACGTGCATATTGCATATGGTCGTAGTCGAGTGTTCGACTTGCAGATTCTTAAAGTGGCATTCGTACCTAACAAGTTAGTGTACGCTTATGCTTCAAATTGAATGTGGAAAATAAACAAATATAATTACTGCAAACGGGTTGCCGTATTTTTCAAGAGAACCCACAAAACTGAAAGTGATTTTTTTATTTTGAAAACGGGTTTCACGTATTTTCTATTCATACAATAGGATATACTCGGGTACATATAATAGCATCTTACATGATTTCGACTTTAAATACACGCGAATGAAATTGCGGTCGGGGAAGCTAGTAGAACGTATTTATAATTTAATTATGTTAATATTCATAAGTTTGTAACACATTGGAGGGAGGAGAGGCATGCCTTTGTAAGTTCTGAGTGTGTTGCCTTCGGCCCCACACAAGCGCTTACAAAAAGATGGGTTCCCATAATGCCCCGAGATCACGGAAATTAGAAACACACACCTAGTACACTATAATAATAATAATAATAATGTTTTATTCAATTATAAACACTAGGTGTGTGTTTCTCACACACCTACGAGTAGTACTAGGTGTGTGAGAATCACACAAATATTATAACTGCGAATGCTTGGATGTTCAGTTAGATATTTGGATGTTTGTTATCTTTTTATATATTCCAAAACTACTCAACGTCGGTCGGGCTGTTTGCATTGATATGGGTGGTCCAGAAATAGCCTTCAAAAGTTTGCATAGAAACAAAGCCTGTGAAGCCGCGGCCAAAAAATAGTAATATAATTTCAAATATTTTTTTGAAAAACTCAGTTGTTTTAAAACACCACTATTAATTTATTCTAAATAATGTTTAAATCAGCTTTTTTCGGAATTTAGTTATCGTAATAATGAACGAAAAATCATTTCAGTGACCATCATAAAAGTTCAACATCAAATCACATACGACCACGTGAAATGGTTTGCGATTCGAAATTACGGCCAATAAAAGTCTCCTACGACCAACCCATCTAATCTTATGAAAACACAGCTAGATAGTAGCAACTTCGTAACATTGTGTTATAATTTGTAAGGTAGAACCGATTGAAAATTCTTTTAGAAAATTACTTAAATGATTCTAAAAAAGTAGCATTAGCATAGAAATAGAACCCTTGCAGTCTCTAGCTAAGCCTAAGTCTAAGCTTGCGCGTCTTTTGAAAAGTGTTCTGTCTGGAATACAAAAAGAAAAAGGAACCCTTTGGTATAGGATTACTTCATTGTCCGTCGCTCTGTTAAGACCCTTCTTGACCCTTCTTTGACGACCACTGTGGCGCGGTGAGCGAAGGTCCGCCTGCGACGCAGGAGGTTGCGGGTTCGATTCCCGCCTCGGGACAAATATTTGTACGATCTGCAGATATTTGTTCGGGGTTCTTGTTGTTTTCGATGTATAATAAAAATATCTATCTATTAAATAATATTGTATTATGTGTATCAGTCATCTAGTACCCATAACACAAGCTCTGCTTAGCTTGGGGCTAGATGATGCTGTGTGGATTGTCCAGCATTATTATTATTATTATATTATAAGATTCTTTTCAGAAACGCGTGGTCTCAAGTTGATATTAATATGAAATTCTCATGTCTGTATTTCCTTGGAGATGTGAATGAATCTAACTTAGTAAGAAGTAGAAGTCGTAGGAAGGGCGATCTTTCTGTTAATCATAAATATAAATAATAATAAAATACATACAGCCGCGTAGAAGATTTCTGAAAGCTAGCTAGTATTTTCTGTTTTAAATGTATGTTTGTAGTGAAAAGTCTTTCAAATTTCTTTTAAAAAGTTTTAGATAAAAGTGTAATGAAAAAGCATGAAACTATAAATAAGTACGGAAGGAGTCTCAGAACAAAATAAAACGAAGCACTCGATAATCTGCAAGTATGTCTATCACTCAAATAGTATGTCGGTCATCGCCATTACGGCTTTAGACACCAACTGATGAACCCTATTGTAAACAAACCAAAATTAATGGAAAACGCCGTCTTGTGTGGTCAGATGTTGCCAAAATCACAAAGGGTTTTTCAATAAAAAATACCGGATCACATTTCGTAGGTAAATTTCTTATTTCACCAACTTATTTCTTCGATCTGACGCAAAATTATTATTATTTATTAAAATAATAATAATTTTAATTTATTATTATTTATTAAAATAATAATAATTTTAATTTATTATTATTTATTAAAATAATAATAATTTTAATATAATATTAATTTGTAATATCAATACAATAGCTTAGCTTTAGGTATTCGAATTACGAAATATGTTTGGTGTTTATTTAAGCTAACCTCCAAAATAGCTAAACCCATTTTGATAATAATTTTACTGACGCTGATGCTACGCAGATGACAGTCATATCGAGATTATAGGTAGACGTGGGGCATAACTAATAGTCAATATTTTTTCAGATTTCCAGGTGATGAAAATTGGAAGTTAAATTGAATTCGCATAATCAGAGAATCTCACAATGAAAATAATTGGAATCCCACTAAATCTAGTATAGCATGCAGTGTGCATTAACATTTTTCATGTAAAAGAATTCGGGCATTATAATTATGTAGGTATACATACATTTTAATTTATTATGTATCAAACAATAACTATGAGACTATTGTATATTTTTTCATTATTAGGAACGTTTAATTGATCTTCCCAGTAACAATCATAAGATATGGCTGCAAATTGCCACTTTTAAATAATTATAATCATTATTTAATTTTTTGAAATATATTGGTTAGGCATTTCCATAGGAGCAACGCATGCGAAGCCGCAGCAGGCAGAAAAAAGTTGTCAGCCAGTTAATAGGCACAAAGAATAATTTATTCAAACTAAAATTAGACAGAGAACGGAGTTCGAATGTGTTTATGTTTGTTACTTCTGCACACACTGAGGGCTGAACAGATTTTGTTGAAATTTCTTCGATTAGCAAATACGTTACTATTTGATCCCGGGAAAGTACAGTGTTCTGTTCAGTGCTTGTGGGATAATCAAATTCACTGCAGTTAGCACCATAAAGCGCTGGCGTAAATTGAAAATTATAAAAAGTAGATCAAATAAAGACGACCGTGGCTAAAGCAGTACCTAAGTAGATTTTTTATAATCTACATTTCATTTGTAAACAATCATTAGGAAGAAAATTATATTCAAATTATGGGTAATTTTTTCTTCTGTTGGCATCTCTCTATACACTGACACTCAATGTCATTCCGCCATTGCTATGATTCAAGTTTGATTTGACAGGATGCTATCCATACTTTTCATAAATCCATGTGAAAAAGGACGTTTAGTAAAATTATATTTTATGTTACAAAAGGTATTTATCGCACTTATATTCTAAAAATAGCAAGGACGGACTGAAAATAGATAAAGTTGAGATGGGTTGATAGGTAGAAAGAAATAGAAATTGAAAAAGATTTATTTATGTACTAGCGGTCCGCCCCGGCTTCACACGGGTATTGAACAAAAACTGAATTTTTCATGCGGATCCCTAACTTTTTTGAAAATATTCTATAGCCTTTGTTCATCAGGGCAAATTAAGGATTATAATGGTGAAATAATTTCGGTCTAGTAATTTTGGAGCCTATTCAATTCAAACAAACAATCAATCTAATCTTTCCTCTTTGTAATATTAGTATAGATATAAACAACAATAAAATATTATGGATCAGTTGAGCTACCTGTAGTTTGTTTGCAACAGTCTGCAGTTAGCTCAATTGTTTCAATTGTAAATACTAGCTCTTATTTAGTTATAATTGTAATTTTCTTTGATAATAAAGGCTTTTTTTCCAATATTATACAATATAAATGAAGATTATAGCTAGGTGAATAATCGGAACATCTCTGCGACGGAAATTTGGAGAAGGAAAGTTTAAATTACTGTGGTTGCTGTTGTCTGTGTACCTGACAGTGACATGGCTAAAGCATGAGCTTGAGGGACAACTTTTTTGTTTACTGTTTACCCACGGAAGGTTAATGAGGTATTATGTTATCTGTGGCCCCGTATGTATGTCGTAACGTAAGTAGCCGATTTCTATGTTCCCATATAACGCTGCAGCTACTAGTATAGTCCGATTGTAGCAATAAATGAGGTGTCATAATGATTCGTCTCAATGGTAGGTGACGTCACACAAAAATGGGGGTCTACCAAGCCTGCCGCTCTATTGTCTAACTCAACAATGATCATGAGGGGCATCATCGTTGCAAAGGCCTATGTTTGAAGTTACTAAAACTGTTTCTCAGTGATAAATGAAGTTTACTATTTTGAAACAATCAATGAAAAAAAAAATATAGTTAAAAAGTTAAACCCGACTATGTAAAAGTTTTAGTTAGTGTTCACCGACTGTCCTTATGATTTTATTTTGATACTTCGGTCGGTGGACTCAGGCACCCGCCCGCCGCCGCTCAGAAAGGTAGGTACTTGTTACCACCTAGCTTACTAGTATTTACAACAAAGGCCTCCAACGACCTCGGTGGCGAGACGGGCGAAGGTACCCGCAACCTAAAGGAGCGTTGCGGGTTCGATTCCCGACTCGGGAGAAGTCTGTACGATCAGCAAATATTTGTGAGTGTTCTGGTCGTTTTATATGTTTGATAAAAAATTATCTGTCTACGGAATATTATGTATATCAGTCATCACACGCACAACACATAACACAAGCTCTGCTTAGCTTGGGGCTAGACGAAGTGTGGGATTGTAGGCTTGTATTTTGTGACGTGTCCAAGAGTCCTGTAAGGTCTAAAGGAAATAAAGCACTTTGATTTTGATGATTTTGATTTTGATTTTGTGGATTGTCCAACATTGTTTATTATTTAAGTACTTTATTTAATTATTTACATTAATTTAAGTATGACGCGAAACGGAGTGTTGGAAGATCATCAACTCGAGGCCCACGATATTGTCACAGGTAGTCGAAGGATGTCCTATATCCAGCAGTGTAAGTAGGTACGTCTGTGGGCTGATACATTAATAAATATATATTCTTTACAATAATAGAACCATAGCTTTAAATGGTCGGTCTATCCTGACCCGAACAGTGAAAGATTCTCGCATTCATTTGGAGTTAAGCCACAGTTCATTATCGTCATAGGTATGAGTCGTACCGTACGTGCCCGGAATTCAATGAGCCCGCGGTCGCGGCGGCGGCGGCGGCGGCCGGATGCCAGAATACCGTCGGTCGTATTGTTCCCTTCCCTTCTCGTATTATATTGCACTGTCTACCGCTTAGATCAGAAATTAATTTCTAAAACGGGATAAAATCAAGTACCTACCATGGTAGACAAGTAGAGTAAAATCAAAATAAAAGCAAATAAATGTGCTTTTAGTTTCGCATCTTTATTTCCTAAACGCCCAGAGACAATAGACTTTCTGTAAAAAGATTGGATTTTGTGTTCTCCATCTGTAATGTACTAACAAATTTTACAATTTGTAAGTACATAACATACAAATTTCAATAGTAGGACAGGCTCTTAGCATGATTGAATACATTAAAATGCATGGAAAGCAAGCATTTTATCAAGGATAATAAATAAACAGAAGCATGTTACAAAAAATAGCACGTGGAAGCACGAACTCATTATTATTTCTCACGCGAGGTTTGATTGCACTGGACTTAAGGTGCCACTGGTTCAAGAACTAACTATAACAGTAATTTAAAAGTACCTACCTACAATAATTGTTATACTATTATTGTCTTAAAGGCTACCTACTATTACATGGATACTATCTACATATTAATATACCCTATAATTTTATATCAAATGGATGCAAAGTATTATACAGCTAAACCCTTGGTTGCAGTTATGCCTATCAATAGATGAAGTAAATGATGATGATGATTTTGTAACTTTATAATCTGAATAGAATGCTCTAGCAGATCTGTTTTTCAAAAACATTTGTACAAACTGGTTCCTTTTATTTGATACAACTTTTGACTCGGTCGGTTTCTTTTAAAATTTAAACATCTAAAATGCATCTAAAATTATACCTACAGAAAAACTTTATTTATTTATTTTTTTAATTATTACTGTTAAATCTGTAAAACGCAGCAAAATATGTATTACTAGCGGCCCGCCCCGGCTTCGCACGGGTATTAAACAAAAATTTCAGAAATTATACACACTAAAACGATGGGTTTTACAGTTTTCATACGGATTTTTACTTTTTTTAACAGCATTGGGGTTTTTGACATTGACTCGACATTCCAAAACTGACACTGGCGGTATAGAAAAAGCAAGCACCGTGCGCTATACAACCTCTTTTTCTATTCTGACGCGCCATAATAGTAAAAGAGGTTGAATATACAGCCCACGGTTCAATTATTGAATTTTTCATGCGGATCCCTAACTTTTTTGAAAATATTATATAGCCTATGTTCATCACGGAAAATTAAGGATTCTAATGGTGAAAGAATTTTTTAACTCGGTTCAGTAGTTTCGGAGCCTATTCAATTCAAACAAACAAACAAACAAACATACAAACAAACAAACAATCAAATCTTTCCTCTTTATAATATTAGTATAGATATAGATTATTTCGAATTTCAAGTTAACAACTGCAGTATTTCCTGAGATATTAAAGCTTGAAGAATAAACAAAGCGAGTCCATAGTTTCGAAACCGATCCCGAAACCCTGAAATATACCTATTTCGTTTCTTACGTAACAGGCGCCGAGATAATGTTGATTGAAATGTTCTCTCTAATCAAGAGTCTAGGTGATGTAGACGAAAAGTATGAGTGAGACATTTATTGCAGCTGGGGATTGGGATAGTCACAAGAATTTTGAGCATTTAAAGGTGAATAAAACTGTGAGTCATCTATTTTTAGAATGAATGTCAAACTTTTTTATACTATTTTGCTTTTAGACGGTTTTTCAAAGGTTATTTGTTTTTCGTAGTGCCAAGATGAGTGAAACTAATGAAGAAATTCGAAACCTTTTAAAATTTTACTACAAAAAGGTATAAAAGCGATACAAGCCGCGAAAAAAAATTGCGATGTTTATGGACCTAGTGCAGTATCTGTGAGAGTAGCACAAAGCGTTTTCAATCCGGAAATTTTGATGTCAAAGATGCACGTCCCCCAGATTTATTACGAATAAAACAGATGGCATTTTTGAAAAAGTGGAGCAAGATCGGCATATCAGTAGTTACGACGACGTAGCTGAAGGACTAGGAATTGACAACAAAACAGTTTTGGCTTAATTGAAAACAACTGGATACACAAAAAATGCTCGATAATTGGGTAGGTACCTCACGAGCTCACTGAAAGAAACCTAATGAACCGTGTACTCATTTGTGATTCTTTATTACGATGTAATGAAACCGAACCTTTTTTGAAGAAGCTGATACCTGGTGATGTAAAGTGGATCACGTACGACAAGAACGTGCGAAAAAGATCGTGGTCAAAGGCCGGTCAGGCTTCACAGACTGTGGCAAAACCCGGGTTAACTCGCAACAAGGTGATGCTGTGTGTGTGGTGGGATCGGAAGGGCATTATTCATTATGCGCTGTTACCACCAGGCAGGACCATCGATTCTGAATTCTACTGCGAACTACTGATGAGATTAAAGCAAGAAGTTGAGAGAAAGCGGAATTATGCTGAATCCTCATTCAGCATTATGACCTTCAACACAACTAAACCGTTAACAAAAAAAAAGAAAAAAATACTTTTTACCTTAGAATTTTATAGAATGCAGGGATATTTCGCAGAATAATAAAATTGTAACTACCTGGACTACCATGTTAGTCATACAGGGTCTATTATAATTATGATACTTATCAAAATAATGCGCCATCTTCCTGTTAAACAATTTTTTGACATAATAAAAGTGCCACTTATGCCAAAACATCGGGTTAAGTCAAACGAACCCTGGGCTAACCCAGGGTTCGTTTGACTTAACCCGATGTTTTGGCATAAGTGGCACTTTTATTATGAAACATCGGGTTAAGTCAAACGAACCCTGGGCTAACCCAGGGTTCGTTTGACTTAACCCGATGTTTAGTCATTAGTAGGGGAGAGTATGTTATATTGTAGCGGTTGATTAATCGTACCCCCATACACTCTCTTATTTTGGTATTCTGGCAACAATTTCTAGTTATATTTTTTTTTTTATTTTACTGGGTGATTGATCACTCCGGACTCTTGGTGGTACAAGACAAATTAGAATTTAACTCCGAAGTAGTATCTAACTCTGAGTTAACCGTGTTAACCCAGCCAGGCACAAGTGTGCATTAGAGATATTTTGGATTTATTCGGTGCGCAATCGGCTAAGTAAAATATGAATAATGAATAAAATAATTTATTTGCGCTGACAGGCTTACAGTAGTCGGTTAAAAACATAAAAAAATATGGTGAAATGTAAGCCCGAAAGCCAAGAAATGCCTCTGCCTTAGCATGAGTTGGCTGCTAGTAAGTCTACTAGTATTAAGTCAACATGGCTGAATTAGCTCATATTTAAAATAGTATTGTATTTTGCTTCTTAGCTGTTATTTCATAAAAGTAATTTCCTCGATCGTCAAGCTGGCAACGGGCTACATGGTAATTGAAAAACAAACAGCCGGTGTTCCGTAATAAAAGTATCAACTTCATCACGGTCAGAAAAATAAACATTTGACAAAAAACATTATCATCAGCGTTCCATTATAGGTATGATTTATTATACCATGAGCGCACCTACAATCTGCTGATAGTCAAGGACTAGTGTTTAACCAACCTGATTAACCTTATGGTGATCTTTGATTTCCTCTTAACCTTTACGGCGTAATGTCGTTTAGCCACAGGGTTGGGAGCAGGCGGGGGTGGCCGGGCTTCGTCCTCGAGCTCGCTGGTCTTGGCCCCATCACCGGTGCTGTTGCGGCCCCAAGAGAGCATGGCGCTCCGTAGGGCTCTGAGCGTCTCCGTGGTGCCCTTCTCCTTGCACCATGCAAACACATATCGCCGCACCCCTGCTACGCACTTCACTACACTTTGAACTGCACTTCACAAGTGTCTGCATTAAAGTGGTGTTTTTCGGAAAAGATCGAAACCTAGGTTAAACTTATTTTTACTTCTCTAGAGAGCATATTAGCTTGTCTAATGCTGTATCACGCGTATCGATACACTATTAATTATCTTAAACTAATGTACTAATTCTCTTTAAGTAATACAAGCGTTACACACAAAGTGTTGCGCGCGCATGGTTTCTGATAGGTAGGTATTGTCGATTTTTATCGCATAATAAACAGTGTTATCAGGCGCTCTTATACACTACCTACATAATACATAATACGTGCTGATCACTCCCAAATTTTGCTATAAAATAAAGTTTGTAATTGGCTAGAATTTGGCAAAGCAAACCAGCATACCTAATAATGTTAGGTACTGAATGCCTGCTATTCAAAAATGTTATACAATAGCCCCGGTTCAAGGTTTGGATTCCTTTGTCACAAAATACCCGTGACTACCTCAGCCTTGAGCGCAAGTATCCAAGCTAAGACACATTCAAAGTATATAATACGATATAATATACATTTCAACTCAAGCAACAGGAAAACCAAATATGAATAAGAATTATGTAGGTAATTATTGAAATATATCACTAGACTAAATGCAGTATATTTAATTTACTCTGTATATATAATACAAGGAAACATGACACAACTTTATATTGAACTAAATAACTTCAAATTAAGAGAAACCTAAATGTTGAACTAATTGAATCGAAAAAATGTATTTTCCTTGAATCATTAAATACACCACAGTTAATTTCGGTCCATCCCATTTACGTCCGTTTCCAAAACTACGTTCAAAATCAATCGTAACACATGTTATTTACACCAATAGAGAGCAAACGGCACTTAAAATTTGATATGTACAGTCA
This sequence comes from Eupithecia pulchellata, assembly GCA_963931895.1. NCBI lineage: Eukaryota > Metazoa > Arthropoda > Insecta > Lepidoptera > Geometridae > Eupithecia > Eupithecia pulchellata. The sequence continues at coordinate 8,590,470 of OZ007524.1, read as the reverse complement.
CTGCACTAGAATGGGTCCGGCGGCGGTGCGACACAATAACAAACAATGGGAGTCCGTTGGGAACGTTGCGCTAGACGTGTTATATTATGGGAGCGTGCCCGCGTACTAATGGTGTGGGTGTGCGTCGCGTACAATGCGCGGGCGCCGACACTGCGTGCCTCGGCGTCTCCGCCCGTGAACCAAAAATCCCAACACCACAGAACAAGTGCTAGTATAAAACACAAATAGAACGGGAGATACCGTTTGTTTAACAGCTGGATGGTAATTGAAGTGGCGAGGGATTGTTTGAATGATGCGTGTTATGGGGACGAATTGTGGTCCTCAATTTCTGTGGTTCTTACATAGGTAAATTAACGAACCACTGAATTGAGGACCATATCACAACCACATCCCAGAATGAAAACTGTCTAGGTTACAAACATTTTAATATCCATTAAAAATCTACTTCTTTTCTCCGATTAACAAGCAAGTATTTTGTTCGTACATAATTTTTGAATAAAAGCTTTTTTGCAATAACAATGATCTGTGCATTTCTTAGCGTGGTTTATGCATCGAGAAAGATTACTTATTGTACGGTAACTTTAAATATTATATATGTATTAATATTATCTACATATTCCGTGGATTGTTATAAAAGTGAGGAAGCCCAAGCATGCGACATTTTGCAAAGGCGAGCGAACGCCATGCCAATCTCAGGAGATCTGCCAAGTGATAAAGATATTTTTGTCCACAAATATGCGCGTGACCGACCATTTCTGTCCATCGATCTATTTTAAACAATCGCAATTTGTAATTTGCTAAAATAAAACGTGCCGTAGACATACTTACTCTTCGGTGTTTGTTCTGTCTTCATAATTATGGGGATTTCAAATAACGAAAGGTTCTCAATTTACTCAATTTGGAAACAAGGGTTTGGCTGTTTTTTCTGTAAAAACACGAACCGATTCGGCAATGATTTCACTGAAAATGTTTTCAAATAGTGTAGGAACCTAAAATCAAACTAATAGTTATGTACGTTTACTATACCTGAGTTATATAGGCAACAATTTGTCCATTACCATGTGAGTGAAGAAACGGGCTAAGGTTAGGCAAATCTTAAGTTAAACTTAGGTATATTATTTTAAACTAATATTCACGAAATTTAGTTGTATAATATTGTAACATTGTTACATATTTGAATCATTTGGAAGACATCTTTTTTCGAAACTATAGTAATATAAATTAATTTCTGCATGAAGATGCATGATAAAAGTAACAAAAATTTTCGTCATAAAATTTTAAAGAACGTAAGTGCAAAATAAAACAACAAATACAGGCGTAAGAAAGCATGCATTTATTCAAAAACTGTCGACTTACCTGGAGTTCAGTATGATCGGAAACTCGGACTGTTCTATATGTGACTTAGGCGACGGTGGCAAGAGCTGGGTGGAATTGAGAGCCAGCGCCTTGTACCGCGCATGCTCTGCCGTCGGCAGCACGATGTCCACGGAGCGCGAGCGCAGGCTCGTCCCCGGCACCGTTAGGAAGTTACCAGCTCCATTCACTTCCTCAGCGCGAGCACCAGATACTTTCGAAAAGGAGGAGTCAACCGACGCGGCGCGGTCGCGCTTCAACTCGGGCACCGCGAGATAAATGTCGTGAACGAAACTATCTTTACTCAATTCTTCCACTGCGCGGACATTCTCCAGCGAATTACCGGTCGGTTCGACAAATAATGCCTCCTGACGTGAGATGGAGCGACGTCGCTGAACAGGCGTTGTCATGTCATCGGGAGGTTGAAGCTGCACGCTGGGCAGTAACTCAAACTCAAATGACGGCGTGCTTGGCAAAGGTGGAGGCGAAGATACTGGCGATAGTGGGTGTATGGGCTTGGGTGGTGGTGAATCAGGCGGCGGTGTCGGCCCGAATATTGAACCCGTGGTATCGCTTTCATCATCGTCGTCATCGTCGTCAGCTGATGACGACATAAGCACCCTGTCTGGTGTACTGCGATCTCTGCTTTGCCATGCAAGCCATGTTTTTACGTGCTTGCAATGCACACACGGCATCGGCGAGTTCTTCCCTAAACGACGTTTCCAGAAACGTGGAACCTGCCAAATGTTAAAAACTTATTTTAAGGCACCTTCTGACAGTTAAATAAATCCCGACAAACACTGACACAAAAGTGCTTAAAAAATTCAGCATAATAAACATGTTACGGCTAAGCGCGCACTTTTCTTCAGTGGGATTTCAGTGGGTGCTCAACAGGTTTTAACTGTTACTAAGCCTTCGGCCACACAAAGAAAGAGGCACTTCACCACGTTAGCAAACAAAAGACGCAGATCTTGCTTAAATCCAAGAGGCTTTGTGATGAACAAGTACGACAAGTGCGAGTGTAACTCGCGCGCCGAGGGTTTTGAACTTGTGTCGTTTAGGTAGGTACGTATATGACAACCTCTTGGCGCGGTGGGCTTACAACGCAGGAGGTGGAGGTTTGATTCCTGCCTCGGGACTAATATTTGTAGGATCTTCAGATTATTTGTTCGGGTGTTCTAGTCCTTTTCAGTACACAAAAGTAAATCATCTAATGTTATACTTATACTTTATGTATAACAGCTATCGTAGTAATACCAATAATACAAGCTTTGCTTAGCTTGTGGGTAAATGATACTGTGTGGATTATCTAGGATACATACCTATCTCTTCTCAAAAATTTTGAGAACAACGGTTTTGGTGCGCTGTGGAACTCCTATTACAGTTACTACAGAGATTAGTGGGTAGGTAAGGTTGGTACCTACAATTTTTTTCGGCTTTTTTCAACCTATTTCACTAAGTATGAAACTTAGACGATTTTCAAAACCTGTTTTGAATTGTCGAAATCCATACCTTTGATTTGATATTACTCTCAATGAAATAGCCCCCATTGTATGAAAATTAGTTTTTTGACCATATTTCAAAAAGTATTATATTTACAGACTTCTCTATATTTTCCTGTAAAATATAGATCTATATCTACAAACGCTTAGTACATTTTACATCAATCACTCTGCAATCTTCGGAGATAAGGGGGGGGAATGGTAAATTTTTTGACCTTTTTCAAAATATTTCAAATATTTCGAAAAGTATAAAACCTACCAATATTTCAAAAACTATTTTGAAATCTACATACGTGTACCTTTCATTTGATACCACTTTTGATTTTTTACGTTCCATTTAAAATTTCGATTTCAAAATTTGTATGGAAAATCTTCATTTTGATTTTTCATTTATTTTTCTATAAATATGTGCGGGCGCACAAAATGTATTATTATTTCAAATTTCAAGTCAATAGCTGCAGTAGTTTCTGAGATATTAAGGATTCAAAACACAAAATAGACCCAAAGCGATTTCATAAGGATTTTGCAACCAATGGCAAAACCCTAAAAATGTAATCCTGTAATGTAAGTATGTGCGTAAACATTTAAAATTTCGAAATTTTTGTTGAGTACTTGTGCGAAGCCGGGCAAACCGCTAGTCGTAAATAATGTCTTGGATTTTATTGGTTTCTATTCTTAAATTATAAATTTCTTTGATTGTCATGTCTACTATAGATGTTTGCTGACATTGCTGATTTTCAGAGATAGCTGCTTAGCTTGGAGCTAGATGGTGCTGTGTCCAGCATTAATTATTTTATTTATAGTACCTCTAAATGTGTGGTGTCGTCAGATCCGGCGGAGTCGAAAGAGCGACTGCGCGTGCTTGCCCCCTGCTGCGGCACTGCTAGCCGCGCCGGCGCGCTTGTCCCGCGGGCTTTGCCGAGTTGGTTCTCATCGAACGACGCCGACCGGATCTGTATAGGGTGTTATCAAATTAGTGTAAAAACTGATGAAGTTTATTGACCCGCTAACAACTATGCTAACACAAATTTATATTCAGTGAACAAATTAAGCAGAAAACAATAAACAGCCTGTATATGATCAAGGCTCATACGAGACCGTTGCCTCGGGTGACCCTCTACCATACACACACAAACAATATACACGCTATTTATAATTATAGTCGTAATTAACTTTCATTAAAATATTCAGAAATCCAGGAATTGGTCGTTGACATTATCACACAGTTTGTAAAGCTTCGGTAGTGTTATCGTTTCAAAATGTATTTATGAAGTTAATTGTAATAATGAACTCAATAAAGTGATAAATGAAGGTACTATGGGGCTGTCTTTTATTTCCACTTATGGAGTTAATTTCTTCAATCTAGACCAGTTGCATAATCTTAATATTAATATTGCAGTAGAACATTGTCTAGCAGGCGTTCCTTAATCTACTCTTTTCATTGAAAGACACGCCAATTTTAAATGCAGCAGTAAATAAAGCAAACCTTTTGTTTTTGAAAGTATCATTCAGACATCTATTTCTTATCTCTATGAACTAAAATCACTTGTCGGTTTTCCACCGCCCCGTAATATGCGGTAATGAGCGGAAAATTGCCGCTTTTTAACGAAATAGTTACACATTTCCATCTTTAAAGAGTTTTGTCTCTTTGTGTGAGAGGAGAGGAGCGTAATTTCAATTATTTTTGGTCGATCATTCTTTCTACTCCACTATTTGTTGGTGGAAATAAAAGTATGCAGTTTACTCTTGCGAGTTAACGGAGTCCTAAATGGGTCCGGTATGTTCGCGGTGGAAACCCGACTTAAGTGATTTTAGTTCTCATAACCACTATAGTTTTAAAAGTGTAATCAGAGCTCAAACCTGCTTAGGCACTTCAAGGCTGCTCTGAGTCTTCATGTCTTCCGGCGTAGGCGTTCGGCTTCGTCGGAAAGAACTACGCAAGTTCTGCATCGCGGCTGGGGCGGGCAATGCGTCGCTTCATGCCCCCGCCCCGCCGCCGCGCCTGCTGTGCCCACCACACAACACGACTAGACAACAAAAATTAAATTTTTCTTTGTTTCACACACTAAAACAAGAACCCCATCTTATAAAACTGAGGTCTTGTTATGCAAAAATGATGAAACTTTAAAAGTTAGTTAATTATTGTAAGTATGGAATATTTAACATCTTGCACTATAGCGGCCGTGTTCTGTCAAGTATCATGTTCTTAAAAATATGTCCATCTAAGAAGTAGGCGTATTGCTGGTTACGTCATTATATTACATACATACAAAGGTAAAAATATAAAAGCAAACATATGTAGAAACATAATGTTCTAAGTACGATAAAAGCAACAAGTAAAGCTGAAAATAAAACTTAATGGAAAAAACTTACCGACAAAAAAGTCACGAAAAAATAAATATAAGAACATTGAACTTAATCACAAACTGCAAAATAAAACAGAACATATTGGAAAAAAAATCTATGCTTTTACGTCAACAGATTTTTCTTAAAATAAATCGTCACTTCACCGAAAAACTAATATTTTTAAATTGTTATTTTATGTAGTAGAAAAATTCCTAACGTTCCACAATCATTATTATTTTAGACACCGAGCTGGTCAATTTAGATGTATCTGTTATTCGTCTCTCTCATTATATTATAGGTATTAGGTATTTGACTGATTTTGAAAAATCGTTTTCAATTCTTTATTCTTTTTATTTTTTAACATAAAATTTCCAAAAAATATGTTGTTATGACAGCAATTTCTAGTATATTTTCGAGACTGTCAAATAGACTAAATATTACGCGTAGCAAAACACTCTCATAGTCCGCGAGTTTATCTTGATGATTTCGGTTTGTAATACAGTGATCAATTGCTTAAATACATTGTTCATTTAATATAGATCCATATGGGCCTTTACAGCATGTAATTCAATTAATATTTTCGAAGAATGCAGGGACAGCGTTTGCGGCGGTACCGAGGGGCGCGTGCCTATAAAAGCCGCGTCGAAGCCGCGAGCTCTCTATAGACGAAAATAACAGTCCTTACATAATATTATTTTTAATAAAAGCGAAAGTAACTCTGTTAGTCCGTCTGTTTGTCTCTCTTCTTCGGTCTATCGCCAAAAATTTATCAAAAAGTTACTTGGTGTGGACCTTCAGTGCGGAGCAATTATTACAGATACGTAAAAAAACAAACCTAGTCTTGACCGAGGAGGGGTTATTATCCTATCGGGTCAAGTTGCGAATCTAGCTCTTCCATGCAAATGCCCACTCAAAAATACCTAAGGTATATATTGTCTAGTCGTTGTTGAGAAGAACTTCAGTGACATACACAGGTTGGTAGACAGAAAATTACTGTTGGTGAATTGAATAGGCTCCGAAACTACTGGACCGATTTGAAAAAATCTTTCACCATTGGAATCCTAAATTTTCCGTGATGAACATAGGCTATATTTTCAAAATAAATAATATGGTTCCGCAAGAAAAATGACTCGTGCGCGGATCCGCGAACCATGATCATGTGGATCCCACTCTCATATTCGTCGCGGCTGGCATGGCGTCGCGTTCGCGCCTCCTTCCTGTACCTTTTTGGTATTTTTCCCGTGACAAAAGGTTCGAAGGCGCCCGCGCCTGCGCCCGTATGGTTTGAACGCGAGTGTGGCCTTGGAAGATTAGTGCTGAGATCCATGCCCCGCGCCCCGCGACGACAACATCGCGCACGATCCGCGCATGAGTGTGGAAAGGGTTATTTGCTTTTTGGCATTGTATATCTATGTATTGGTGTAAGTGTTTGTTGTTACTTATAGTAAATTTGATGGAAGAGAACATTCTACAACAAAAAAAAAAACACGAACTGTCCGTCATTCGTACATTATGTCTTATACCTCTATATACAAAGCGCGCATGCTACGGCGCGCCATCACTTTGCTTCTCTCGCCGAGGGCAGTTGTTGTTCACTTTCCTTGAGAGCGGACGTTCACTTCGCTTGCGTCTCTCGCCCTGAGCGGACGTCACTTTGCTTCTGTCTCTCGCCGAGGGCCGTCGTATCACTTCTCTTGAGTCTCACGCCCTGAGTGGACGTTCATTGTAGCTTGTGCCTCTCGATATTTTGTGATCTACTTGCCTTGTAATTAATTATTCAAACGAATTGTTAACGAGTGTATTGAAGTTGTTTTGTAATTCCTTTTTTTTTAATAAATCCGCTTCTGATTTATAATAGTATTATAAAATGTGTAATTTTTTCCAGAAGTACGTACTCCTGGCAGTTAGCTAGCTAGTTTTCTTAATAAGGTATTTATTGTGAATAAAAACGGATTTTTTTGAAATATCACACACAATCCCATCTTATGTGTGTGGCATTTCATAATGAATAAAGTTCGATTAAATTTAATTCAGTTGTGAAAGCTTAAAATATTTTACTTCCTGCAAAGTATTTCAAAGTTATTTAGTCCGTATTTAATTCTAACTGATGGCATTTGTAGTCAAAATAGTTAAAAACTAAAATCCGACTAGATATGTAAGGTCTTAAACTAGTATTCACCGACTGTCTTATTCATTTTCTTTTGATACTTAAGTAGTCAGGGGCCTATGTTCCTACCCACGTAAAACAAAATTGTATATTTATGAATAGTTATAATTTTAAATATGCGGCAAAGTGAAGAAGTCCGAAAAAAATAGTGAGAACGAAGGATTAAGTGGAAAATGTCTTTGATTAAGTCATTAAGTCGCATGATGACGTCATCCGCCTTAATCCAGATTCGGGGTTGAAGAGCTCTTTATATACCCAGTCCCTCGAGTGTTCGTAAGACCGTTTCAGTTAGAAGTTTGTCTTGAAGTTGGAGAGGTCACGACCGTGGGCCTTTCAAGGAATTATAAATTCAGCCGAGCTTTGAAGGTAGGTACTACCGCCGCTTAGTAGTAAGCTGCCGAGTTCCGGTTCGTGGAATATTGTTGCTAGTTAAATTATCTACATTACATGACTATCACCAATTTCTGAAAAAATAAATTCTCTGTATGCCCTGTAATCTAAAATGTCTGAATGTGTGCATCAATGCCGACGAACGAACACTAATGAGTTCTAGTTAAAAATATTGTTAATACCAAGAAAGCTTACTTTTTTGCTTACCGACCCGATTAAACAATTATATTGCTAAAATTTTTTGAAAAAATAATCGTCATTATTATACCCTAAAATGTGTCTTATGTCTAAAGCATGTCTAAAGAGTACTCTATCTCAGTTTTATATAACGCCACAACGAGCCGTACCGTCTCCTACAATAGCAAGGGAACACCGCCAGTATAAGTTTTTTACCATCTATAGCTGTTCATATTTTGTCTGAAATACATGATTTATTATTATTAGTTGCAACCGATATACCTACATAGGTGCAACAATAAATTCTTAGTGATTGATAGAAAAAAGGCACTTTGACGAATGAAAGATAGAAGGGAATGATAGAACAAACTTTTAATCTATTATTGCGCGGCGTCTTGTCACCACTCCTGTGGAACCTTGTAGCAAATGATCTAATCACCAAGCTTAATGAGCAACGCTTCTATACAATAGGCTACGCGGACGACCTAGCAATACCCATACCGGGACACTTTGCCAGCGTGGCGTGTAACATTATTAACAACGCACTGAAAGTCGTCGAAACATGGTGCACGGAAACGGACTACGGATTAACCGTGAATCCAACCAAAACAGAGCTAGTAATGTTCACCAACAAGCGTAAACTAGGGAACTACAGTCTCCCTTTCCTGTTCGATACGCAACTCACACTTTCCGATTCTGTTAAATACTTAGGTATAACACTCGACAGCAAACTAAACTGGGCCACACATCTAGAAAACAAGACAAAAAAGCCACCATCTCATTCTGGCAGTGCCGCCGAATGCTAGGGAGAACATGGGGTCTCGGCCCAAAGATTACCCTATGGCTCTACAACACTGTAATCAGACCATCACTGATATACGGTGCCCTTGTATGGTGGACAAGAACAAATCAAACCACAACCATAAACAAACTACAAAAGCTGCAGAGACTGGCCTGCGTAGTGACAACAGGGTGTATGAGAACCGCCCCCACGGCGCGGAGGCGCACGTTAGTAAAATTATTCCAATAGACTAGTGAAAATAGCAAATAAACAAAAAAAAAAACAAACGAATACCTGAAACAAAAGACTATTGAAGTAATTCTCTTTTCAAATTAAATATTATGGTATATGTATGTGGCCAGTTTCTACTAAGAACTTTTTGTACATATTTCAGTTTTTTTTTCGATTGATGAACCGTTCCTCTAAATAAGTCCATGAGTGTAGTAGAAAAACTGAAACAGATGCATGACAATCGCGGACGAAGTCGCGGGTACAGCTAGTATAAAGTTAATGTTATCCGGTGAATGGCAAAGATCTTGTGTTCATATTATTTAAGGACATTCTGTATCATATTATTTAAGGACTAGCGGTCCACGCCGGCTTCGCACGGGTATTAAACAAAAAAATTATATTTCATGTGGAACCCTATATTTTTTCAAAATATTCTATAACCTACATATGTGCATCACGGAAAATTTAGGATTCTAAGGGTAATAGAATTTTTCAAATCGGTCCAATAGTTTCTGAGCCTATTCAGTTCAAACTAAGACTATGTAAAAAAAAGTTTATTATCTTAATAATACATACATATAATAACTTAGTATAGACGTAATAATAATACTTTGTAACCTCTACGGCTCGTAGAGATTATAAGACTCGTAGACTCTCTACGAATTGTAGACGCTCTACGCTGCGTTTAATTTCTAAACTCAGGGCTCAGGTAATTTTCAAGGCTTTGTAAAATCCTCGTAACATATACGAATTGTAGACCCGCTATGGCTCGCCGAATATCTGTTTAGAGGCTCCTTGGCTCTATGGACTCTTAGACGTTCTACTATACACAAATGACTAATGTTACAGTTGTTACTTTTAACTAAGTAGGAACCCGATCAGGACCGGCTATTAAGGTGCGACATAAGCGTGGTGTCTCATTTCAACATAGAGTACGTATCCAGCATGTCAATGACGTAGTTACCCTCATTATCTGCAACTCGAAACTATTCAACGGATTTCAAAGCAAAAGTGACGTCAAGAAACGAAAGCAACATCGCATTCTGGAAAGCGAAATCACATAATTATATATTTTTTTATCACGATAGCAAGAAAACAATAAATGATTCTTGTGTAGGCTAGGCTCTCGTTCTAAGCAGTGAACGAAACTAAAACATCATGCTGGGGTCGGCTACGCTAAGTCGCGTTTAACTACTCGGCTTCTATCTTCATCGTTCATGTTGAGTCTAACCAGGGAACAGAAGTAGTCTTTCTGTACTTTGAGTCTAACCTAGAAGCAACAAGATTCGTTAAGTGCGAGCGTAACTCGCGCGCCAACTTTTGTGGTATAGGTATACTGACGTATATTGATGACCTCTGTGGCGCGGTGGGCCAATTAAGGTCCGCTTACGACGCAGGAGGTTGCGGTTTGATTCCCGTCTCGGGTCTAATATTTGCACCTTTTTTATGTCCTGGTCGTTTTCTACGTACACAATAAAATTTCTATCTATGTGATAAACTGTATAAATTATAACTAATTATAACAGTTATCTAGTACACAAGCTCTACTTAGCTTGGGACTAAATGATGCTGTGTTGATTCTCCAGGATACATATTATAATTATAGGCACCAGTTACTACAGAGATCAGTCGGTAGGTAAGAAGGTACCTATTGATGTTTTTTAATTTTTTTTATGTATCTTGCTAAGTATGAAACTTAGACGATTTTCAAAACCTGTTTTGAATTGTCCAAATCCATCCCTTTGATTTGATGCTCTCAATGAAATAGCCCCCCATGTTTGAAAATTAGTTGTTTGACCATATTTCAAAATGTATTATTTTTACAGACTTCTCTATATTTTTCGTATAAAATAACGATCCATATCTAAAAACGCTTGATACATTTCACACCGAACTCTCTGCAATCTCTGTTTCTGAGATAAGGGGGGGAGGGATGGTCAATTTTCGTCCTTTTTCGAAAAGTATAAAACCGAAATAGAAGCGATACCTTTCCTTGGATACCATAAAAAAAAAACTTCATTTTGATTTTTCATTTATTTTTCTATAATTCTGTACGGGCGCACAAAATGTATTATTATTTCAAGTGAATAGCTGCAGTAGTTTCTGAGATATAAAGGATTCAAAACAGAAAAAAGCGATCCCATGAGGGTTTTGAAACCGATGTAAAAACTCTAAAAATGAGTTATTCGGCCATTTTACAAAAACTTGCAGACTTCTCTATATTTTTCCTGTAAAATATATAGTAAATTCTAATTATATATAACTACAAACACCTGGAACATATCACATGAATTGCTCTGCAAACTACGGAGATAGAGAGGACGATTTTTTTCTCTCTCTTTTGACTATGTAGGACTCTTTCCAAATTTCGACATCAAAATTTGAATGTATTGAAAATCTTACATTAGATAAAAAAGAGATTTTTGAAAAAAGAGAGACCATAGAGAGAGACCGTGTTTTGAAACCCATGTCAAAACCCTAAAACCATAGTTTAGTTCATGGCACTAATTACAATGTCATTATTTTGATCCAATAAGTGCACGATTACTTACCGATAATGCTATTATTTCTGAGAATATTATAATGGTTACAGTCCCGTATTTGAAGCTACAAGGTAGCCTGAATGTTACTCGCTGAATTGATCACAAAAACATCGCCATCTGACATGTTTGTAGGTACCAATAGGTCTATATTGTAATGTACCTACATTACTTTTCGTGTGCCATGTGATCCTTTATTTTATTACGACCATCTATTCCCGACAGATGTTTCTATCCAGTTTTATGGAGATGGGTCTCAAAGATATTGGAACACGTATTTAGAGAATTTTTTATGATATTTTACTACTAAAGGATTAAGTGCCTACAAACGTGAAAACCATTGGACGTTGGTGAATCCACATGTGTAAAATTATACTGGGGTTTTTTTCAGGGCTACCAAGGGGAATTCTATAAATAGGCAAAAAAAAAAAAATATCTTGCAAAGTCACTTTTCCAGAAAAACTAAAAAAATTGTTGAAAGAAATGTAATTTGTTTATTACCCGATAGACACTGAAAGTGCTCACCGCGTCGCTGCCGGCCGCAGGATTCCGTGTAAATTGAGCCTTAAGACAGCTTTGATAACGTCCGTATGATACACCACTAGTCACATACATCATGTATGTGACTAAGGGTGTAATTCATCTAGCTTAGCATGGCGGTCAGAGCCTGTCAAGTCTTGCTTGATCCCTTCCCTACTCTCATCTCTTTGAATGGAAATCAACACCCTGCTGATATTTTTAAAGACGAAAGGATAACCTTCTTCATTAGAAGATGTGAGATCTCGAAAACTTCAGAACAGAACAATTTGATACTTGAGAATGAGATAATTTGCGCTGTATTAAACAAAGAAAATTAGAATTTTAAGAAAAGAATCTAATAAAACATTTGAATAAGTTGAGAAAACTGTATTAACGGTTACTTTTTATATCGGAATAGCACACAACGCTTCTGAAAAAATTGTGTAGAATCATAATAACTTATTTATAACTTACGCTCACTACGTCATACGCGTTTTTTTGGGATAAAAAATACCTAAATGATTCGTTTTTTCAGGTCCTGCTTTCTGGTTGCTAAATTTCACCCCCTCCCTTAGTAGTTTTGGCAAAGGTTTTGGCAGTATCCATGGCAAAAAATCTTCAGAAAGGCTCAACGACATAAATTTGCGACAGTAAAACATTTATATTGGATTTATAGTCAATTCACTCAATCAAAAGAAATAGCGTAAACAAGAATCTTTACTCCTCAAATTTGTCTAAATTTGTTTTTTAACAATTATGTATTATAATCTTTATCTCTTTAAAATATTCTTGCATGTATATTTTAGTAATTGTATGAATTTTTATAAACAATAATTTTATGAAACAAATAATACAATCTGCCTCAAAATCAGTTCATAGTAGTAAGGTAGATTACGAAATTTTTAAGCCTTACAAGACACTGTTAATCACTTTTCCTGCGCCATTTCATGTTTTCTTTTATTTAGTTTCTAATACCTTTCATTTGATACCCAACTCGGTGGGGTAGTCACCCCTTCAGAAATTTTTCCCGCCCTTTTTTGACCATATTTCAAAAAGTATTATTTTTACAGTCTTCTCTATATTTTTCCTGTAAAATATAGATCCATATCTACAAACACTTGCTACATATCACGTCGATCGCTCTGTAATCTTCGGAGATAGGGGGGGGGGAACGGTCATTTTTTTACCTTTTACAAAATATTTTGAAAAGTATAAAATCGACCAAAATTTCAAAAACTATTTTGAAATCTACAAACAAGTACCTTTTATTTGATACCACTTTCGACTTTGTACGTCCCATTTAAAATTTTTATATCAAAATTTGTATGGAAAATCTTCATTTAGATTTTTCATTTATTTTTCTATAAATATGTGCGGGCGCACAAAATGTATTATTATTTCAAATTTCTGAGATATTAAGGATTCAAAATACAAAACAGACCCAAAGTGATCCCATAAGGGTTTTGCAACCGATGGCAAAACCCTAAAAATGTAAGACGATAAAAAACTAGCTATTGCTAACGAGTAATTATGGTTTCGATCGAACCGAAAAAAACAAATTAAATATATCACAAATTTGAGGGCTACACAGCATATATTTTTTTAAATCCAAGTTCAAGTGCAGAATTTTGAAAATAACAAATACAAATTTAAAAAATTACATAAAATTCTCCGTGGGTTCCGGATTTTTGTAAAACTGATATTTCTAAATTTCGTCTGAATTTTGTACACCACTTTGTAAACCACTACGAACTAATGAATATTATAATTATGTAAGACTGTACTGTAAGGATTCCTTAATTTCTTTGAAGACCTACTTATAAAACCGAGAAGCTTAATAATTATTCCTTGATACAATGATCATAGTGAGAGTTAATTAATAATTTCTTAGCCCATCGAGACTTAATTCCTTACAAGCTTTTTATAGCTTTCTTTCTCTATTATTTAACAGTCATTTTGGTAAGCTTAAATGAGACGAGGAAAGTCTTAATTAAAAGTACTGATGCAATCATCAGTGTCGTTATATTTCTTCGAAAAAATGGTGTTTACGTTTCCTATTTTGGATACCGTAGTCAACAAGGAGCTTTCATAGTTACGTCATGTCCGACTACTGTTCAACCGTCCGACTGTCTGCAAGCTCAATCAGAGACTGTTAGTATTAGAAAGTTGTTTTTTGCCATGGAAATACAATACATAGTAGGTATTCAATTCGAGCTCACAATGAATTCTGAAATAAATAATTTTAGTATATCGTCTCGAATGTTTTTTTTTCGTGTACCGTGTATTTTTATTTATTATTATTATTTTTACATTGTTTATCCTATTTTTGAGCCTATCCTTTGAGTTTTCTCTCTTCTGTTTTTGTGTGTACATCTTATTTAGTTTGTATAAAAACTTTATGTTTTGAGGGTTTTGAAATCGGTTTCAAAACCCTTATGGGATCGCTTTTTCTGTTTTGAATTTTGAATCCTTAATATCTCAGAAATTACTGCAGCTATTGACTTGAAATTTGAAATAATAATACATTTTGTGCGCCCGCACAGATTTATATTAAAATAAATCAAAAATAAATGAAGATTTTCAGTACAAATTTTGAATTTTTAAATGGGACCTAGAGTCAACAGTAGTACCAAATGAAAGGTATCGAGTTGAACATCCCAAAGCAGTTTTCGATATATTATATAATTTTCTAATTTATTTGAAAAAGGTTCTTCCCCCCCCCCCTATCTCCGAAGATTGCAGAGCGAACCATTTGAAATGTACTATGCGTTTGTAGATATAAATCTATAATTAACTTTTTGAAATATGGTTAAAAAAACTAATTTTCATACAATATAAAATACAATTTCAAAGGCATGGATTTGGACAATTCAAAACAGGTTTTGAAAATCGTCTAAGTTTCATTCTTAGTGAAATACATAGAAAAAATCGAAATAAAATGTAGGGACCTACCTACTTCATCATTATCATCATCATCATCATCATCAACAGCCTATGATAGTCCACTGCTGGACATAGGCCTCCCCTAATGAGCGCCATAGAATGCATTACTCATCATTTGGGGGTTATTGCCCAAACCTACCTACTTACCTACCCACTAATCTCTGTAGTAACTTTAATGGGTAGTTTAACAGCGCTCTACGTAGAAAAGCTACGTAGAAAAACAATTGACAAATGAACAAATAAAATCTGCAGATCGTACAAACATTATAGACAAAAGTTCAAAACCCTCGGCGCGCGAGTTACACTCGCCCTTGACGAATCTAGTTTTTGAATGGGTTAAAATAAATTTATTTCTTCTTTTCTTCTATCATTTAATTATTAACCACACCCCATGGTATGGGGTAAATTTTAATTAATATGTTGGGTCCATGAAATTTTAAGATTTAGGCTGGTTTTAAATCTAAATCTTAAAAGAGATTATAAGAGTCAAGACTGTAAGTTCGGACAGCCGTGATTCGGATTTCCAGATCACGGTTTTCCCAGTCATACGTCACGCAAATTGTTGTGATATTTTAAGAGCGGTCTGCACTCAGCTGTGAGTTTAACGGGTTGAAGCGTACTTAAACCAGATTGACGTCAATCAACGTTGTCTAGTTTCATCAGACAACACGATAAAAACCTTAACTTGGCTAAGGTGATGCTGATAACACAGAGATATACTCCACTCTACGTAGCTAAGTAAAGAAACACAGAAATAGGTGGTATACTAGCTGAAACTTAGGCTAAGATACCCTAAGAAGGTTTCAAGTTTAATATTGGAGCAATCGAAAAGTTTTGGAGCACAAAAGTTAAAGTCGCTACTTTACGTTAACAGTTTTGTTAGTAGATCCTATTGATATTCCTGGACCTTTAACAATGTAAGCATAAAACGCCTAAAGCTTTTTTTATAGCCCGAATAAAAACAACAGATAACTTAAAACTAATGCAATTCTCCTTAAATTCAAGTAAGTAATCGTATAAAATGATATTTTATTGTTAGGTGAGGCATTCAAAAGTACTTTTTCAGAATTCAGCAGCGACTGTTTAAGTGCTGAAATTTAAAAAAAAACCTTGTAAACATTCGCTAGTATAAATAAGGTTATAATAAATAATAAAATAAAATAAAAAGTATTTATTCAAGCATTTACACTCATATTAGAAAATAGACAAGAGAATCTTAATAACTAATCGGACTGCTGGGATAATACAATTGATATTATCGAAGTGAAATGTACCAAGTGTTTGTAGATATGGATCTATATTTTACAGGAAAAATATAAAGATTTCTGTTAAAATAATATTTTTAAAAATATGGTTAAAAGGGGGGGAATAATTTTCTAAAGGGGAGACTACCCCACCGAGTGGGGTATCAAATGAAAGGTATTGGTTTGCACATTCAAAAACAGTTTTAGGTATACTTTCGATACCATTTTCTAAATATTTTAAAATGTATAAAATTCATCAAAATGTAAAAACTGTTTCGAGATATACAAATCAATACCTTTCATTTGATACCTACCCCATTTGGTGGGGTAGTTCACCCTTTAGAAAATTATCCCCTCCCTTTTTGACTGTTCGCGCTGTTATTCACGAAATTCAAACTCAACGGGGTATTGACGCCATCTACCGGTACGCTGAAGAAACTCGACGCGATACTCGTTGGTGCATCAGAACAGGCGGCATAACCGCCATATTTAATTTTGTATTCTTTACAAAGCACATCTCTGTAACCTAGATTTTAGGAATATACGTTTTTTATCAAGTCTATACTAATATTATAAAGAGGAAAGATTTGATTGTTTGTTTGTATGTTTGTTTGTTTGTTTGTTTGTTTGAATTGAATAGGCTCCGAAACTACTGGACCGAGTTAAAAAATTCTTTCACCATTAGAATCCTTAATTTTCCGTGATGAACATAGGCTATATAATATTTCCAAAAAAGTTAGGGATCCGCATGAAAAAATCAATAATTGAACCGTGGGCTGTATATTCAACCTCTTTTTCTATTATGGCGCGTCAGAATAGAAAAAGAGGTTGTATAGCGCACGGTGCTTGCTTTTTCTCTACGGCCAGTGTCAGTTTTGGAATGTTGAGTCAATGTCAAAAACCCCAATGCTGTTAAAAAAAGTAAAGATCCGTATGAAAACTGTGAAACCTATCGTTTTAGTGTGTATAATTTCTGAAATTTTTGTTTAATACCCGTGCGAAGCCGGGGCGGGCCGCTAGTTTTTAATAAATCGAATTTATTGAAGACGCACCCGATGACCCCCCGTAGCTAACATTGACCATATTTCAAAAAGTATTATTATTACAGACTTCTCTATATTTTTCGTTCAAAATATAAATCCAAATCTATAAACACTTTGTACATTTCACATCGATCGCTCTGCAATCTTCGGAGATAGGGGGGGAATGGTAATTTTTTTGAGATTTTTCAAAATATTTTAAAAAGTATAAAATCAACCAAAATTTCAAAAACTATTTTGGAAGCTACAAACCAATACCTTTTATTTGATACCACTTTCGACTCTGTAGGACCCATTTCAAATTTCGATTTCAAAATTTGTAAAAATCTTCTTTTTGATTTTTCATGTATTTTTCTATAAATCTGTGCGGGCGCACAAACTGTATTATTATTTAAATTGAAAGTCGAGTCGAAGGAAAAGTGAGTTTCTGAGATATAAGGAATCAAAACACAAAACAGAAAAAAGCGATCCCATGAGGGTTTTGAAATGTCAAAACTGTAAAAACTAAAAAATTATTGTAGGTACCTACTTACCAACCCACTAATCTCTTTAGTATCTGTAATGGGTAGTTCCACAGCGCTTCAAAACCGTTGTTCTCAAAATTTTAAGTCCATACTCAATCTATTCCACTGCACTCCAAGAATTTTATCTATACTTAATATTATAAAGAGGAAAGATTTGATGGTTTGTATGTTTGTTTGTTTGTTTGAATTGAATAGGCTCCGAAACTACTGGACCAATTTGAAAAATTCTTCCACCATAGGAATCCTAAAATTTCCGTGATGAACATAGGCTATAAAATATTTTCAAAAAAGTTAGAGATCCGTATAAAAACTTCAATAATAAAACGCTATACATCAACTTCTTTTTTTCTTTTTTTGCGCTGCTCCAACGCTGGTCGCTTTTGTTGTGACGTTGTGACTCAACTTCAACTTCTTTTTTTATGGCACCGCTTTTGCTACGACTACTCCGCCAGTGTCAGTTAGGGATTGTCAAAGACATCACAATTCGTTACTGGGGTGCGAGGTGCGAGAGGAAACTCAATGTCAAAAAATATAAAAACTTCAAGATTGGAATCATGCGATGTAGGCGATATAGCGGTGCGAGAGAAAAGTCAATGCCAAAAAATAAAGTGTTCCCTGTTTTTCTTTCGAGGAGGTAAAGGTACAATTTTAAAAATGAAGAATTTTATTGTTGCTTGTGGTTTGAATTGAATAGGTTCCGAAACTACTAGACCTTTTTGGAAAACAAAATCATCATTAGAATGATAATCATAAGCTATAGAATATTTTTTAAGTTAGTGATCCCTATGAAAACTTCAATAATAAAGTACCTTAACTAACGTGTGTGTGTAAGAACTTAAAATACTTAAAAATACCCGTGCGAAGCCGGGGCGGGCTGCTAGTAGGTAATAAAATAACATTATTGATTATTGAATTAATGAAATCCACCATGCTCCAAAAAAATTTGAGAAGAGAAATGTATCCTGGATAATCCACACAGCATCATTTAGCCAAGCCATCATTCAACTAAGCAAAGGTTGTGTTATTGGTACTACTACGATAGCTGTTATAGTTAATAAAGTATAGGTATCACATTGGATGATTTATTTTTGTGTAGGTACAGACAGAAGCATTAATTGGTAACCCCCCTAATAGCTAAAGTTTACATTGCAAATCACTGTACGATTTACAAATCTTTTACTCAAATACTAAGAAACAAAAACGTAACACCCAGTGGGAATCGAACCAGACATCCAATCGCTCACATGACAAGTAATGCACGCACCAACCAACTAAACCAACGAACCAGTTATCAGAGCGTCGAAATTTTATGTTATTAGTGTTCGACAGCGGATTTTTATTTATGAGATCTCTTTACACTGGATAAGAAAAAAAAGAAGTATTTGAGGGTAGATTTAATATAATCTTGGTGAATAATGAAAAGGTCACTAGCCATCCTCAATTCTAGTCTTGACTTACTGGTTTGAATCATAAATGAATTGAAGAATATTGAAGGAAATTATGCAAATTAAGAATTTTGTGAGAACTAAGATCGCGGTGCTATTCGAACAGCAAATGAGTAATCAGGAGATTGCTCGTTAGCTTTGAATTACGGTAAGTTATCAACTTATTATTCTTGTGTCATAATCATTACGAAACAAATACAAATTTTTTAGTAAAACCTTGTTATCTTTAACTTCATTTAAGTATTGATTTGTTGTCTTACAGATAAAAACCGTGCGCTTAAGTGTAATGTGGGGATGTGAATGTAAGAAGCAATGGCAGATAAACAACAGGAGTTGTATTACAAATCAGTGAAGTCGCCACAATAATATTGTTGACATTCAGACTAGTTCGCCTTTTGCATCCACTCGTTCTACTGCAACAATATTTGATATCAACATCAACAGAAGGCATTTGCATGCAGCTGATATACTTACACAATTATCGAGCAGCAAAAATAGGACTGTCTGCTGAACTCCATCGTAGGGCATGAATAACTTTAGGTAAGTGATAATACTGATAATTCTCAACAAATTCGAACACCTTTATCTATGACTAGCAGCCCGCCCCGGCTTCGCACGGGTATTTTAAAGAATTTTTAGTTCTTACATACACACGTTAGATAAGGTAGTTTATTATTGAAGTTTTCATGGGGATCACTAACTTTAAAAATATTCTATATGATTTTTTTTTCCAAAAAGGTCTAGTAGTTTCGGAACCTATTCAATTCAGACCACAAACAAACAATAAAACCTTTTTTTAAAATTGTACCTTTACCTCCTTTACAGAAAAACAGGCTTTATTTTTTGGCATTGACTTTTCTCTCGCACCGCTATATCGCCTACATCGATCGTTTTTCTGAGCCTACATCGCATGGTTCCAATCTTGAAGTTTTTATATTTTTTGACTTTGAGTTTCCTCTCGCACCCCAGTAACGAATTGTGATGTCTATGACAATCCATAACTGACACTGGCGGAGTCATCGTAGCAAAAGCGGTGCCATAAAAAAAGAAGTTGAAGTTGAGTCACAGCAAAAGCGAGCAGCGCAAAAAAAGAAAAAAAAAGAAGTTGATGTATATCGCTATGGTTTTATTATTGAAGTTTTTATACGGATCTCTAACTTTTTTGAAAATATTTTATAGCCTATGTTCATCACGGAAATTTTAGGATTCTTATGGTGGAAGAATTTTTCAAATTGGTCCAGTAGTTTCGGAGCCTATTCAATTCAAACAAACAAACAAACAAACAAACAAACAAACAAACATACAAACAAACAAACAATCAAATCTTTCCTCTTTATAATATTAGTATAGATTATTTCATCATAATAATGATATTTTTAACAAGTTAGTATTTACACGAACTAAATTAACATAACAGTTGACTTTTTTTTCTTTTTAGGTTTTGGAGATGGATATCCTCTATGGGTCCTGGAGAAATAGTAAAAATAACTGGGCGCATGAATGACGAGCTTGAAAGTGTTGAAGGTTACTACGCGGATCGCGTATCCAGAAGCCCAAATTTATTTTGTCCATGATAATAATTGTGCAGTGCATCGTACGCGGATGGTTTCTCAAGGGTTGTTCATCTCTACAAGGCATTACTGTTATTTCTTGGACATCTAAAAGTTCGGACCTAAATACGATAGAAAATATGTGGGGTCAAATGGTTTTAAATTGAGATCCGATCCGTTAGCCCTTAAGCTATTAAGCGATAAGTATCACTAAATATAAAGGACGATAAATATCACTACCTACTAAACCCTAATGTAATTTTACCTTTTAACATTGTCAGAAAAACTCCATTTGACCTCATTTATTTTCAAAACTACCTGATTATTTAGTATTCCATGATTTACACGAGATCCAAATTGTTTAATTCATTAGATTAGCAAAGTAAACGAAAATCTAATGAAAACATGTGTATTCTCGAGCACTAAATCGAAAATGGAATATTATTTTTCAGGATAGGAAGCTATTTGTAAGTAGGCTAAATAATAAAATAAAACATTAATTAAATTTTTTGTGTTGTTGTTTGTGTAGGCAAATTTTCGAAAAAAATAAACGTAATTGTTTACCTGAAATTATTATTATTGTTTTATTTTATCAATTACTTTAAATTCATACTAATAGACAAAAACTTCACTATTACACATAAATAAATGTCATTACATTGCTAAAATTAAGTTGTAGTTAAAAAACAAAAACATCCACTGCAAGGATTCGATGACGATCATTACGATGTGCGGTGACAGAATCTCGGTTACACTAACCACTACACCATAGTTACATGTGATACAGGCTCGAAATTTCAGTATCGTTACTCCTGATAAAAGAAATGTAGGTGTTGAAAAAAACATTTGTTTTTTATTTAAACAATTAAACAAACTTTATAAAAAAACAAAAATAAAAAATAATGTAAATTAAAATGAATATATAAATCTTCACGGGTTTGAACCTACATGCTACTGAATGATAACTATAACATATTCTGTGAGGGGGTTACCAATTAATGCTTCTGTCTGTACGTAGAAAAGGACTAGAACATCCGAACAAATAATCTGCAGATCGTACAAATATTAATCCCGAGGCAAGAATCAAATCACAACCTCCTTCGTCGTAAGAGGACCGTCTGGTCGTCAATATACGTCCCTGTCCCTACCTATACGACAAAAGTTCCAAACCCCGGCGCGCGAGTTACACTCGCACTTGACGTACTTGTTTTAATATACTGACGTCAGCGTTTCCATTGTTTCGCAGTGATATTTTATCCTTCCCATGCAAGAAAATTCAGTTTGTTCGATTTCGCAGTACCAAGTCACAAGTAGCGAAAATTTCAAAAAGGGTTCTTTAAATTATTTTCTTCTTTGAATCTACGTTACACAGGATTATGAATTCACCGTCGATTGTTCCCCACATTTTCATAAACATGAACTTCGGCTTATTAGATATTATAATAACTCAGTGGCTTTTAAGAGTAAATTTAGGATAGCTTTCTAACCTGCTTCTTTGCAGTTAATAAATAAAAAATATAAATGTTTTATTTTAGACAATACAACAGTCCATATATTTTCGAGTAGTTTTTTAAAAGAAACAAATTCAAAATATATAGTAAAAATTGCTGACCCCATTCTGATATTTCAACCTAAGGATTTCATAAATTCAAGATTTTGCAAGTTACTTACTAGTAAAACTTTGTCCAACATTTGAACATTTCCCACATCTCGCTACATTCGTGAACGATAATGTGAATGAAACTATCCAGAGAACATAGAAACCTTGGTGGGACAAAAAATAGGTTAACAAATGGTCAACTATGAATAGACTAGCGCAGCAAGGATTCCGTACAAACGTATTCAAACTATATTTTGAAGCAGTGCTGAGCTTCATTTGTTCTTGTTTAAAAATCTTCTATTTTCTAAATAGCTAGCGGCTTCGCACGGGTATTTAACAAAAAATTAATTTTTCATACGGAACCCTAATTTTTTCATAATATTCTAGCTATAGCTATTCTATAGCCTATGTTCATCACGGAAAATTTAGGATTCTAATTGTGAAAGAATTTTTCAAAACGTTCCAGTACTTTCGGAGCCTATTCCATTCAAACAAACAATAAAATCATCCTCATTATAACATTATATATATAGATATATAGGCCTCCACATCATCGTCCATTTCGATGACGGCGACCCAGTCTATTACGGATAAATTTTTCACCACATGCGACATTGACCCGGGGTGTAGGGAGGAGCTTGCTTCCCGGAGGTCATCTTGGCGATCTACTATCTGCACCACCATTAGAGCATTTGAAGAAAATCGCCTCATTATGATATTAATATATAGATATAGATGAGTAAAAGTATATTTCTGTTTGATTAAAGACATTTTATTTCTGAAAGAACATAATAATAATGCTTAGTACCTTCCTAAAGTCCCTACTTTACAAACGAACTCACAAGTTTACTTTTTCATTAATGGGTCAATTTTGTTGTCACCTTTATACTTAGTTTTTTTTTTTTTATGTAGACATCAAAATTTTGTTATCGTGGGTTTTGTTGGTAGTTAATTTAAAATACCTCTATTATTATAAGGGTGGTTTTTGTAGGTAACCTTCGTTTGAACTGCATATAATTAGATCATATTCTAAATAATTTGTTAACATTCCATATTCATCAGATTATCAAAATGATGTTTTATTTGAAGATATTTTAGGTACCAGCCAACTTTCGTCACGCAATTGTGTCGCAAACAGATACGCAATATACAGACAAATTATCTAAGTACTAAACTTTGTGTCCAAGACTCGCAATTTGCTGAACACAAATTATTTTTAATTAGCGGTCCGGGTATTTACCAAAAATTTAAGTTTTCATACGGAACCCTTACTTTTTTGAAAATATGGTCCGCCGGGGGCCCGTGTTGCTCTGTGTCTATAGCCCTATGTTCATCATGGAAAATGTAAGATTCTAATGTTGCAAGAATTTTTCAAATCAATCAAGTAGTTTCGGAGCCTATTCAATTCAAACAAACAAACAATCAAATCTTTCCTCTTTACAATATTAGTATAGATATAGATAAACAAACAAACAAACAAACAAACAAACATACAAACAATCAAATCTTGATTGTTTGTATGTATGTTTGTTTGTTTGTTTGTTTGTTTGTTTGTTTGTTTGTTTGTTTGAATTGAATAGGCTCCGAAACTACTGGACCGAGTTAAAAAATTCTTTCACCATTAGAATCCTTAATTTTCCGTGATGAACATAGGCTATATATTTTCAAAAAAGTTAGGGATCCGCATGAAAAATTCAATAATTGAACCGTGGGCTGTATATTCAACCTCTTTTTCTATTATGGCGCGTCAGAATAGAAAAAGAGGTTGTATAGCGCACGGTGCTTGCTTTTTCTCTACGGCCAGTGTCAGTTTTGGAATGTCGAGTCAACGTCAAAAATGCTGTTAAAAAAAGTAAAGATCCGTATGAAAACTGTGAAACCCATCGTTTTAGTGTGTATAATTTCTGATTTTTTTGTTTAATACCCGTGAGAAGCCGGGGCGGACCGCTAGTTTAATATAATCAGAATGCTACATACACTTTTATTATAAAATTTTATTTCACTAAGGCCTAATTAAATTAAATTGACGTTGCGTGTGCTTAAAACCTAGGTAGCTTATCGTGCTTGTGTTTATTTTGCTTTGTTCTGTAAATTATTTGACCTTCCCTAAAGAGTACTCCAGGGAAGGTCAAAAAATTAAAAAAGAGCACTCCACTTCATCGATGAAGAAAAAAGAGGAACAAAATATTGCGTTGCACTATAAATTGATAAGATTATGAATGACATTTCTTCATTTGTAGTTTTAACAATCGAGTTAGACTATTATTTCAATCAACTCACATAAATCTGCAAGGACTTGTATACTTACTTATATCAGTTATGCGAGTTGTGATTTGCTGTGTAGTGACCATGATGGCTACTCTCAAAAGAGGGGAAAAAGTGGAGTGGCTCCCAAAGTGACTTAAACAGCGTTGACCCATTTTTAAATTCAACGAACCGGGTTTCGGGTTCATTGTGCAACAGACAAAACCAGCTTAGGTCGACCAGATATGCTCGGAATACCTAAGCTTTTAGCTTATAATTAATGTCGTTATGAATATAAAAAATAAGTCAGTCTTCTTTAATTTTGTTTTGTACAGGTACAATGGTTTGTTAGTAGGGTGCCTTAAATGCATTTTTTCATCGTCTGTTTTATTTCCAAGATATATAAAAATTTTCCAAGTTTGTTACTATCTTGCATTATATTTTAACTTCGAAAAAAGGAGAAGGTTCTATGTTCGGCTGTGGCTGTTGCTGTGGATATGTCTTTTTAATTATATTTGTCGATTTCTCCTTCAAATTATGTACTAATTATGTACCGATTTTAATATTTTGTCGCTATTAATTTTAGAGAATGATCCCGAGGGGGACCCATATACATAAATTTATTCCCAAGGGAAATTGAAATTGGTTTTTGTTTTTTCAAAAAAGCAACTTTTATAAAAAGTATTTTATTTCTATTCGATTTATGTACCCATTTTCGTCTCCTAACATACAAATAATCAAACAAAATTTTCGCTTAGACCAACTGACACCAAATAGGTATATGGCTAAAAAAATATAATGTTCTGCTGTAAGGTACCAAAAGCTACTAAACGCAGTAACCTACCTATATTTATCTATAGTATCTAGTACTAGTTGTACCTAACCCCTTCAATATTTTTTATTTTTAATATTTTTTCTGTTGTGTATGTTCTGCTGTGTTCGCTAAGGTTTTATTATGTGTACCTATTGTTGGCACTGTTTTTATTGTCTAGATTCGTGTTTTTTTTATTCGGATTGTACCTACCTAGCTTCATTATGTTCGTGTGTTTTTATCTGGGTTAAAATATTTGTTTTTATGTTTACTTCTATTCTTATACCAGAAAATATTTAAGTTCGCTTATAAAGTTGCTAGCAACTCAGCTTTTTGTAAGGTTTGAGTTGGTTCGTTTGTTAATAGGCATTTATTTTCTTTTATAATGTATACTTTATTCTATTTCCATTTTCTTTGGTGTTGGTTGTAATGCATACGATCTTTAAATAATTTTCGTCACTAATAATTAGCTATTTTGATAAGTTTACGTAAAGTCAAATTATAGATCATTTCAAAATGTTTCTCATAGAAGCATAGACCTTTCAAATCTACCAAAAACCTATAAATTTACAAGTCCTGTATGAAACTAACGACCTCAATTAAATATGCAAGATGAATGCTTACCAGCAGGCAGTTAATAAGAGAATACTCAGCTGCAAATTTTAATCAGGTATTCACTGTACATCCGTAATCACAACACAAACTAAAAGATTATTTATGTCCAGTCAATCACAAACATGTGAAATATGGTTGGGAACGCGATGTTTTCCATGAAGCTAGGGTAACGAAGCAAGCGCTCCCGGCGAGTGCTCGGCAACCGACTGACGCGATGGGGGCTGTCATTCAGGTGGCCGGGGCGGGCGCGCCTAACACGGCTACTCCGACTTCGACGTAAGTTGCGTTGCCACAGAAATTTTTGAAAGTTTTAGAGGGTTTTAATTACGTACAATATGTAGAAAGACAAAGTAATGCGTTTAAGCCAACTTTTTCAAAAAATAGGGACCACGTATGCAGTTGACGATAATGTAAAGGTGAAACCAGTAAAGTGTAATGTAGAGGGCCGCAGTATGCCGTTAGAGTATGTAGTACCTAGTTATATTTTATTTAAATTTCACTTAAATGACAGATCAGTTTTCTTTTGAAAGCAATTAAAAAGATGCAACGCATACCTCAAAATAGCTGTTAATCCTGGTCCCACTGATACATACCTCTGTTTAACGTGATGAGTTTTTTTCTTATTATAAACAAGGGCAAACCATGGGCAAACCCATCACCGTCTTATGTTTCAATATTTTCAATACGCACTGTATAGTGTACCATTATTTTCGTCCTTCGTCACGTGCTTTTTCCACAACACCAACACAAGCCATAGCTAAAATAAAAGTTTAAAGCAAATAAATTTTAAAATCTAAACTCAAAAACAGAAACAATATTAAAATTAAAATAATTTTCATAAAAAAAAAAACAAAAAGTGACGCCTACTCAAATTCAATTATCGAAGTAGAACAGCGAGACCTACGCGCTGTTGCGTACGTTATAACTTTTTTATTTGCATTCAGCAAAGAGGTTAGTTTAAATTTCGAATGAAAACTCATTGCTTAAAATGTCGCTCTACCTATAGAATGAAAATCAGAAACATTACAACCCAGGGACTGTAATGAGATTGAGTTTGGAGACTTTCAAGAAAAGTGCTTAAATTCCAAACATTATAGTCCTATATAACTAATGAAGGTAATTGACGAACTTTAGCAATTGTGTGTTTTTTTATATAAGTACTTATAAAGGTAGTTGATTATTCTATTACAGTAGGTATTTAACCTGCTAACATTCATAGTGAATTCATTTCAGTTCGTTTGTTGTAATACACAAACATAGGCTCTTATTCTTATCTAGTTATAACTATACTTGCATGAGATGAAGTAACAGTAAGAGCAGAGAGCTTTGAATATTCCATTATTCAAATAACTCATCACTATATACCATATTTCATTTGATTTTGGCTTAGTACAAGAAATAAAAATAACTAAGTTGTGACGTTTTAAGATAGATATTAATATCGCAGCGTAGGTACTAAACTTCAAAGTAACCTTAACAAAAGCACAATAGCCATAAATACTGGAAACGTCGAAGAGAAATCCAAAAGCAGATTATTCATGCACTTCGTACTAAGGCCCGTAACACATCTCCGCCTCGATGTCTTGTACGTTGTAAGACAAGGGAAACAGAAGCGAAACACTACTGCGATTCTAATTCTTTGCCGCGCCATTCCGCCGGTCTACTCGGACGCCAGCTACATCTCTGGTGCAGTGAGCGAAGGTGCGAATCGAACCCGCAAGCTCCTGTGTCATACAAAGGAGGTTGCGGGTTCGATTCGCACCTCGGGACAAAATGTTACTCGTAGTACGATCTGCAGATATGTGTTCGGGTGTTCTGGACGTTTTTTTATGTATGAAAAAATATATCTATCTTTCTATGTAATATATTGTATTAAGTATGTCATCTAGTAACTACACTACACAAAACACTAGCTCTGCTTAACTTGGAGCTAGTTGATGGTGTGTGATTATGTATTTAGATATCTATTAAGGCGCATACAGGAGCGAATGACCTTGAGCAATTTGGGCGGGGCTATGGTTTCGGCCCGCACCCTTCCGCGCGCCCCCCGCCGCCGGCGCCGCATAGCCAAGAAAATGAAATAGATTTCGCGCGTAAGCCGCAAAAGATAAGTAGAAATCCTTCATGGCCGCGTGGTAAACCAAGCCGGCACGCGATAATTGCGGGTTCAATTCCCACTGCGGGATATTTTTTTACAAATTGTCTATCTTTATTTATGTCTGTGCTGTTCTTGTGAAGCTAAATAAATGTATCTTTGTCTTTAAAATTCTAAGTATTTGTTCTTGGTCTGAGAACAGAACTCGGTACTTTAGGTAAGTAATAAGTATGTATGTTACCGCCTTACCGCCTCTTGTTACTACCCGCGCGGCGCGGGGCGTTCGCGTTGTAGGTAATTTCCTTCTAAACTAGCCTATATTCCAATCATTCGAAAGTTTTATGCAAATCAGTTTAGTAGTTAGGTACATGGTAACAAACATTCATACAAGCTTCTCTAATTTTCAATGTTTGTAGGATATCAATGATAGGTAGGTTATACGGGTGGAATAATTTGAAACAATAAATCTCTGAGCTAAAGGAAAAAGGTCATAATGGACCAAGAGAAAAAAGTTACCATTACATGGTATTTACATATAGGTTTTTACACCTATTCAAAGAAATGATGCCAGAAATCGGATGTAAAGATTTGATAAAACAGTAAATTTCTAAGCAAGAGGAGAAAGGGCATCCTGGACCAAGAGACAAATTTACTTTTATATAGTAGATTTTTTTTCCTTTATTTTCTTTCTGCTGTTTTTTAGGGGTTTGAAACCGAGGTTAAAACCCTAAAAACCAGCAGAAAGAAAACAAAAGAAAAAAATCTACGATATATAAATTTTGTCTCTTGGTCCAGGGATCCTTATGACTTTGATTCTGTTTTGTGTTTTGAATCCATAATATTTTAGAAACTACTGCAGCTATTGACTTGAAATTTGAAATAATAATACATTTAGTGCGCCCGCACAGATTTATAGAAAAATAAATAAAAAATTTAAATGAAGATTTTCAGTACAAATTTTGAAATCGAAATTTTAAATGGGACCTACAGAAATTAAGGTGGTATGAAATGAAAGGTACTGATTTGTATATTTCGTTTTGGAAATTTTGATAAATTTTATACTTTTTGAGAAAAAGGTCGAAAAAATTACCATTCCCCCTCCCCCCCCACCTATCTCCGAAGATTGCAGAGCGATCGATGTAAAATGTACCAAGTATTTGAAGATATGGATCTATATTTTTCAGGAAAAATATAAAGAAGTCTGTAAAAATAATACTTTTTGAAATATGGTCAAAAAAGGGCGGGAAAAATTTCTAAAGTGGTGACTACCAGAGAAGTCTGTTAACATAACTACTTTTAAAAATTATGGTCAAAAAGGGTGGGGGGATTTCTAAAGGGGAGACTACCCCCGTCGAGTGGGGTGGGGTATCAATTTGCACATTCCAAAACAGTTTTTGAAATTTCAAAAGGTTTTATACTTTTCGAAATATTTTGATAAAGGTCGAAAAATTGGCCATCCCCCCCCTATCTCCGAAGATTGCAGAGTGATCGATATAAAATGTACAAAGCGTTTGTAGATAAATATACAATGTGTCTGGTCACCGGTGTCGGAGACTTTGGGGGGGGGGGGGTGAAATACGGTAAATTTTATCGAAAAATCACTATTCCTATCTTTTTTCTACCTCCATTGCAAAATGGCAGTCATTTTGTTTTCTTTTGCCTCGAAGCACGGGTGCTTGTACTGATTTAGCTATAGCTACCCATGTAGAGGTCCTAGGAAGACGATAGAGGGCTCATTTTATAGCCAATAATGTGGACAATAAAGCAATGATAACATTATTTCCATTTCCATTTTATAGTAGAGGAGGAAAAAAGAATTTACAAAACAAAAAAAAAGATTTTTTTAAAAAGATTTTTTGAATAAACTTCTAAACTATCTTACTTATAGCTAAGATACAAGACTTATTTTGAAGCACACAGTATTTACTATCGTTCAAAAACAAAAAAACATGTAGCTTGACAGTTTGGATTGGATTCTATGAAAAAGCTAATAATTCAAAATTTTTTTTTCAAAACTTCTTTTTTTAGGTTTCATAAATTCTTTTTTCCTCTATTATAAAATGGAAATGGAAACAATGTTAGCGTTGCTTTATTGTCCACATTATTGTCTATCAAATAAGCCCTCTATCGTCTTCCTAGGACCTCTACATGGGTTGCTATAGCTAAATCAGTATAAGCACCCGTGCTTCGAGGCAAAAGAAAACAAAATGGCTGCCATTTTGTCATGGAGGTAGAAAAAAAAATAGGAATAGTGATTGGTCGATAAAATTTACCGTATTTCACCCCCCCCCCCAAAGTCTCCGACACCGGTAACCAGACACATTGTAAATCTATATTTTACAGGAAAAACATAAAAAAAATAAAAAAAAAATAACCTACCTACCCACTAATCTCTGTAGTAACCGCAACCTCCTGCGTTGTAAGCCCACCGCGCCAAGAGGTCGTCAATAAACGTAACAACCTAAACGACAAAAGTTCAAAACCCTCGGCGCGCGAGTTACACTCGCAATTGTCGTACTTGTTTATCTAGAATTCTAGATAATTATGTACAAGTACAAAGGGTGGCCGTCGCGAAGAAAACCCGTAAAAAATACTCGTAAATAAAAAATACCCGTAAAAACACGATAAATACCTACCCGTTAAAATAGTAATAATAATTATGAGTTCAGATCGCGTAAGTTTAAAAATATCCGAGCTCTAGGAGATGAAAAAAGGCTATGTACCATTTTTACCCAGTCTCCTTTACATTTTGAATCCCATTCCCATTTCATAACAGTAAGTAAGGTGGGGGTGTACCTACCTAGTGCTTCACTTCGGAGAGTCATAGAACTGTTGCAGCCATACTAGAATTCTGAAGACGATCATGAACCGCGTTAGGATGAATGCCGTACGTAGGTACATATTTTATTTCGTCGCATAATACATCATAGCTACCTACCTAAGCGTAATGGATGTTTTACCTGTAGCAAAACATTTTCACTCCAGTTTCAACTTGTCCGGTCACTGTAAATCTATAAATAAATAATAATGTAAGATCAGTAATAAAACAAATAAATGGGTAGGTCTAAGGAGTATTTACTTACATTGTCGTTCATTTGTTCCTACCTAGTTTAGTACCTACCCGATCTCCTAAAATAAATATACAAATATGTAAAATCTACATAAGATTGCTAATAGGTAGTTACAATAGCTTAAATTTTCTAAAATAACGAGCTTTCAGAGCTCTGGCTTTCTTCAGCTTACTGATCTTCGGAATTTTCAATATTTTACAAACTGTCTTACACCAAATAAAGCGTCCATGCGCGGATAACTTTGAATAATAAATAAAGCGTCTATGTGCATCAATATAGCATTATAGTAAAAAAGCAAAAGTACGCCTCGCGCTCACCTAGAGCGCGAGGCAGACGAACACAACCTCCCCGTACGACAGTCAGGGTTTCACTGCCGCCCGTCGCCCGCGCCAGTGTTGCCAATGAAAATTTTTAGGCGGCCGTGTATATTATGTAAAAAAGCCGTGTTTCTATGGAAAAAGATCATGGGTGGGCCGTGTCATTGCTTAAAAAAAATGTAAATAACGTTTAATTAATGATAATTAAACGTTTTTAACATTAAAAACCTTAAAAATGCGCCATTTGGCTAATGTTGTTTTTTTTTCTATTTCTTTGAAGAAATAACAACACACTCAATACTCAAAGAATAAATGAATACAAAAATTAGGGCAATAGATTCCGTGTTTAACTTATGAGTTATTATGATAGCAAGCTCTAGGAGTAATAGTGTTCTGTGAGCTAGCTAATCATTTGTATCACTCATCAACGAAAATAAAAAAAGGATGCACTATTTGATATATGATAATTGGGAAATCCCCGTCTATAGCTGCACGCCATAGAAATTTCATTTTACTTATAGAGTAGAAAGAGTAACAAATAAAAATCGACAATCCTAAAGTGCTGTTCCTCTCGATCTCCTGTCAAATAATATTTGGGTAAGTGAGAAGTGAGTAATTTCGCGCATCGGAGTTAATCAATTACCGTAGAATTTGCGAATAGCCGTAGAATCTGCTACGGCTACAGGGTTGCAGCCGTAGGCCGTGCATTTTGTAATATTTTGGCCTGAAAGCCGTAGAACACGGTAATTGCCGTAGCATTGGCAACACTGGCCCGCGCAGACTACCTGCAAAGGTTACCGCCCACTAATCATACGCAAAAATTTCAAATAATGATTTTCTATGTGAAAAACCGTCGTATCACAAAATCATACGTTCAGTTTGAAGATAATGTCTTTGCCGACATGATGGTGAAAAAAAAAGTATAAAATTCTAAGTAGTTTAGAAGTAGATACACTTTTTCAGTCAGAAACAGCTCCACTTTGTGATTTTTTTTCACCAGGTAAACGAGCACGTAGAACATTTTTGTACGTTCACTTTACAGATAAAAGGTCAATGTATAACATATATTTTTTTCAGCCCATAAAATTGACTACTCTAGGAGGAGAAAGCCTCCAAAGAGGAGCAATCAGCTACTGTATGCGCCTTAATTATTTATCACTGCGCTTGGACCGCTATTTCAGTGCAATACCGAATTCGCTTTGCGGTTTCGCTTATAAGACTTCGCGGCGAAGATGTGTGACCACCCTTAGACTCTCTACGCGTTGGGATCAAAGGAAATTTTAATAATTCAAAGACTGAGTGATACATTAGGTGGCTCCGTCTTATATTTTGTAGTAAAGAAATAGCAGATAAATAACATGTATATTTCAAGGCTATAAATAAAAGCTACATCTGCAATAAAAAGGTAAATAAATAATATTTGGATTCTTTGTATTTTAAAGATTGTATATCTATACTAATATTATAAAGAGGAAAGATTTGTCTATACTAATATTATAAAGAGGAAAGATTTGATTGTTTGTTTGTTTGTATGTTTGTTTGTTTGTTTGTTTGTTTGTTTGTTTGTTTGAATTGAATAGGCTCCGAAACTACTGGACCGAGTTAAAAAATTCTTTCACCATTAGAATCCTTAATTTTCCGTGATGAACATAGGCTATATAATATTTTCAAAAAAGTTAGGGATCCGCATGAAAAATTCAATAATTGAACCGTGGGCTGTATATTCAACCTCTTTTTCTATTATGGCGCGTCAGAATAGAAAAAGAGGTTGTATAGCGCACGGTGCTATACAACCTCTTTTCTCTACGGCCAGTGTCAGTTTTGGAATGTCGAGTCAATGTCAAAAACCCCAATGCTATTATAAAAAGTAAAGATCCGTATGAAAACTGTGAAACCCATCGTTTTAGTGTGTATAATTTCTGAAATTTTTGTTTAATACCCGTGCGAAGCCGGGGCGGGCCGCTAGTATGTAATATGTATAATATTTGAGTTAAATTTACGAAATTCGTAGGTACCATTTTGTAGAAAACCACTTGTAAACGTACCATTTTGTAAACGTCGAGGTGAAGTTTATCTTTGATAATATTTATAAAAGCTATAAAGTATATGTAATAATGATACTTTTGTACCTACTTACTATCCAAGGAGAGGCGTAGTCCTGACCAATCAATGCTCATAAAATGACGTCACGTCGGATCACCACAATTTGCTATCTTCACTGCCTATTTTTGCCATTGCACTTACCTGTAAATAAATAGAGAAAGGTATATCATAAAAAAATTCGTCCATCAAATAAAGGAATTCTTAAAACTAATAAATAAATAAATAATCATTTATTTGTGAAACAAACAATGGTTCATATCTTATTACAAATTGCGGGTAGGTAAAACATAAGCAGTAATTAATGAGTTAGTTCAATCTAGGTAATAAGGTACCTAAAACTAAATATTACTTTACAGAGTTCATAGATTTAACTTAAATAAAATACTAATAAATTTGTAAATAGCGCTAGCTCCCACACTAGGATAACCTGTGTTGTGGTTAGCCTCTTTCGTACGAGAAATTTAGTTGTAAAATACACTATAAATATATACATAATAATCAGCTCACACTGCGAAGTACGTACTTCCTCTCTTTATACTAGGTAAAAGTGGAATTAGAATCCTACGAAACTAACTTTTTCAATAAGTGAAATATTTATCATCAAAAGTTTATCACTTCATACAAAAAATAAATCAATTATGGTCAAAGAGTAAGCAGAGCTTTTGTTATGGTTACTGGATAACCTTAAACAGATTAAAAAATATTGTATACTACTACCGGAATCGCGCTAAGCATGAACTACATAATGTACAGTGTATAACGTAATTGGTGCACTTAGTCAAAAGTGGGTGGACTGTTGAAAAGTTTTATTTAACTATTTATTTAGTTTATATTGAATTATGAATTTGAATTTAAACACTACTTAAATAAGTAACACCAGGCTAATTAGCCACTCAAAGTCCACTCAAAGATAACGGACAAATTAGGCAGCTTCGTTGGTTAGCTTAAACGAAAACTTGTGTCAAAAGCGAACAACCGTTTAAAAATTAACCATCTGTTCCTGAACTCGGGTCGTAGAGTTTACTAAATATTGACCTACCCTATGACCTCGAATAATAAAGCAAACGCTGGGGTGTGGAGGTGGAGATCGTGTCAGAAAGGTGCAGAAATAGGCATTGGTACATTATACCTATTTCAGCCGCTTTCTTTGTTCTCGACCACAGCAGGTTAAAAAAAATAGCGCTTGGGTTGCTAAAAACAGAGCTTTCGAAAGCAACTTTCGCAGCAAAAAGCGAATTCCTATTTTAGGCAAACAAACACGACATGACATGGATAAAACGTTTTTTTTGTCGTGAATACTTGGGTTCACATTGAAATAAAACCCGATCGCATTTATTACGAGTATCATTTATGCAGTTAAAATAAAATGATTATAATTTATGAATTTATATGTATGTAGTTTAAAAAAAATTTTAAATTCCTTAATATCACATATTTTAACATAACATTCCTTTTTTAAGATTTGCGGGAAAAATTATCATAAATTTATCGCTACTTGGCATATACATAATCCCAAAATGATCTCTATGAACTATTAAAATAGTTATTAAAATAGTTTCATATTGACGAAGAAACCGACGAACACAATATAAATGCAGACGAAAATGGAACGGCCTTTTTTGAATTCATAAAAATACCCTTGGAAAATTCTATCTAACATAATCTCCAATACGGATTATTTTTAATTTCGGCCGATTGATGCGCTCTCATGTATGTAACCAATATAGAGTAGGTACCAATTTGAACAACAAAAAAACGAATCGCTTACGTGGTTAGCTAGTCTATACTAATATAATCAAGAGGAAATATTTGATTGTATGTTTGTTTGAATTGAATAGGCTCCGAAACTAATGAACCGATTTGAAAAATTATTTCATCATTAGAATCCTAAATTTCCCTGATGAACATAGGCTATAGACTATTTTAAAAAAAGTTAGGGAACCGCATGAAAAATTTAATTTTTGTTAAATATTTATGCGAACCTGGGTGGATCGCTAATTAGCTACATTTTAGTAGGTACCTATTTTACCTGAATAATTTTTCTTCGCCATTATGGCAACAATATGTGCACAACGTAATTTCCTATCTATACTTACTAATATTATAAAGAGGAAACATTTGATTGTTTGTTTGTTTGAATTGAATAGGCTCCGAAACTACTGAACCAATTTGAAAAATTCTTTCACCATAGAATCCTAAAATTTCCGTGATGAAGATAGGCTATAAAATATTTTCAAAAAAGTTAGAGATCCGTATAAAAATTTCAATAATAAAACCATAGCGCTATATCAACTTATTTTTTTCTTTTTTTGCGCTGCTCGCTTTTACCACAGTGCTTTTACTGTGACTCAACTTAAACTTCTTTTTTTTATGGCACCGCTTTTGCTACGACGACTCAGCCAGTGTCAGTTAAATATTGTCATAGACATCACAATTCGTTACCTGAGTTCGTTACTGGGGTGCGAGAGGAAACTCAATGTCAAAAAATATAAAAACTTCAAAGGTACAAAATTGGAAAGATTTTATTGTTTGTTGTGGTTTGAATTGAATAGGTTCCGAAACTACTGGACCTTTTTGGAAAAACTTTCATCATTAGAATGATAATCATAGGCTACAGAATATTTTTAAAATTTTTGATCCCTATGAAAACTTCAATAATAAAAGTACTTAATCTAACGTGTGTGTGTGTAAGAACTTAAAATTCTGTAAAATACCCGTGCGAAGCCGGGGCGGGCTGCTGATATAATCTAATTCTATAAATTAGTATTTAGTAATTTAATTCAATAGTTTCATAGAGTTTAACTAAGGATCAGTGCAGTACGAAATAAAATAATTTAATGTAAGTAATTTTTTTACAATCAAACCCTCCAATATTGGATTGCTTTTTAGATCAAATCAAATCGAAATACCTTCTAGGTTCACCGAATTCCTCAATATTACAGGTTTTTTTTTGTTTGGGCTTTATAGGTACTCGTATTCTATTATATTTACGCCTGGCAGGCAAACCAGAGCGACCGTTGGCGCTTCCATTAACAATACCGAAGGTATTCCTAGATGTTTCTTGTGAGCTTTTAGCACGTTTTGATGTTGTGAAAATAAAAAGGTTGTTGATATGTTATTGTAGGAGTTCACAGATTAGTGAATAATCAATATATATATATATTGACGTGTAAAATTTTAATACTGAATATAATTTTAATCTTGTACCTATTAAATTTAAATAAAATATTTATTTTCTTTTAAGGAAACTCGAATGGTTACTTGAATTTATATTTGTAATTAATTATCGTCTGAAATAAACGCATAGAATTAAATCGATTTTTTGAAAAAAACAATTAAACTGAAACGGAGGTTCTATGTTATGTAAGTAAGTACATACCTAAATAATTTCGTTTTTCAGAAGAATTTTAGTTTTTTCAAATAATTAAATCTATTGTTTTTCGTCGCTTGAAAATACCTAATGTGAGTTGAAATGATATACTAAAATATTTTTAAAAAAAATCTAGGCACAAGCCTACCTATGTATTTGGGAAGACAACTCCAACAAGCCCAAACAATTCGTCTAATATTTTCTATGATCGTCCATCATCACAACATGTCGATGGTACCATAACCTAGCGTTGTCATCGACTGATATGGAACGATTTGACCAATACCCAGCTGGCATTCGCCGCAGGGGAATAGTTAACCACCACCCAAGTAAAACCGCCTTATTTTCCTTTATCAAAAGGAAAATAAGGTAATTTCAAAGGATTTAGAAGTAAATCAAATAGACTACATTTTGGAAGAAACGGCTAATTAGTAAAACTATGATTTTTACTCATTTACTAAAGACATTAATTCATAATTTTTTTTTTTAGGTTTTCGAGACCCTTATGGTCCCGACTTGCCTGTCTTTTTCTTTAATATCTTATTTTTGTCTTTATGTAATATTCAGCTATCAACTTGTAAATTAAAATAATATTACATTTCGTGCGCCTTTGTGGACTTAAAATTAGGTTTTCGTTGGGCAGTTTTTAGGGTTTTGCCATCGGTTGCAAAACCCTTATGAAATCGCTTTGGGTCTGTTTTGTGTTTTGAATCCTTAATATCTCAGAAACTACTGCAGCTATTGACTTGAAATTTGAAATAATAATACATTTTGTGCGCCCGCACATATTTATAGAAAAATAAATGAAAATAAATGAAAAATCAAAATGAAGATTTTCCATACAAATTTTTAAATCGAAATTTTAAATGGAACGTACAAAGTCGAAAGTGGTATCAAATGAAAGGTACTTGTTTGTAGATGTCAAAATAGTTTTTGAAATTTCGGTAGATTTCATATTTTTTAAAATATTTTGAAAATGGTCAAAAAAATGACCGTTCCCCCCCCCCTATCTCCGAAGATTGCAGAGCGATCGACGTGATATGTACCAAGTGTTTGTAGGTATTGATCTATATTTTATAGGAAAAATATAGAGAAGTCTGTAAAAATAATACTTTTTGAAATATGGTCAAAAAAGGGCGGGAAAAATTTCTAAAGGGGTGACTACCCCCCTGAGTTGGGTATCAAATGAAAGGTATTGGTTTGTACATTCCAATGCAGTTTTTGAAATTTCGATAGATTTTATACTTTTTGATATATTTTGAAAAAGGTCAAAAAATTGACCGGTACCCCCCCTCTATCTCCGAAGATTGCAGAACGATCGATTTGATATGTACCAAGTTTTTGTAGGTTTTGATCTATATTTTACAGGAAAAATATAGAGAAATCTGTAAAAATAATACTTTTTGAAATATGGTCAAAAAAGGGCGGGAAAAATTTCTAAAGGGGTGACTACCCCACCGAGTTGGGTATCAAATGAAAGGTATCAGTTTGTACATTTTAATGCAGTTTTTGAAATTTCGATAGGTTTTATACTTTTCGAAATATTTTGAAAAAGGTCGAAAATTTGACCGTTCCCCCCCCTCTATCTCCGAAGATAGCAGAGTGATCTATATAAAATGTACTAAGCGTTTGTAGATATAGGTCTATATTTTACAGGAAAAATATAGAGAAGTCTGTAAAAACAATACTTTTCGAAATATGGTCAAAAAACGAATTTTCATACAATGGGGGCTATTTCATTGAGAGCAATATCAAATCAAAGGTATGGATTTCGACAATTCAAAACAGGTTTTAAAAATCGTCTAAGTTTCATACTTAGTGAAATACGTAGAAAAAAGTCGAAAAAATAATTGTAGGTACCAACCCACTTACCTACCCACTAATCTCTGTAGTAACTGTAATAGTAGGGTTCCACAGCGCCACGAAACCGTTGTTATCAAAATTTTAAAGTCCATACCCAATGTATTCCACTGTGCTCGAAGAATATTTAGATAATAAGATTATTGAATTCACGAATTCCACCGTGCTCCAAAAAAATATGAGAAGAGTAATGTATCCTGGATAATCCACACAACATCATTAGCGACAAGATAAGCAAGCTTGTGTAATTCGTACTACTACGATATCTGTTATACTTAATAAAGTATATATAAGTATCACATTAGATGATTTATTTTGTGTACGTAGAAAAGGACTAGAACACTCGAACAAATAATCTGCAGATCTTACAAATATTAGTCCCGAGGCGGGAATCAAACCGCAACCTCCTGCGTTGTAAGCCCACCGCGCTAACAGGTCGTCAATATACGTACCTACCTAAACGACAAAAGTTCAAAACCCTCGGCGCGCGAGTTACACTCGCACTTGTCGTACTTGTTTATACTAGCATAACTTTTAGTTTTCGCAGAGATTATTTATTTAATTTAATTTGGATTGTCATCAGCTTAACTAGAACACATAAAGCTAATTCCAAAAAGTTGCTCTTTTAGAGATACGAAGTTGCCTTTTTTTGTCACCAAACTCTATTTTCGCATCTCTGCCAAAACTGTACAAATTAATAAACTATAACAGAATCATTCAAAAAAATTCTAATAGGTGAAGATTAAATAGGTGGCGGTGGCGCTAAATTGGATCGGAGAAACGCCATAATAATATTATGGCGTGAAAATATTAATGCAAAATCGCATTTATATAATATATAAATGCGATTTTGCATCAATATATCTTACTATTTTACAAAACTTACTATTTTACAAAACTGTATCTTACTATTTTACAAAACTATGCCAAATTATAGATAAAATAATAGTGGATAAAAAATGTGTAGAAAAGCGTTATTCTTTTCTACTTAATTTGGCGCATGAAATGTAAGAACATCAGTTTTAGGTTATTCATCAACATCACCAGCCTATAATAGTCCACTGCTGGACATAGGCCTCCCCTAATGAGCGCCAAAGATGGCATTATCATTTGGGGGTTAATGCCCATAATCCCCACGCTGGGCATGCGGGTTGGGGATCGCAGTTCGGTGGAGTTGTTCTTCAGAGGGCGCTGCTGCCCGCCCCCCGGTGTGTTTCCCTTAGTCGCCTCTTACGACACCCACGGGAAGAGATGGGGTGGTGAAGTTCTTTGCCGGCACCACACGGCACCGCATTAGGTTATTACACGAGCCAAATAAACGATGAATTGAAAAAAAAACTAATCACAACAGATTTTTTAATAGTTATTGGCGAGTAAAAAAATTATTTGTAGTATTACCCGATAATAACTGTAAAAATACTACATACATGTTCCAAGTATTTCCGTGTTTAGTCTATCTTACTAGTTAACATAAAGGTACGGAATATTGAAAAAGACCGTATCACAAGTTAGGTAAGTTAGTTCACAATGGTCGATTAGAAACTCACGTTTGTATGACGTCGTGGAAACGCACACGGCATCCCAGTTTGGGCTCAATGGCGAATCTACAAAAGAGAAATCCAATTCAAATTTTGACGCACGAAAACGCGCAATTTTGCGACGAATAATATTACTATGAATCATAACTTTGTTAAGAAGGTAACTCATTTTAATTAATTTTGTTGTAACAGGTTTATTTAATTTACTTTCTTTTGATGCTTAAATCTAAAAAACGTTTAGTGAGGGCCTCTGGGCTCATGTTGTTAGCTGTAAATTATTTTTAAGATCTTTTTACAAGTACCACATGAAATAAATAAATAATGGTGGACAATCCACACAGCATCATCTAGCCCCAAGCTAAGCAGAGCTTGTGTTATGGGTACTAGATGACTGATATACGTAATACAATATTATTAAATAGATAGATATTTTGAAACCTTATGAAACACTGGTCTTGAAAACACTTAATTGAACTAATTGATTATTGCCATCGTACTCGCAGCCTTGTCCTTTTAATATGGCCGCAGTCTCGTTTCAGACACATTTTCACGGCTCAGAACCTGGCCTATCTTGTAGAATGAAGAGTTTATCCCTTGGCCTACGAACCCATTAGACCTTTTATGTCCTAGTTTTTCTATTTATTATTATTTATTTGTGCTTCTATTTACAAATATGGCATGTTCTAATGCTTGAACTCATAATGAAACAAAAAATAAGCATGCATAGAGCATATTAAATGAACTAGGTAGGTAGTAAATGTATCTATTATCTAATTAGTACGAAAACGGCACCATATCAACAACGAAAACTCTACTAGCGTGCGTGCGTGGTAATCATTGTTAAAAGAAAGTACTTGTCACAAAAGGGGCCAAGAAGGATAAAATTGAGGTAATTCGAGGAATGGTAGGTGATTTCAGAGAATAAGGCCCTGTTCAACGTAATTGAATTTCGTATAACATTCTGAAAGCAGTACAATTAGGTATCTACCTATACAGAACATTCATGTAATTGCAGCTCGAATTGCTAACGACAAAGTAAAAAGACACATTAAAAGGTGAACGGAATGGGACCTTTTAGACATCTAAAATTGTGCTTAGACAGTTTATTTTCGTGAAGGTGCATTAGCTGCTGGGAAATGAGAAGTTGTGATCGTAGTTCGAATATATGTTTTCGCTTTCAAAAGAAGAGGCTCTCTCTTCTTTAGCACTAAATAGAAGTAGAGTTCTCATTACGCAAGTATCTCTCGGTAGGTACTTTGAGTGCCCAGGTTACTCTGATATGACCTATGAGAGCCTGCGTAGGTAGAATCTCTAAGGGATTCTTCTAGGTAGGTAGCTAGTAGGCAAACGTCTTAACTAGGACTACAAAGCCTGGATTTTCTAATCCTTGTAGGTCGATCAGATATTTAAAATTTAAGAAATATTTTTCATGGACCTCTTGGGAAATACAAAACAATAGAATCATGGACCTCTGGGAATAAGCCGAACTTATGCACACTATAGAGATATAAATATAAAATGTAGGTAGGTGTTTATTGTACCTAGTTTTAGATATCTACATACATAATGCTAGTAGACTCTAGTCCAGCTGAGCTTTAGTGGTGCTGATGATGACCTCCTAGGTGAATCTCGTTGTCATTCAACGGCGGCCGTCGAAATAAGCACAGGATATTATTATAGTACATATTATGTTAATGGGAGAGACTAGAGAACTTCAAGTCATAGTTAATGTTCCTTGCTTAGAGGCTGATAAAAGTTTATAAGACTTACCCATCATCTCCGTTCGTATGAGCCACGTCAGCGGCGTCACCCTGGGAAGCAGTCTCGTCCACACCATTGCAACTTTCCACCACTACCTCGGGCACAGCGGTCATGTCAGGCGTCCCACGTATGCACCGGACGAACCTCGACGCACCGATACGACAGACTGACGTACTGCGCCCTTGGTAAAAGATTACCATTACTACAAGCTATTTTATTAAATTAAGCGTACAAATACGTACCTGTGTCACTCCGTAACCAGTGTTCGATATAAAATGGGACTTATGTTGTTGCTTTAAGACTCAATATGCTAATATTTTCACCTTCTTCAATATAAACCAGGATAGTTAGGCCTAACTGGCAAGGCAAGAAAGATAGAATACCTACGCTGTGGGGCATACCGATTTCTTGCCAATTCAATATTACCTTTACATAAGATAAACAGAGTAATATCAATTCACAGTCGGCAAATCTTGTCATGTCGATGCTAAAGGTGCACAATAAGTGTAGATATATTCTGATCCTCTAGTTAGGTAGAGGTCAGTTGGTGAGTTACCTAGTTTTCTGATACTTAAGTCAGTGATAGTAGCTAAACTGCAACCTATAATTTTTCGTATACCTTAAACAAGGGAACTATCCAAAATCCGTTGTTCAGTTCGCGATACCTAACTTCCTATCATAGGTTTAATGCTTCTGCTCCTTTCGTAAAACCTGTCAGTGATGATGTTGAAAAGAGAAGCGCTATACTTCGATACTGTTGTTTTTTATGAATACTTATAAGCATGCGGCCAGTGTACAAACGGGTCACGAACGCTTGGTACGGCTTCCTAGGTAATCCCTTTAAAGAGTAGTCTGCTTTATAAGGTAAATAGTTCGACATTGTTAGGGATGTAAGGTACCTAATTAAAAAGTAGGTTGTATAGGTATAAAATACATTTATCATTATATTAAGAAAATAAGAACCAATCGTGCCACGCTTGCTAATTTCTGTTTAATAATATTTTTTTACAGTGGTTTCTCTATTAACATAAATTTTAAATTTCACTAATAAAAGCACAATAAAAATAAGACAGGGGAGTAAACAGCATTCGTAGCACTTGCTACGAACGCTACGAAAGCTACTAATGCGTAGCTCGTGCTACGCACAGCTATTCACAGCATCCAATAAAGTTTAAAATATTAGGTACCATTGCTGCAATAGTAATAACTACATACATCACTGTACTTCGTTTTAGAATACCATATATTTTTTTATCTTTAAAATATATATCTTAAAAACAGAAGACAATGTAGCTAACTATTATGAACAAAAACTTCAAAAAAGAATACCCGTAATTGCACACGCGAAGTGAAAGCGAATTTGAATCCGAAATGAGAGAGGGATGAAATGGTGAACGGAAGCTGTAAAAATCTCAAAATTGTATCGAACTTCTGCTATTTGCACCCATGATACGAATGTCGTAGGTAATAGAAGAATATTTGACTAAACCAAACCATTAGACATTATGTATACTCGTAATAGCGAGGGACGATGACATGACCAGTTATGATGGGAGGTTTTGGCCCGAGTTGAACATTCTAGTTGTCACTTCGATTGCGAGGAAATAAAATAATAAAAACATAACTTCAGGAATATAATTATTAAGTAGAGAAGTAAATCCGTGTACAATATAATGTACACGGATTTACTTCTCTACTTCACGC
Organism: Eupithecia pulchellata; assembly: GCA_963931895.1. Taxonomy (NCBI): domain Eukaryota; kingdom Metazoa; phylum Arthropoda; class Insecta; order Lepidoptera; family Geometridae; genus Eupithecia; species Eupithecia pulchellata. The sequence continues at coordinate 8,546,629 of OZ007524.1, read as the reverse complement.
TACATATACCTAAGTGAATTTTTGACAAAGATTTTTCTGCTTTATGAACGTTATTTTTTAGTTGATTCACATAGATATAACAACACCTGTTCCTACATATATTTCAAGCAATAAACGATACTTTCGTGTATTCTATATCTACTTTGATTGTTTAAACTAAGTACTGGACCGAGTTCTTAAATTCTTTCACTATAAGAATCCATCATTATCCCTGATGAACAAGGCAATATGTAAGTATGAAAACTTCAATAGTTTTTGTAATGTTATAGAAAATTATAATTTTTGTTTTTAATTAATACCTACCTGTGCAAAATTTTGGTATAACTAGCAGTTAGTTAGTAAATATAATTTCACGTGATTTCGACCACAACAGATGCAAATATATTATTTATTTGGATTTACTTCTCTACTTCACGCTACATATACCTAAGTGAATTTTTGACAAAGATTTTTCTGCTTTATGAACGTTATTTTTTAGTTGATTCACATAGATATAACAACACCTGTTCCTACATATATTTCAAGCAATAAACGATACTTTCGTGTATTCTATATCTACTTTGATTGTTTAAACTAAGTACTGGACCGAGTTCTTAAATTCTTTCACTATAAGAATCCATCATTATCCCTGATGAACAAGGCAATATGTAAGTATGAAAACTTCAATAATTTTTGTAATGTTATAGAAAATTATAATTTTTGTTTTTAATTAATACCTGTGCAAAATTTTGGTATAACTAGCAGTTAGTTAGTAAATATAATTTCACGTGATTTCGACCACAACAGATGCAAATATATTATTTATTTGGCCGGTTTTATTTGCAAATATCTCTCCTTATTTTCAGTTGATGACATTCAGACATAATATAGGTAAATCCACCTTCAAAAGAAGTGAAAATATTTTCTACCATAATTTCTGGGGTATTGTAGTACACTCTTAGTTTACAAATAAGTTCTAGGATTGTAGAACTTTCAATTATCTTAAAAAGACACGTTATAGGTAAGTAGGCTTTAAATTTTTATTTTATTAAAGTTCGTTTGAGGATTACCTTTAAGTTGCGACCTTCCATTCCCTAGGGACCTTTCGAAGTACCTACTCAGCTATAAAGCAAATAAAGTCCAATCTACTTGATCGGTTCGCGAGATTACCTGGAGGCACGCTCATAGCACGCGATTTTTTCTTATACCTACACTTGTCACCGGAAAATAACAAGAACCGCAAATTTATAAATTTACTAGGAAATTTATAAACTTTCATAGGATTCTAAACGAGATATAAATTGTATAATTTTACGCCCACCTCAGTCTATGGACACAAGCATTGCCGTTGTCAACATCGACCAATCAGAAAGCAGAGTGTTATTTGCCGTATTAAAAAGAAACGTAAAATTAAAAGCTCTTCTGTGATTGGTTGAGCCGATTAGAATCTTACGAATGGATATTCCGTTAGTTTATAAACTTACCACGAGACGTCGTAAATTGATGTTTGCGAAAATGTGTGCGTAAAATAACATAATTTATCTCTCGTTTAGAATCTTACGAAAGTTTATAAATTTACTCGGAAATTTATAAACTTGCGGATCTTGTTATCTTCCGGTGACACATGCATTACCTACTATCTAACTTGTATTGTTTTATACTGGCAGTTTTAGGAAAAAAGGTTATCTTGACTTTGGAAACAAGGTGCGAGAAAGTTTTGGGAACCTGTTCATTTTATATTTTAGAAGTCAACGAATAGGCATGTTTTTTGTTTAAATAAATAAATTAAATACGCTGGACAATTCACAATGCATCATCTAGCCCCAAGCTAAGCAGAGCTTGTGCTATGAGGGGTGAAAACGACCAGAACACCCTGAACAAACATCTGCAGTTCGTACAAACATTTGTCCCGAGGCGGGAAGCGAACCCACAACCTCCTGCGTTGCCGGCTAACTTCATAAGCCGCGCCTCAGAGGTCGTGGTTAAGCATCTATCTTATCCTATACATACCTATGCCCTGCGATTCCTTGATGTTACTGATGTTTAATTCTAAAGGCCTTTATTAAACAATCTACATAGATATAATTCAATTTAGGTACATACATCCCTTTTTTAATAGGTTTAAGACATCTGTTTAGAAATTTTACTTATTCTTTCAATACGCCTATGCTGTGAGGCAAAACTTAGTTTTGCCTGCATAGGCGTTCCCCAGAAGTTTCCATATCAGTAATATTGTGTGGATTTGATGTGATCCTCCCATCTTAGAAATGTTCTTTCCCTGGATTAGGTACTGACATAAAGTAATGGCAAAGAAGAAGGCATCTTCACCAGATGCTAGGTAGTATGGATATTATTTTGATTAAAATAGAAGTCATCAAGGACTATATTGATCAGTGAGCGTTTAGCTTAGTCTGCTGCAATAAAATAACTAATGTTGGACAATCCACACAGCATCATCTAGCCCCAAGCTAAGCTGACCTTGTGTTATATTAGTTATTGTATATCAGTCATTTAGTGCCCAAATGACTGATATACATAATACAATAGATTACCTAGATAGATATTTTTTTTATAATAGGTACATATAAAACGACCAGAACACCCTGAACAAATAGAACCTACCTGCAGACGATACAAACATTTGTCCCGAGGCGAGAATCGAACCCGCAACCTCCTGCGTCGCAGGGGGACCATTGTCCACCGCGCCACTGAGGGTGTCAAATATATAAGTAAATTACGCAAATGAACCCTGCGTTGGGAGTCTAACCCACCTCTTGCGCCTTAATTGGCTCTTCGCTCACTGCTTTACATTATGAAATTTTGGTAGAAAACTCTTATCAACTAATTGGTCACGTACCTCCTGATAATATCTTATCCTGAACCTCGTCGAACATCCGTTGCGTAATTTTATGTAAGTATTAATTAGGTAACATACCTACTAATCAGATAATATGCCTGATAGTCATTGATTCATTTACATTATTTCTAATTTCTGGAGCATATCGTATTAGAAGAGGTGAAAAATAAAAAAACACTAAGCTACGAATTATATTTTTATTTGCTCGATAAGTATCGATATTATTATGATTTATTGCTCGCACAATGGACAACACAATACACACCATCAACACACGTTAACATACGTGATAAATAAATCAATAATCTATAAATAAAAATATACAAAAATAACAATAAGCACACATTGATCGCTTCATAAATGTGGATTAAGGCCTAAATCTAGAGCTTCTCTGACCAAAGTCGTGAATATCCTAACTTTATGTTTTCTTAAAAGCAGAGTAATGTAGGTAGGTTTAAACTTACCTACGTTTAAATCAAAGCAGATTCGACGTCATGATTGAGTAACTAAGTTTTCGGTTATTTACCTTTCAAGGATTCTTTTAAAATATTAGCTCATATTTCAGAAGGATTACATGCTTTTTTGTATTAATTTTTCTAACTTCAAATATTTTTTGTAAATGTTAGCACACCGATATCACCAGTCTTTAGTAAAATATTCATACGTTCATGACTAACGAATGTAAGTATATTTTACTAGAGATTCGAACTTAATCATTAGATAATAATCGAATGAGATATAGATTTCTAGCAATATTGACCCCAATTATTTTAAAATAAGGTATAAATAAGTCTAAGGCGTCGGGCCCAGAGCCGGCATCGCAATATTTGATGGTAAAAGTTTTGCTAGCCTGCTCCGTGAGTTTCAATCCCTGAGAAGTTAATGTAGGTTAGTACAACCCAAACCGGAAACTTAGCTTCCCCTTTTGGTTGGTCAAAGTTTTAGACTTTAGATTTTGGCCTCTAAACACGTACATATAATAGAAATAGTTTTAAGGTAGGCACGTTTGTTAATAATAATTTAAAATTAAACCTTTTGTGCCCTTTTCTCAGTAATGTAATACTGTAAGTTGTAACTTACTACAATACTTATAAAAAAAATAACGATATAGTTCGTACAAACAAATTGTTCAAACAAGGAACTAAGCATGTGCAAGTAAGTATCTAACTACTAGTCTATTTTATTCTAATACTACACTAAAACATTATTATACATAATAATAAATAACTTAGAGTGGCCTCAGTTTGAATAGAATGCATGTCAACGTTTGTTTATAGTTTTCTTTCGTAGAATATCGTTTTAATATTGCAACCTGCACACATTATATATTTACAACGAGAATACTGTTCATATCCTAGATGGTACCTAATAGTGTATTTTTATCTACATGAGAAAACAATCTAGAAATATATTATTGAGATAGCCTAAGAAAAACCGGCGGAAAATGTTAGTTTTACTCCATACAATAAGAAAAGAAATAATATTACTGAAGGATTTTCGTTTTTTTACGCTCTACACCATGAAACCCATTAAAATTAATTTAACACCTTTTTAACAGAATCCATTTAACACCAGTATTCAGCACCATGAAAATGTGCCGTCATGTTACGTCATACGGCTGTGTAGGCTAAAAAGTGTAAACTGCAAACTAGTCAGCGAATAAAGGCTTCAAATTTTCATCACACTACAACTGTGTGAAGAAAACCACAGAGCAATATGACGTCCAATGCGGTCACTTTGAAATATGACAATGTAAAATTTTGATGAATTTTTATAGCGCTTAACGATTGATATTTTTTTGTTTTTTAGTGGTTTACTAGGACTATAGAATCTAATTAAGACACTTCAAAAATTGGCGTTTTGATTTATAGAAATTGGCTGTGCCTAACAGCCAATTTCTATAAATAGTGTCCAAACCTAAAGGGTGCGCTGATGCTGAGAAGTATCGAACAATGACATTGTTCGAAATACAAAGGTATTCAACGCTCTTTTTTACTAGATATAGCGGAGACGGGAAGATTGTATGGCATGTCTAAATGCTTATTTTGTAAGCCTAAAGAAATAAAGTTATTGAATCTGAATCTGAATGATGTAGAATAAAAGCGTATGTGTAATAGTGAAGCAAGAAACTTTATGTAATGCGTATGTGGTCATAGCAAGCGAGTATCAAATCCAATTAGAAGGTCCAATTTGAGATCGTAATACAGTAAACCTACGCCTGACCTCCGCCTTCAGATATTAAATGGACCAATTAGCACAAGACGGGCTACTTCCATTTGTCGTAAAGGACGGCTTACACTGATTATGATTAAGCATAGTGGCTGGCTGGTAGCGAGTACTGCTTACATTTAGCATTAAAACTATTACTTATGGTCATAACATGTGTGGAAACCATAGCTTCTTACATCAGTTGCCAACATGCAACTGCTGCTTACAGTCTGTAAGTTACAACAAAACTTAAATTGACTCATTGCAGTCCCGCTGGCCATGTAGGAGGACAAGAAACTTTAGGAAGCATCACTATCTTTTAGCACTGTAATTGAATATTGTAAACCAGCCTTAGAGGCTCTCAAGTTAAGTAGATTACAAGATACCAAATACCTGGTAAATTCGTTAATAATATTGACTAGTCAGTTGGTAAATCGATGGGTACCTTACCTATACTTATCCTACTGCAATTTAAGATAAACATTGACTATTTTATCAAACCTACCTATATACTGACCGGTGCGGCAGCGAATCTCATCTGTAGCGATTCCTTTCGATTCGGATTTATAAGGTACCATTTTGGAAAGTAAAAATACTAGTATCTACATAAACATTAATGAAGATCTCTATAATAGATGTAAAGAACGAAATCACCACATCAATTTATACGGCGCATAATCTAGGCTGAGATTGTTTTACCACTTCTTTCAATATTTTCTATTGCCCTTTCAAAATCAAATTTATCATGACCCTTACGGGTTTTGTAATCCCCTTGGTTTTCAAACGTTTAATAAGCGTTGAATTAATCATACCGATTTTTGCACTACGTTTTTCCTCATGAGTAATACTCATTACATTACAAACTCAAAATTAAGGTACAATGCATCATAATGAGATATTTACAAGAGAACTAAAGTAATACGATGGCTATTTTACTCGATTTTATAATAATAAAATCATGGAATGATATTTGGTATTTTTTTCTAAAATAGTTGGTTCGTTGTTGTTTACATAGTGCTGCTATTATGACGACATCTTATTTATAATTTGTACAATTTATCTTTATAAGTATAGAAACAAATACCTACATAATATTAACCTAACAAAAACAATATTACTTTCATTATTATGTGATTGATCGAGGTGTAATTTCTAGTAAAATTTACTCTGTTTAATCTGCAAGTTCTGTTTTAGTTCAGGGCAGACGTCTTGAAATTTTTCAGTAAGGGACGTTACCTATTACTTCTCTAACAAGTTTTTAATTATTAAGACCTCGTCTTCAGGACGTTTTCGTGATGCCCAATACCAGTATGTATCTAAATCACATTAAACTAGATTTAGATAGGCAAAACAAAAATTGTATTACACACATAAGTTATAATATATGAATGTACTAGTGGTTTCTTTTTCACTTCTTCCACTAGTGGACAAAAAATTGAAGTGAAGAGAAATCAATAACCAATTATTTCTTATTTTAATAATTGTCTGTTTGAAATTTGACTTGTCTAAGTGCTTATTTTGTAAGCCTAAAGAAATAAAGTTATTGAATCTGAATCTGAATCTGAGTAGTTCTGTATAGTTAACTATTCATTATTATGGTTTTTGATCATGCATGATAAATAAGTGAGCATTCCATTGTTATCGATCTAACGAGGCTAAGTATAGGCGTACGTATGTACCTACATGTTGTTCACAACAGTTCGCCGAAGTCATGGATTTAGTTACTTTGAATTTTATGATAAGATTAACCTATGGATGCCTATTAATTCAATAGAATAAATGAATCACGTAGATAATGATTTTACTTCAGAGTAGTGCATGTACCAAACAGAAAATACACTTGTGGACAAATTATAGCTTTGCTATTTTATCTGTACTGTTTCATATACGAATGTACATAGGTACGGTAAGTGAATACCCGAAATTTGTGAAGTTCGTGATTGTATAATTGCTGTATATAGTGCGTGCCATTAGGTACGCAGATATTAGCATTTGATATACCTACTTAATGTTGCATATATATTACCTTGGACGAACATAAATGGAATGCCATTCGAGCATTCCATACCATGACTGGTTCTAGATTATCATACAAATAGAAAACCTCAAGGCCGAAAAATCTTTCAGTAGGCAATACATCCAGACTTTAGTTATGGTGGTTCATCCTTCAACCTCTACCTACAATCAATTAGTGGAAATTCACTTGTCTGCTAATTCACTACCGCTAAATATCAATATTAATTTATTAATCATTTAGTTAATAGATAACTTCCAATAACTGTTTGCATGGGAGACAAACCACCATAAGTTTAAGATTTAATATTATTATGCAAGTTTTAGACGGTAGGTAAAGATCCAAATCTTATCAACCAACTAGATTAAGAAATGCAAAATCATCCAATCCAACTACAATTTAGTTTAAGATTGACATAAGTACTAAATAAATTATCACTTTGGTAAATACAGTTCAGTCACTGGTTTAAACATGAAGCAATCTTATCTTGAATCAGCAATTTGTGTCAAAAACACTTGAACATAAGTGTAAGATTGCTTCTATTAAGTATGTATTTGTGCACTTTCCATCTTAAACCAGTAAAACTTTCAGATTATAAAATATTCTTACTGTAAGTCATACAGTTACTGGGATCTTTACTTCCTTATTGACTATGTAGAATTTATGTTTTTTTCCAACAACACCCCATATCACGGCTATGTTTTCAATTACTATGTTGAGTGGTATAGTAGCCAGTGCACCACATACAAACAAGAAGAATTTTAAAGGGCCGAATCTGTGTATGGGAAATGATTTGATGACTCCAAATATGTACATGTAAATATTGACAGCACCTATGTACCCACAGACAATGTCTAGGAAGACTGGGCACGGGATTGGACAGAGGGCTGCTAAGACAACATTGCTTGTTGAAAGAGGTAGTGTCACCCATGAGTAACAAGATAATGCTAAAAATACTTTACAAGCTATAGGTATTTCTTTTGAGTGTACTACAAGTAGTATACCTTGGATCCATCTCTTTCTTTGCTGCATAAAGTCCCAAAGAGTGAAAGGAGACTTCTCCCACATTTCACCTTCAATGAAATTAAATGAGTACCCTTCATTGTAGGCTTTCATGGCAAAGTAGCAGTCCTCAGCTACAGATCCATCGAGACCATTGTCAAAAGAGACCTTCTTTTCTGCACCAACCTATAAACAATTTGTGTATGTTGAGATTTATTAGGTACATCATAAATCAACCATAATAGCATAATAAAACTTAGTTAACAATTGATCTATTTTAAAGTATAATAAGTAAATCATTATTTCAAGTGAATAAAAACATTTATACCTGTGTCACTACATAAGATCCTTTCCAGCTGAAGAGTGGCTTATGGAACAAGTAGAACTGCAGCCTCAGTTTCCCCATGTCATCAGATACCCTAAAGCTATCAGCCAGAGTGGTGAGCCAGTTCACTATATGCTCATTTGCATAGGTAATCAGACCCTGTCCAAATTGGTGCTGCCCATCCAAAACAAAGTTCAGTATCCCTCTAACAGAATTATCAGTAAGCAATGTCTCTTCGTCTAAATGGACTATCCAGTCTGTGTCAGCCAAGATATTCACATCAGCTTCCAAGCAGTACTGCAAAGCTCTAGACTTGAACAGAGCACCAGACTTTGTCTTATATTCATCAGGTACCACAACTTCTCTAACTCTCCTGTGGGTGGGGAGATTCAATGCTTTATCAGTAACCACTTCAATCATAAAGTTTTCCATTCCTGCATCAATGCATTTGTTCATGTTTCTGGTTACATTGTCACGCACAAGCTTTGGGAAGTCACCCCTAGTCACTACCCGTACACAAATAAAAGGAGACAGAAGAGGTGATCCTTTGATTTTGACATTCCCAGGAAATGCATTGAAGAATGTCAGCCCAGCAAAGTTACAAAGAACCTGTGGCAGAGTGAGTAGTGTTATCAGTCTCAAGATGTACAGTATTATTGTGCTGTATACACCGTAAGTCCCCCAGGGGTCTATATCCAGTTTATCCTTTTCGTCTACACCAATGGCACCTGCCAGTACCAAGAACAGGTAAATAAAACAGAAAAATAGGCAGCAGTGCAGGATATGCTTTACTCTTCCTCGGATCATCCTGAAAAGACAAATAATAGGTACTTATGTCGGAATTACAGTATATCTACACTGTGATTATTTCAAGACATTTTTTAATCAATGTAAAGTCCGGATCCGGAGGTCTACAAAATAGCACATTCATGGTTTGCAAGGATTTTAAGTATTTATTTTTCGTTGATATCGTTATGTACACTCGTGTTAGACATAAGTACATAAGTGTTGCAGAAAATCGGATTACTTGGACGAACAACTGCCTGAATCGGAATTCGCAAGTGTAGCTAAATCATAAAAAAAACGTTTTTATAGGCCAAAGCCTTCTTTGGCCTTTAAAAACAATTTTTTTTAGAATAATTAGTATTCTGAGGAACTACGCTATAGAAAATAACGCTCAAGGATAAGCAGGTAACAGGAAACGATTAAAATCCCACTTAAGATGTGTGTCATTTAGACCAAAAATCTCAGAAAAACGGAGCCAAAAATATGATGCCATTCAATGGATATACTTACTTATTCTTTCTAGAGATCTAATAGTCGTTCTAAAATATTCAACTGCTTTTAAAACACATATTATTTTAAATAAACACTAAAAATAGCAATACCTCCCCACCTGACTCTTTCTACACAATACCAAAGAGAATAAAAAAAAAAAGCATTATTTAATACTAAAAAAAAATGAACGAATGAAAACTCATCTGACTAGACCAGTGTTGTCATTGCACATGCAATTTTGATATAGTGGTAGAACATGGTAAGTCTTTGACTTTGAGTATCTAGAACGGGAGTTGCCAAGCGCTTCTGTCAGAACTAAAATCTTTCTGTCAGATTTCGAGGGGGCGAGGCTTTGAGTATCTAGAACGGAAGTTGGCAAGGTCAGGATACCCCTCTGTTGGTCACAATAGGCTATTTGACTAGTTTCTGAAAACCGTCTCACATTATTTAATGGTGTCTAAGGACCCTACAAACAATGTTAATTTTTTATTATTAAAAGTATTTCATTAAAAAATATAATTACAAAATATACTGATTAAATAAACTTTCAAAACGCTTCCTCCGGCAATATGGCGTCGACTGACGTCACAAGTTAGTAAGCGTTGGTAATGTTGGTATTGGTAAATCAACACAACACTATAAAGCAAGCATTTTGCTGTATAATTTTGTTAAATTTATGTTTGAGTAGTAAATTACTGGAAAAAATTAATTACAAATGGTGTGCAGTGCCAGCGTGCACAAATACAACAATAAAGACGCCGGATAAGTTATTTATAACTGTTCCAAAAAATGTTAAATTTTTATTAGGTAATAATTAAAATAATAATTAAAATAATCTATTAGGTAACAGGGAAAATTATGAATCTAACCTATAAATGATAGTTGAAACATCATTAAATTAATATGAAGGTATTTTTTAGATGTATATTTTTGATGTTGGTGAGTAACTGAGAAACATAACAGGATACTTACATAGCTGTTTTCACATTTCTAAGCTCAGGTGAATAAAAGTCGGAGTTATTTTTGAAGAAACTTCCGACCATAATGGCATCTACTTTTGGCAAGTTTCTGCTATCTGCTTTCACAAAATTGCCTTCCATAATTACAGATACAAGTTAATAGCACTGATTTAACAGTATGTTTATGATTTATGTCATAAAATCGAAAAAAAGCAAGGAACTAATAACGGGCGTAAAGCGACACGGCAACCGATGACAGATGTTTACAGATGTGTGATGTTATCCGCCAATCAAAACCGTTTACGTTCATGTCGTTCCAAGTAAAAATAATTTGAATTTATTTTGGGTTTTTTGGTAAAAATATTGAATATTTTTTATATAATATAATTACAAATTGCTTTTAAACTTCTTAATCTACGCGGATGGACATAAATAAGTAATTATATTGCATACTGTCAAATAGCCTATTGTGACCAACTGAGCAACAATTGTGCCAACTGACTTTACTGACCATAGACGAATAATAAAACTACTTCACTCGTAACTTCGCGGCCATTTGCTGTCGTTTCGTGTCGCGAGGTAGTGCTCACCAAAAATGGTGAATTGTGCGGTTTATGGGTATTTACAAGGCAATTGGAGACATCCAACTTAAGGGTACATAGTGTTTCCTATCACAAGTAAGTGATATTTTTCTGAATTGTTTTTTGTTATAATATTGTATAATTTCGATTAAAATAGAATATCAGTTGCGACATTTTTATTCCTTGGTAGTATCCATAAATAGTTTGATTCCTTGGTAGAAGGTAGTGCGGGGACAAGTTGAGTGAAATTGATTGAATGAATGATGGAATGAACGAAAAATTTGTGTAAAATGCGATGTTTTTTGTAACAAAAAATCTATTGATATAGGAAAATTGGTTATGCAAATGTATACAGATACCAGAATCCATTTTTTATGGAAAAAATGTGTACGTCACATTTACAATAAATTATTCCATTTTAAATGTAATTAAATGTAATATAGATTTATAAGAAAAAACATATAAAATGACACAAATAATGATATATAATAATATAGTATAAATAAAATAATATTATTATAAGTCAGAAGCAGATTTATTTATAAAAAAAAGGAATTACTTACAAAACAACCTCGATACAGAAAGACACAAGCGAGGTGATGATAGATAGCTCGTGTTTTTTCTTTAGTAGGAATTTTCTCCATAAATTTATTAATATCAATAATATAAAAATACCCTTTTTATAGGTAGCGCAGGAACACCGCACTGATCATGACATGAAACACGGCGGCGGGCGCGGCGGGGCGGTCCGATCTACATAATGTTCTAGATAAAATATTATTATCCCTGTACCCTGCCTGTACCTATCACAATAAATATATTTTTTGTCTTTCTTTCTCTCTTTCTAACTGCCGCTTTTCTTCTCCTGCTCTCTATGAAAACATATAGATATAGATAATGAAAACTTTTCGATTTGCAAAAATAAAATAAAAAATTGTTTCAAATAGACGGGGCGTCAATTACAAATTATGGTTCTTAGTTAATCTCAAATGAAAGGAAAACCAACTTTTCGCTTTTCTCTCATTCGGAACAATTTTTTTTCTATATTTAAATGCATGTCTAAAATCCCTCAGTAAGAAACAATACCTTTATCAAAAAGCATTGTATAATTTTAACAACCCTGATTTCATTCATTCGAATTCATAATTTTTTCGGTCTTTTTACATTCAGCACTACTTTTCTGTGTTAGTGTGTAACTAAACAATTGTGTAACAACACTAATTCTATATTTGTGTGCGTGTTCTTTTGTTTGTGTCCAGCTTTTACTTTAGTGTGCGTTTATATGGACGCTTTATTTTTCTGCATTAGTGTGCGTGATTATGTAAACGTGTGCTGTACCGTATTACCTCGCCCCCCTCGAAATCTGACAGAAAGATTTTAGTACTGACAGAAGCGCTTGGCAACTCCCGTTCTAGATACTCAAAGGGGCGAGGTAATACGATACAGCACACGTTTACATAATCAAATCTCGCATACTAATGCAGAAAAATAAAGCGTCCATATAAACGCACACTAAAGTAAAAGCTGGACACAAAAAAAAAGAACACGCACACAAATATAGAATAAAGAATTAGTGTTGTTACACTATTGTTTAGTTACACACTATCACAAAAAAATAGTGCTGGATGTAAAAAGACCGAAAAAATTACGATTTCGAATGAATGAAATCAGGGTTGTTAAAATTATACAATGCTTTTTTTGATATAGGTATAGTTTCTTACTGAGGGATTTTAGACATGCATTTTAAAATAGAAAAAAATTTGTTCCGAATGAGATAAGCGAAAAGTTGGTTTTCCTTTCATTTGACATTAACTAAGAACCATAATTTGTAATTGACGCCCCGTCTATTTGGGACTATTTTTTTTTTTTTATATATGCAATTCGAAAAGTTTTCATTATCTATAATCTATATGTTTTCATAGAGAGCAGGAGAAGAAAAGCGGCAGTTAGAAAGAGAGAAAGAAAGACAGAAAATATATTTATTGTAAAACGGACGATAGGTACAGGCAGGGTACAGGGATAACAAAATTTTATCTAGATTAACATTATGTAGATCGGGCCGCCCCGCGCCGCCGCGCCGTTTTTCATGTCATGATCAGTGCGGTGTTCCTGCGCTACCTATAAAAAGGGTATTTTTATATTATTAATATTAATAAATTGATGGAGAAAATTCCTACTAAAAGATAAATCACGAGCTGTCTATCATCACTTCGCTTGTGTCTTTCTGTATCGAGGTTGTTTTGTAATTCCTTTTTTTTATAAATGAATCTGCTTCTGACTTATAATAATACTATATTATTATATATCATTATAAATCTATATTACATTTAAAATGGAATAATTTATTGTAAATGTGACGTAGGTACATATTTTTTCCATAAAAAATGGATTGTGGTATCTGTATACTTTTGCATAACCAATTTTCCTTTCAATAGATTTTTTGTTACAAAAAACATCATCTAGATACTCAAGTTCTAGATACTCAAAGTCAAAGACCTTTGAGTATATAGAACGGGAGTTGGCAAGGTCAGGATACCCCTCTGTTGGTCACAAGACTTTACTGACCATAGACGAATAATAAAACTACTTCACTCGTAACTTCGCGGCCATTTGCTGTCGTTTCGTGTCGCGAGGTAGTGCTCACCAAAAATGGTGAATTGTGCGGTTAATGGTTTTAAAAAGCAATTGGAGACATCCAACTAAGGGTACATAGTGTTTCCTATCACAAGTAAGTGATATTTTTAACCTCGATACAGAAAGACACAAGCGAAGTGATGATAGACAGCTCGTGTTTTTTTCTTTTAGTAGGAATTTTCTCCATCAATTTATTTATATTAATAATATAAAAATACCCTTTTTATAGGTAGCGCAGGAACACCGCACTGATCATGACATAAAACACGGCGGCGCGGGGCGGCCCGATCTACATAATGTTAATATAGATAAAATTTTGTTATCCCTGTACCCTGCCTGTACCTATCGTCCGTTTTACAATAAATATATTTTCTGTCTTTCTTTCTCTCTTTCTAACTGCCGCTTTTCTTCTCCTGCTCTCTATGAAAACATTAGATTATAGATAATGAAAACTTTTCGATTTGCATAAATAAAAAAAAAAATAGTCCCAAATAGACGGGGCGTCAATTACAAATTATGGTTCTTAGTTAATGTCAAATGAAAGGAAAACCAACTTTTCGCTTATCTCATTCGGAACAATTTTTTTTCTATTTTAAAATGCATGTCTAAAATCCCTCAGTAAGAAACAATACCTTTATCAAAAAAAGCATTGTATAATTTTAACAACCCTGATTTCATTCATTCGAAATCGTTATTTTTCGGTCTTTTTACATACAGCACTACTTTTTTGTGTTAGTGTGTAACTAAACAATAGTGTAACAACACTAATTCTATATTTGTGTGCGTGTCCTTTTGTTTGTGTCCACCTTTTACTTTAGCGTGCGTTTATATGAACGCTTTATTTTTCTGCATTAGTATGCGTGACTGACTAAGTAAACGTGTGCTGTACCGTATTACCTCGCCCCCCTCGAAATCTGACAGAAAGATTTTAGTACTGACAGAAGCGCTTGGCAACTCCCGTTCTAGATACTCAAAGGATGTTGTAAAGATTAGTAGAACTTTGTACAATTTGAAACGAACTATTAATATACAAAATACAAAATATATATAATAATAAAATAAAATTAAATGAAAAAATATTGAGGCTCGCCGATACTAGCCCAGATTAGTGGAAGTCTATACTAGTGGTTTTATTCTCATTTTTCATAAACCTACTTAAAGTGTCAGTTGGACCGTGTTCGGTTTGATTGTATCGACGGAGAGTCTACAGGAGACCGGGAGAGCTATACGCACAATGCTGTATAGCGGATATATTATTTATATTTATTTATTTTTTTCTATATTTCTTTTCAATTTCAAATGGTATACACCAATCTGCAGTTTATTCCATGGAAACTGTAAAAAATGGTCTGCAGAAACCAGCGATGAAGTGATTCCAGTTTATAGCTCGCAAGTGTAGTAGTAATAAATAGTACCTAGTAGCAACATTTACCGTTTGGAACATGTATTACGTACCTACCTTACCTAATGGCGTAGATGTAGGCAGATCCACATTTATCCATCAACACATGAATTTTATATTTCATGTTAAACTCTGTTCTTAAGCTATCCAGAGTTTTCATTAAAGTAATCAATAAACTTCTTAAGTGATAAAGATAAATAATATAGTGAAATAAAATTGTATTGGTTGTTTTATTCAATTTGTTCTAAATACTGAATAAATAAAATAGGTACTTAATGTGTTGAGGCCTCAGACGAAGGAATAAAGAAAAGACTTGGCATAAACATCTATACGAAGATACCTATAAGAAGTGCGATGTATTTCGACAACAGAGTTACTGACATATCGGCATCTCTTTTTGACTAATGAAGGTAATCATGAGTAAAAAAGGACAACAGTAGTTTTATCATCATGACTGAAAATGACAACATTGTCTTGGTGACGTCACAAAAATACCTACCTCATTGCGGCCGGTCGCCATTGTTTTTTGTGGCATGGCAGTCAACAACAAGTACATCAGTTGTCATCCGGACTTGCTTTTATTCGAAAATGAAGGAAATTTTGAGTTAATAGGCGATAATTATGCTTTTTAGGTTTTTGCCATCGGTTGCAAAACCCTTATGGGATCGCTTTGGGTCTGTTTTGTGTTTTGAATCCTTATCTCAGAAACAACTGCAGCTATTGACTTGAAATTTGAAATAATAATACATTTTGTGCGCCCGCACATATTTATAGAAAAATAAATAAAAAAACAAAATGAAGATTTTCCATACAAATTTTGAAATCAAAATTTTAAATGGGACGTACAAAGTGGTACGTCGCGTTTAAAACGTACGAAAATGGTATCAAATGAAAGGTACTCGTTTTTAGATTCCAAAATAGTTTTGGAAATTTTGGTAGATTTTATACTTTTTAAAATATTTTGAAAAAGGTCAAAAAAACGACCCCCATATCTCCGAAGATTGCAGAGCAATCGACGTGATATGTAGGAAGTGTTTATAGATATGGATCTATATTTTACAGGAAAAATATAGAGAAGTCTGTAAAAATACTTTTTGAAATATGGTCAAAAAACTAATTTTCATACAAATGGGGCTATTTCATTGAGAGTAATATCAAATCAAAGGTATGGATTTCGACAATTCAAAACAGGTTTTGAAAATCGTCTAAGTTTCATACTTTGTGAAATAGGTTGAAAAAAGCCGAAAAAAATTGTAGGTACCAACCCACTTACCTACCCACTAATCTCTGTAGTAACTGTTATAGTAGTTCCACAGCGCACCAAAACCGTTGTTCTCAAAATTTTTGAGAAGAGATATGTATTCAACTCCACACAGTATCATTTAGCCATAAGCTAAGCAAAGCTTGTGTTAATTAGTATTACTACGATAGCTGTTATACTTAATAAAGTATAAGTATCACATTAGATGATTTATTTTTGTGTACAGAAAAGGACTAGAACACCCGAACAAATAATCTGAAGATCCTACAAATATTAGTCCCGAGGCAGAAATCAAACCGCAACCTCCTGCGTTGTAAGCCCACCGCGCCAACAGGTCGTCATTATACGTACCTACCTAAACGACAAAAGTTCAAAACCCTCGGCGCGCGAGTTACACTCGCACTTGTCGTACTTGTTTATAGTGTGCAAACTTGGAGAATAATGCATTTTATAAGTGTACTAGCAGTCCGCCCCGGCTTCGCACGGGTATTAAACAAAAATTTCAGAAATTATACACACTAACACGATGGGTTTCACAGTTTTCATACGGATCCCTTTCTTTTTTTAACAGCATTGGGATTTCTGACATTGACTCGACACTCCATAACTGACACTGGCCGTAGAGAAAAAGGTTGAATATATACGCACGGTGCTTGTGCGTATATATTCAACCTCCTTTTCTATTCTGACGCGCCTTAATAGAAAAAGAGGTTGAATATACAGCGCACGGTTCAATTATTGAATTTTTCATGCGGATCCCTAACTTTTTTGAAAATATTATATAGCCTATGTTCATCACGGAAAATTCAGGATTCTAATGGTGAAAGAATTTTTAAAATCGGTCCAGTAGTTTCGGAGCCTATTCAATTCAAACAAACAAACAATCAAACAAACAATCAAATCTTTCCTCTTTATAATATTAGTATAGATGTGCTGAGTGTTTGGCTGCCGCATGAAAAACATCAAAATATAACGTTGCATGGGTAAGTTACCGAATTCATTCAAAATATCTTACATTTTCTATTATTTTCAAACATTTTGCTATTTGTGGGAAAGTTTATAAAGAAAAGCATTCTCTATTCATTTAATGTTTTACTATGAATATTATGTGATTTTAGAAGAAAATTATTCGTCATAGTAAATAGAGTTAGGTTTCGGTATTTTCAAAACATCGATTATCGATAACGAATTATTTCATCGACGCAGTACCAATAACACAACAATAAAAATAAATCCTTTACAGCAGCGTCAGCAACTTTGAACCAAGCTAACCAAGATTCAAAAAGGTGTAGTGCCAGGGACAGAATTTTTGATGGAATGAGCTTGATAGGTCAGTGATTGTCTAAAACTCTTCCACACACGCTATCAAAGTACAAGCTGCAGAAACTGGCAGTCCACACGAAACTTACCTTGGGCCGAGCGCGGCAACCTAAATAATTTTCTTATATGAACATATTTAGTATTAGTACTGAACATAGAGGATATTCATTGAATTGAGTGCCAGCCAAAGCTTGGGGAAGTTGCAGTGTTAATATTAACTGAGCTGAGCTGTACTGTACGTAGTAAATAGCGTTTTTTATTGAACTTGATGAAATCTATTGTTACCTGTGTTGATCGATCATTTTTCAAGACCTGTTCGATCACGATCGAACTTGCAGAAAGATCGAATCAAAAAGACTCGATCGTTTCGCGGGTCGCGGGTCGCGAAGACCCATGACTTGCCACTGCCATGCCGCGCCCCGGTGCGTGCAGTCTATCGTTCGATCGATCGGTCGTTCGTATTTGTCGGGAAAAACTATCTTACCAGTCACGCCATAAGGTTCACTTTGTTTTGCATTGCATGAATGAATTGATTGACTCACTCAAAGATTCGATCGTTCGTATTTGTCGGGGTAGAAACTACCTTAACTTTCACAACATAAGGTTCACTTTTGTTTTACAAGCATCAACGCCGGAATGATTGACTGAACGATCGAATCCTTTTAACACTAGGGTTTCGATCGATCACTTGTGGGGGAAACTCTTCCCACATAAATAAAAGACAGCCTTCAATCACTAGATTTGTATTCAGTGCAAGTTTTACAGTGTGGGTGATCTATTACATAAAGATCAATAAAAATGATCGTAACAATCCGGCAGAAAACCCAAGATGGCTTTCTTTTTATCTGTCGTCCGACTAGGGACGGGACAAGCAAATAGGGTTGTGACAATGGATTCGCCACACACTCACGGGTCGCGATCGAGTCTTTGTGATACGATCGATTACGATCGACACAGGTCTACTATTGTAGTATCACGTTTTTAGACGATAGGACGGAGGGTAATGTAATGCTAATGACCCGTTACGGATCACGTAGGTATAGAAACCTAAATAAAACTGAACAGAGCTTAAATTATGGTACTTATTCATCTACTGACTCATATTCGAAAATTTAGAATTCAACTCCGTGCAACTCAATTACTCACATAGATTCAATGTTAAAATACGCGCAACTCTACGGCAGTGCCAGACTAACTTTAGGTATGCACGTTTTTTTCGTAGGTATTTCAAGTTTATTCTATTCCTTCGTCTGAGGTTGAGGCAAGTTGGAAGCACTCTGATGAGAAGACTATCGACGAACGAACGAACGAGGATCGACCGAGTGAGGGAGGGAAGGGGAAGGTGGTGGAGGAGGGAGGGAGTGAGTGAGTGGAGATGGAGAAGAGAGGAGGAGACGAGAAAGGCAGGCAGGCAGCAGAGGCTATTTTTGTAGTGATTCTGATTTGATTATAATATGCATATTATTCGGGATTGTATTATTGTAGTGTAAATAGCAGACGCTGCTCGCTCACAATGAAATAAAGAAATCAGAATTTCTAACTTAAAACAATTATAAATGTCGCAAATGTGTGCATACGAGACGAAAACGAGTGGTTTAGCCAAACAATGCTAGGGCAACAGCTTGAACTCGCAAAAGAAGAGAAAGTGTCACAAATATTGAATAAAAAGGATCGATAGAAATATGTCTGTCCCTGATTTGTCTGTTGGATGCCGCTTTGCTGATTACTTTGCTATTTGTGGTCTCGATTTCGACTCTGGCTTAGAACCTGACAGGCTGTGTGGTAAGCTGTTAAATATCCTGGTCTGTACCTATTGTTTCTTGTTGATTTTACTATTTCTGAGCTTGATCTCTGTTTCAGGTGATAATTTACATGTATCACCACTGGACCGTGCATATAAAGGGAAAATTCTTGCTCACTACCCGGACAATGTCTCCTGCAATCCTTTCGATGAACATGCTGTTCAAATGGTACTTATTTCTATGAGTTTTCCTTTAGATACTTGCCTTCTTAATTACATATTGTTTTCATTGCAGGAATATTTAAAATTTGTATACCTACCTACTAATATTCCTTTAGTAAATGATAAAAATTACTATATTATTTCCATGATTTTTTCCTAGAAATATAATAATATATTATTTAATGACTGCCTCTATTTTCAGTTGTGTTTACCTGCTGGCCTGCAATTTAGAACTCAGAAGCATTCATTGGAGCCCAAATTCCATAGCTTTGTTGTAACAAGAGAAAATGCATCAAGATACTATGGTTTCAGTCTTATATTCTATGAGGAAGTTAGAAACCGGAATATTTGCAGTGCTATGCATACATTGCAGGTACATTTATCATGTAATCTAGGTTTCGCTTTAAACTCTTACCTGGCTAGCTCACTATTAAATAAATAAAACATAGGTTATAATATAACATAAATTATTATAATTTCAGGCAATGTATATCACAGAGCTTTCTAGTGGCCAAACTCCTCCTAACCATAGGAAAAACTCTGGAAAAGAAAGTTCTAGATCACTGCCTCGCTCGTTTAAGCTCACCCCACACACTGGAGCCGCACTCACTTATTATGACATTGCCAAAGATAAACTTTATGTTGCCAAAAGTCTAGCACTTATTTGCCAATACCCTTTTGTGAGAGTAGCACAACTGTTCCTAGAAAATTTATTCAGGTATGTCACTAATTATTTTATCATTGGCAACAACTACTTATTATTACTTACATTGCAGGTGCTATTATTACTACAGAATCTTACTGTTTTATATAACTAGCTTCTGTCCACAGCATTGCTGAGTATGAACTAGATAATGTAAAATGTGACCTAACGGTTAATCCAAAGTATATCTCAAGAGAAATTTCGCCACCTAGATCTGTTCAGAAGTTTTTATGTTGTCTGTACCCAAACTTATTTGGGAACACAAAATGCGAACATTAACACACTACAGAATACATACCTTTGTGAGATCACATAGGGAAACTGTAATCATTATGGCATTATGACTTGTATATGGTAATTTCCACAAGAGAGAGATGGGGAAGGGTTTTGCTATCTTCTAAACTTAACCCCCAGAAATTCCTGGCCCCATAAAGGTTATTATGTCGAATTGTAAATTTTTGTTTGGAGGTTTACAAAAGTTTGCTTTAAGTTAAGATAGGTTTAGAAAAAATGTGCAGTGTAAATTGTGATGATGTATGGTTCTATCAAAATCAAAATGAAACAAATTATACATCAAACACCTTGTACATGTATTTATCACACTATGGTATTTCCAGATCCCTACCAAGGCAGCCTGGGCCAGGTTTAAGTCCTGAATCGTATGTGTATAACCTATTGTATGAAGTACCTGTACCCTTGCCTGGGCAGGCATTACGCTTGTATGTTCCACCATCGGAACCTCATCTTGATCCTGTTCCTGTCGTAAGTACAGTTAATGTCATTATAGTTGAGCTTTCGCGGGCGTTACTTTACGAGTTCAAATAAATATTCAATATAGAGTTAGCTTCAAAATTTTAACATAAACAATTTTGAAGAAGTTAATGTTGTGGGTTTACAAGTTTATTTAGTAGATTATTACGTATCACTTTGGAGAAAGTGTGATTCTTATCATATCATGTAAGTACCTATGTTAAGAAAATTTTCCTTATGTTTTACCCTCATTTGGTGAAGTCAGGTTGCAATGATGATGATAGAGCCCTCATTAGAAATCACTTTCTCCCACATCTACACTACAATGTATTAGGAATTGTGTTTTCACTTTTCAGGTGATAAGAATGCCAAATCCAATAGAGGAATTACCTCTTCTTGACTACTCCATGAGAGTTATGTTCTCAAACTTAGGGGTTGAATTCGTTGTGCAGCTGTTTACTTGTGTGTTGTTGGAACATCAAGTTTTATTGAGATCTAGTGGTAAGTTACATTATTGACATTGTGTTGTGTTACATGAAAATAATATTTTTTATGTTGTGTTAAAAAAGGTACCTACCTATATAAAAGTTTTTATCATACATGCCTATATATAGGATTACTTAGTGTTAATGCTGATAATTTTCTACATACAACCGCGACTTAAGCTGCTTTCAAATCAGGAAGACCGCTATATATGCGTAGTTCACTTCTACTTCTAAGTGAAGTTCACATTAGCCACTTAGAATTATAACTTACCTTACATGCTTTTTGTTGTGTTTTTACGTTAATTATTTAAACCGCTAACAAAAAGAGGGATTTTATACCCAGCTTTACATTTGTATCTGTGTGTTTCTCTCACAGTAGCTCCCAAACTGATGAACCGATTTTGATTTAATTTTTGGTCGAAAGATGACTTGGTCGAGAGTTAGACCTATGTTTAAAGATAAATTGATAAGCCGTTAAAATTATAGATAGAATAAAATTTTCAGCGGTATTTCCTTACAAATATGATAAGGTTATTTTTTTCTTTTGATTTCAGACTACAACAAATTAATGCTGGTCTCTGAATGCATAGTCTCATTGCTGCTGCCATTTTCTTGGGCGCACGTCTACGTGCCTATATTGCCAGCGCCTCTCTACCATTTCCTTGACGCGCCGGTGCCTTTCGTCATGGGTAATGAACAATAAAATTAATTTTCATCGGTTAAAAGGTCAATAGGTCTCACTGTTGCGAAACGCAAGAGACCGTTGAGTCATTGATAATGTTGCTTCCATTTAATTTCATAGCTGACATAATTAATGATGAAGACCTTTCCCATTTCTTCTGATCTTGAACTTTTAGTCAGTTAGTTTCTTGGCTTAAAACAAATAAAATTTTGTTTTATTGTACGTTTTGTTGGCATTGTCTTATTAAATAAATAAAATAAATAAATGATAATTTCCTCAGGTCTATACGCTGAAGGATCGTCCAGCATGGGCGTGGGACCGCGAGGCGTGGCCTTGGGTTCAGAAGCAGCCTTGTGTTTAGTCGACATCGACAAACCGGACATCCAGCTCCCCGAGGAGCTGCCCATCTTCCCACATCGGACACCATTTATTGAGGAGCTCAATCATGTATTGGATAAACATCAGGTATATTTTCCGCAAGCAAGCTGACGTAGGCTGGAAGTACTCGAGGGGTGGCCTGGTTTTTTGATATGTTTTGATATTTTCCAATTGCTTTTCTTTAATCTCTGTGACCTATGCTTTTTTTTTACGATCTGGCATGTGGTAGAGTCGGTCCGCCTGAGCCTGTTCTAGGCGCAGTAATTGGGAAAAGGAATTTCTTCTGCAATTCTACAGAAATTCCTTTTGGAATATTGCAGACTTAAATTCCGCAGAAAATCAACAACACTCCGATTATACTCATGAAAAAAGCTTTACGTAATGGTTTTGTGGATGTTTCCTAATATTTTTTAGTACTAAGATGAAGACTTTTCAATCAATAAAAACTCAATTAGATGTCGTCAACATCAACATCACCAGCCTATAATAGTCCACTGCTGGACATAGGCCTCCCCTAATGAGCGCCATAGATGGCATAATTATTTGGGGGTTATTGCCCATAATCCCCACGCTGGGCATGCGGGTTGGGGATCGCAGTTCGGTGTAGTTGTTCTGCAGAAGGCGCTGCTGCCCGCCCTCCGCTGTGTTTCCCTTAGTCGCCTCTTACGACACCCACGGGAAGAGTTGGGGTGGTGAAATTCTATGCCGGCACCACACGGTATTAGATGTCGTGAATGATGTTAATGTAATGCTACTAAGATGCGTTGCTACTGGTAGTTTTAACTTAAAACATCTGTACTATTACTTCACTAAAATTGTAAATGTAAATAACTTTATTATTGCCGTGTAAAAATATGCAGTGTGTTTCTTTAACAGATCCAACGACCAGAAACAGAGCCGACCAAGCTAGGTGTACCGATCAACGGGACTTCATACAAACATGCAAATGACATGAGCACCAGTTGTACCTTACCTTCAGGTAAAAAGACTGCGTAACTTTGCAATTTATCTTGACGACCTCTGTGGTGCTGTGGGCGAAGGTCCGCCTGCGACGCAGGAGCTTGCGGGTTCGATTCCCGCCTCGGGACAAATATATGGACGATCTGCAGATATTTGTTCAGGATGTTCTGGTCGTTTTCTATCCATAATAAAAAATATCTATGTAATAATATTGAATCATGTATAGCAGTCATCTAGTACCCATAACACAAGCTCTGCTTAGCTTGGGGCTAGATGATGCTGTGAGGATTGTCCGGCACTATTTATTATTTATTAAGTAATAAGTCCCAAATCGTTTGCAGGTGGCCTCCGTCGCAAGCACTCTTACAACGACGTGCTGGATTGGGACGAGTCGCGTCCGCTGAACGCGTCCCCGCCTGCCTCGCCGACGCGCCGCGCGCCGCTGCGTATGGACGCCTTGCAGCGGATAGTTGATATCGTTAAACGAACTGGTAATATATCTTTATTTATTAATCTTATAACCATATGCTGGGCCTTGATTCACTATGACAACGGCAATACATTGCAGATACCGTGTAAAGTGACAACGTGTTATAAACGAATGCGATTCCTAAACGCGCCTTGGTGTGGAATCAAAAATGGTTATTCTGTTTGCCAGAAGTCTAATTATCTCGGTCCTGTGTAGTGTTTTTCGATTATTTCACATGATTCACCATAAATCAAATGTTTACGCTAGGAGTCGGACCCTCAAAGTCCGTAGGAAGTTTATAAATCAAGAGAAAATTGGAAACAAAAAATTATTTATTAATAACCAATAATTTTGAGTGAACTTTACATCCAATCCACTTACGGACCACAGATCTTGAGGGCCCGTCTCCTGGCGTAAACATATGACAGTTTAAATCGTGTTTCAATCGCACCGTTCGCACCGTGTCACGGTTGGTAATGATAAATATGGCATAAGAAATACGGTTTTGTCTTATTCCACGCACGTTGGTCATATCTTTGTAACGCGATAAGAATTTCAATAATGGCTCGGGTTAAAGCGAGTCTTGTCCGTTTAACGCAACTCAGATTCAGAATTCATCTATAGTTACAAAATAAGCACCTAGACTAGTCAAATTTCATACATTTCATTATTAAATAAGAAAGGAGATGTGATATTTTTTCATTTCACTTGTCATTCACCCTTATTTTACCGTCATACGTAATTAATGCCTTAAAAAGGTTCATCTTTATTTTAGGTGTGAACATAGATGACGTTGATGCTGACACAGTGATGCCGGCAACAAAGAAGAAAATACTCAGCGATGAGGAACAATATAACGAAGACCTCCGCTTCAACACATCTATCAGGGAAACGTTCCTCAACAGATTCGTACATATCTTTCTGATGTATGAGAATTTTGTCATCATGCCTGATCAAGTGAGTACTAATATAAACAAGCGTAGGGACTATCCCAAGCGCCCGCTGCTCATTCGTTTTCCGCCTTGGAATAAATTTTTGTACGATATGTAATATTTCTTCTATGTATACTTACTGAGGCGCATTATGGTGTAGCTACGGTGCCCCAAGACTATATTTCGTAGCTAGTATACAGAAAAATGGTCTTAGGACTTGGACTATCTGTATTTTTTGACAATTTTTCATGAGTACTCTACTCTAGGAAAAAGAATCACAAATCAGAAATATAAAAGCGCTTTATTTCCTTAGACCTTACAGGACAATTGGTCACGTCACAAAATACATAAGAAATACTGGGAATAAAGTATAACTTAGAGTTTTTCAAAGTTTTGGTGTGGAAAGCAAATGTTTTGATAATATATTTTTTTTATCCTAGGACCAGTAGGCCAAGCACGGGGATTGTTCTCTAGGGTAGAATAGACAATAATGACATTGCATCGCCATACATTGCGTACATTATTTAAGTTGAAGAAATTAATTTCGAATAATTCACGCATTCGATGACAAAGTGACGTAATTTTTGTCTATTCTACCTTAGACAAGAAAGCCCGTGCTAGCCCTACAGCATGGTAATTACTTAGTAAAAAAAAATATACTCCCTTATGAGACTCATGATTTAACCGGGCCCGGGGTGACAAATTTAAAACCAACACAACACCCGAAATTCCGAACAGCCTAGAAAACAAATATAACAAAAACCCATTAAGCTTTGCTGCTGCTCATGCTATTCACACTGTGATCATCAACAGCCTAAATTGTCCACTGCTGGACATAGGCCTCCCCTGATGAGCGCCATAAATGGCATTGTTCATCATTTGGGGGTTTTTGCCCATAATCCCCACGCTGGGCATGCGGGTTGGGATCGCAGTTCGGTGGAGTTGTTCTGCAGAGGGCGCTGCTGCCCGCCCCCCGGTGTTTTTCCCTAAGTCGCCTCTTACGACACCCACGGGAAGATTTGGGGTGGTGAAATTCTATGCCGGCACCACACGGCCACACTGTGATAAATTTCCAGAATTTATTATTTATTTAATCTTGTTACCTTTCCAGGACAGAGAATCATGGCTATCCGCACGCGACTCAATGATCAACTTCGACAAGGCGTCATTCCTCTCAGACCAACCGCAGCGCCACCGGCCGTTTTTGTCGCGGTTTCTAGAAACGCAAATGTTCGCAACGCTTATAGATAACAAGATAATGGCCAACTGGGGGGAGTTTGACGCGAATCTGCAGGTGTTTGAGCATAGGATCAAAAGTGTGAGGTGAGTCTTTTGATAAATAAGCATCAGAGCTTTTTAAGCTTACGCGAGAACACAGTATTCTACTAATACTAACACAATATTAAGTCATGCGTGACCACAATGTGTAATTCTACTAGTGCGTGCTAGATTTGCAATTTCTAACAGCGCCATCTATTATTAAACATTGTAAGATATTATGCAGTACGTAGGCTTAGCAAGGACAGCCTATACATGACTTGCGGCTCTATTACTACTAAACTAGTCGCTTAACTATAGCAAGATATATAAGAATGAAACATTTTGGTATTCTACCATATGGCTCGAGGTCTTTGTTATTGCTCTGTCTGGTTTGCCACTTTTCTGCCATTGTCCAGTTCATGTAAATAAAAAAGTGACCTCGACCACTAAAAACTGTAGTAAACATTGAGGAGAAAATAATAAAAAAATCATCAAATAAGAAAATAGAAAGCAAAATAAAGCAATTTCGTATTTATAATAAGTTGACAAAGAAGAATTATAATTGAAGGGAAAAACATAAGGGAAACTGAACTTGTTTTGCATTCCTGTTCGCGGAATATAAAAATAAAAAGTACTGATGGAAATGAAGCAATTGAAGTTGAAATCATTCTATCAATACCTCCGTGCAAATGCCAAGCACTGTCAAGAGTTTCTTTCATCTACGTGACCACTGCGACTATACCACTATCTTAGTGAAGCGATTTCATATCTAAGTGGACCTCCTGTCTAGGGCATGGTCAAAGAAGAATGTTATTCTACATCCTTTCAAAAATGTCATCGAACCGTCATCCAATGCGTGAAATATTTGAATATCATTCCTTAAATTTCAGTTATCGTAATAAGACTTCTATGCTTACAAAACTTGTATAGCTTGTATAGGTTGTCCATGCTCTATCGAGCAGGATGTAAACACAAGACTTTATAGGGCGCGACTCGGCGAGGGCGGAGTACCTCGAGGCTACAGCGTGTGGTGCGGCGGCCACTTCACGCCCAGCCCGACCGGCGCAGAATTAGAAGTTGGTGCGCCGGGCGAACGCTTGCCTCATAGGGCTGCGTACTACCGCGCCTTCCCAGCAAGGCTGGACGCCGCCGCGCTTGCCTCGCCGGCCCCCAACGAACGCAGGTGCCACGACACACACGATACTTAGACCACAGCTTAGGGATACCACATTTGTTATCTACGTATCTGCTTAAGCCAGTTAGAAAAGCTTTATGTCAACGGCTTACGGGTGTGAAAAGCATTGCTAAATGACGTGAGACCGCCTGATGCGCCGCCTCGTTTAGGACTGTCTTCGACATGGAACCGCACGTTGTTGTCAGCGAGCCGTCAGCTAAAGGCTGTAGTTTAATAGTTTGCTGTATAACAGACGCCTAGATTCTGGTAGTATACATGGCATAACAAACTTTTATATAGTATAATAAAATATTTCTAATATTCGGGTGTATTTACATTGCATAACCTATGAAAATACACTCGAATACTAGAATCAGATTCCAGCGGGTTTCATGTCTCGATTGGAATGGCTAGGCGGGTTACAAATCAGCGCCTTTCAGTCAATTGCCTATACTTATTGTTGAATGATCAACGTTGAATACATGTTCAGAAGATTGTTGAACGTCATGTATGGCCAAATCTGAAACCATGATATTTAGAAACATCTCAAATAGCCACCGTGTATAATGAATGAGATAAACGTCAACTAGCCATGTCGATTATTTAAACCGTGAACCCAACAAATCATCATTCGTTATGTAGGTCACCTAGCCATTCTTCAAATAGGCTGATTTAACGATCCGACGGCGACATCTAGATTTATTACATTTGAGAATCTGTGTTAATTAATTACGAGTGAGCATTTGTACAGAATTATTCATCATGTTCCATGAAATGCTGAATGAAAATTTGCTGCATATGTTTGAATTGGATTAGGAATACATCTCTACTCTCTTAGATTTTGCTCAATTCATTGCATGCTGCATGATTCTGTACACAAATTGATGAAAACTTGTTATGTTTTGCATGCAGTAGCGCTCTTCGAGGCAACAACTTGCTTATCAGAATGTCTTAGATTATTATAACATGTATTGCGTAATGCATTAAATAATAGCTTAGAAAAACTTAATAGATACTTTAATATTACTTTATCATAAACATTGTGATTGATTTGAAAAAGCTAAAGACCAACCTCGAATTTATTCAACAAAATTTTGCGGACAAAAATTAATCCATCAGGAATATTTTTTTTTACTTATACGTAGGTATAGATCATTCCCCATACAAATTCAAAATAATAATCCACAGCGGTCTACAATTGCAACATCCAAATGAAAACATAAAACCTTTTTTTTTAGAAGTAGCTTAAAAACAAAATATTTACAAGTTGTGGCCTCGGCTAGCGTGTTGTGTTGTCCTCAGTGTGGGTTATTTATGTCCTTTTTGTGATAGATATTCAGATGCTTTTCGGCATGTTATATGATTTTATGCCCTCAACCAATGTGAATGGAAAAACTCTGACTTATTTTTGTTAAAAATAAAAATATGTATAGCCTATTTTTCTATTAGAAGCTAAGCTAGGCCAAGGCAGCTTGCGTTAGATTTTTGAGGTTATGATTCCTTGCTTCCTTTAGAAATGATTACCTACTGTCACTGTCGATGTGTAATATTATTAAACATGTAATAAAAATATTGAAAATGATATGCAATGAATTGTAAAATTTATTTCGAAATCGAATTTTTATGTTTAATTAATTTTAATAGGCTTAAATAATAATAGGTAAGCAAAGGAATAATTCTCATAATTTATAGCTTTAACAGTAATTTTTCTGTTTTTTGTAAAATTAGGTTCTCTACTATTTTGAACAAGAGCTATGGTCTCATTACTGTACCTATTATTGTCAATAAAACAATGTAAAACAACTCTCTTCTTGATTTTTAACGAATTTTGCGATAGAATTTGACTTATCCTATTACTTAAGGTTAGAATCTCATTTGTATTATTGAAAGCTTCCTTTTTTAAGTAACATTGGCTAAATTAATAACAATACTTCCTTATCCCAAATACAACATTGTATACCGATACCTGCTGAATTCCGTTTAGTTTGTGTTGTGATGTTATTATCTTGTACTTAAAGTGCATGCTTAGTACTATATATTGCATGAAGTATAAAATACTACGTGTGATTTAAATACTCCCGAGTGCAATTATAAATGCTGCAGTATTTATAACATAGTTGTACTCTGCAAGTTCTTATAATAAAATAGCTATATATATTTACTGAATCTTGTAGTTGTAGATGTTTAATTGATGTATCATACATTATGTACATAGATGAAAAATCCTAATAAAATTATTTATTTAACGTTTGGCATTTTATGTATTCCTTGTCCGCGATTTTATTTTATTTTAGTGTTCACCAACCACAGCTATAGTAAAAGAATAGGAGTATCAAGGTGACAATTGACGAAATAACCTTTTCTAGTGCATAATAAAGGTACTTTAAGACGGTATTCTACTGTTACACATCGACAAAACGTAACGTGTGTGACAGTAGAGTACCGTCGTAGTACAACACAGTTCGGCGCTATAGCGCGGCGTCAACTTAGCGCCGCGGCGTAATAACGCGTTCTGTTTGGCAAAGCCTTTATGCAATAGAGATTAATGAATAATATCTTTAGTGCTACAATAATATCACTCGTCGGTAAATACATTTTGCACGAAATCCACTGGCATGCGTAGTTAGTTGCAAGGCTTTCACGATATTGCTTTGCCTGTTTTTTGTCTTATTAATGGTTATAAATTGAGTTATCGCGATGAACTACCATTTAATATGTTTTCAGAACGAACAGCCTGAAGCGAATAAAAAATGCAAAGTGGCAGGTGAAGGATTGCCCGCCTGAGCTCTTGTTAGGGGACATAAGTAGACGACTGTCTACTGAAGTAACGCCCGCTGCGATTGCGCAGAACAACAGGACGTTTGTTGAGAAGCTTTTGAAGGTAAGTTAATTCTATGTCAAGTCATCACCTTAAATCAGTAACTCCGGGATACTCAAACGCCACTTATATTTGAGCACGTCTAAAGTCGTGGTTTATAGACAGTTTTCAATGAAAATCTGTCAAAAATTTGTCAACTGAAACGTGCTCAAATCTTTTGCGTTTGTGTATTGGCGTTAAATGCGTTAAAGTAGCATTTGCTTCAGTGGGTAGGTACACCGCTTGCAATTTTCTAGTTAAAACCTCAATGATTGTAGTCTAACGAAGAAATTGTTTCAGGAATGCAAAAGCAAGACGAAGAGAATGCTTGTCGAGAAAATGGGTACAGAAGAATCGGATCTAGGGTTGGGTAGCGAGGTATCCATAACGGGTATAGAGGAGAGTACCATGATCGCTTCTCTCTGCGATCTCCTAGAGCGGCTGTGGTCGCACGGACTGCAACATAAGATGGGGAAATCTGCGCTTTGGATGCATCTGACGAATTATCAGGAGTTGGAGCAGTGCAGTAATTCGACCAAGCCTATTGATCCGAATTATCTTACTCCTGGTTCGTTGTTCTTTAAAACCATTAAAATAATCCTCAATAATCGCCTAAACTTTAAGCAAAAGATATAAGTAGTCATATTTCTTGTATTGACAGTCAGAATGATTAATATGTTTGAATCAATGTTTCTATTTTTATGAGAGTTTATATCGTTTATTGTTTCATACAATCAAATATGGTAACTATTCTAAAGCACTAAATTATTATTTTTTTACGATTTTCATGCAGCATTGGCTTGGTGCGTGTTACGCAAACGCTTGGATTGTAAGTATTGCCGCTGTCTGCACCCAGATTTCAATAATAGTGTCCTCTTAACAAAAAATAATAAATTAATAATTACGAGTTAGTATAAAGAAAAGCTTGTATTTCAGATTTATCGTCAGTAGGAGCTGAAGTAGAAGCCCAACAAAGCCCGAGCAGCGGCAGTAGATCCCGGGATAGTTCGCGCGCTGGTTCCCGGGACAGTTCCCGGGATCGACTCAGTAACTCCGGGACTTTAGAACGCAAACCGGTCAATCCGCTACGACCTTTGCCCGAGAGTCTTACGTTTGATATGAGGTAAGAATATTTGTTATTAACAATTTACTCTCGCCTTCCTACTTATCGGTCTAAAGAGTTGAGACATAGGGAGGCCTTTGCCTTGCAGTAGGTGGGATGTCGCCTGCCATGTGATCGCGCATTGATAACGGTTTATAAATTCGCTGGCAACCATACCAATGAAATCGCAGAAACATTGGAGCATTTACAGTGATAAAAAGCTTTTAATAACTAAGTAAACTCTACTCTTGTGCTAAGGAATGTATTAAGGAAGAGCGAAACCTCCTAGTACAAGTATTTTATACTTAAAAGGAGGCTTTCAACCTTGTATCTTAAACATTGTGAGAGAAATAAAAACATTTGTATCGTATTATTTCTAGAAACGTCCAAGCGATGACAGACATCAAAACCGAGATAGGCTACGCGCGGGCTTGGGTCAGACTGTCCTTAGAAAAGAAGCTACTCTCCCATCACCTTCGAGAGTTACTGGCCGACACAACTCTACTGCGGTCTCAGTACAAACGGACTGCCTTCCTACGCTGCGAGGAGGAAAGAGAGCAGTTTCTGTATCACCTGCTCACGTTGAATGCTGTGGACTACAAGTGCTTTACGAATACATATCCGACTACTAGTGAGTAAACCTAGCCCTAACCTCTACTAACTATTAAGCTTTACCTACCTGAAAAACATGTAGGTGATCTTCGTATCACCTACATGTTTTTTTTCATTCGAAAAGAAAAACAAATTAGAACTAGTATTTACAATTTACAAAACAGTTGTGCCCTTGCGAGATGTGCGGGCGAAAACAACGCCAAAACTACTGAATGGATCGGACAGAAAGCTGCACGCATAAAGTTTTGGACCTACCTAGAATTATAGTTCAGTTCATTTACTCCCAAACAAAGTTTTATTGTGTAGTATTATTGTCTAGCAACTTTTTATCCCGGAAAACGCGTGCGAAACTGCGAGCTTCTAAATAAATTTAGAAAATAACCACCATGTTCTCGCTCGCATAGATAGCAAAGTGACTTTTGATAAAAAAATATGAAATTTATGAAAAAATTTATGCTCCTACAGAGTTGCCATACCGAGTGCTGATAGCGCCCTCTCGCAAAGCGAGCCAAACTACTGCAAACTGCTGGATATCCATTTCCGGTGCAAATGGCGAGTCGACGCCTAAAATACCCATACCTCGGAGCACCAACGAGTTCGTTTTCCACGTAAGTTGCATACAATTACACTAAGGCACGTATTATGAAACTATGCTCAGTCACTGATTTATGCTTGAGTAACGCTTCTGCCGTAGAAATCTTTACTCAGCAGAGATAAATGACTGAGCAAGCTTTATAAGGGCCATAATATTATAAATGGGCAAGTTTCGATGTAAGGATGGACGGAAGTTTGTACTTCTTCACGCTAAAATTATTGGATGGATCGCGCTGAAATTTTTCATAGATGTAGGTCTAGACCTGGAGTAACTAACACAGGTTTTTTTATCTCAGAAATCAATTCTTATATAATGAAAAAAAAAAAAACTTCAAAAATTCCTATTCCATAATTTGATATTTGTTTACTTAGAATATTCAGAGACTACTTTTTATCCCGGAAACAACGTATGCACAGCCCTGGACAGAAAATAATAAAATTATGAAAATACGTTAATTGTTAATTATTAATTTATGCAATAATTCAATTTATACACTGAGTTCACAAACTATGTTTATAATGAAGCTAAACTAGATGATATATAGGATTTTACTTTATTTGGGTATACAGTAGGTATGTATGTGTATTGCAGCACAAGAACCTGGGATTACTGTCAACTTTACGCATCGGACACGATAACTCGGGCCTGTCACCGCGGTGGTTGCTTGATCAAGTGTTCGTTCGAAACGAAGTCACGGGTCATACTTATACGTGAGTCTAATAATTTCGAAATAATTCAAGGTATTAAAGCTTCTAGATGTACATAACATGATGATATATCTGAATAAAATACCAAGACGAATGCAAATCTACACATCAGTCTATGAAGGGATGATTTTTATTGCAATCGGGTTTCGGCTCTTGTCTCCAGCCATATCCACTATCAAAATAGCTAGTAACCATAACACTAGCTTTGCTTAGATAGGAGTTAGACTATGCGGTATAAATCCAGCATTACTTATTTACAGCCTTAGTCGGATAATATGTTCGGCGAGACTGGAAGATTGGATAAGGCTTGCACTGGACTGATCGCTAGATTTTGCCACGCAATTTGCTGTCGCGTCACCTAGAGAGCCCTATTATACTAAAGCAGGGGGCGTTTATGGGAGCGTTTATGGACATACTTAATAGATATGATGATAGCAGAGGTTATCATAATGATGAGTCTGGTCTTAATCTATTACTAATTAATAACTCCGGTTTGTATAGATTTCCCTGTCACCGCTGGCTTGGCACAGGTGTAGACGACGGATCCACTGAGCGTCTTCTTGTCGCGGCACGCTTGCGTAATTCCGGTACGCCCCGCGCGCCCGTGCCCGCACCCCCCGCCACTCCCACCACCACGCATCTCTCCACCTCTACGATACAGCATATGATAGGTATGTACTAACCGGCTATACTAGCGACAGTGTGACGTCACTCGCCGATGCAAGTGACGTGGGAGTGGTAGTTGGCGACTAGCAGCATCGGATGGTAGTCGTCGCCTGCCACTCCCGCCGTCATTATTATATACATACAGTATGTGATGGTATTTATTGGCTTTACTAGCGACAGTGTGACGTCACTTGCCCATGGAAGTGACGTAGGAATGGCAGTCAGCGACTTGCAGCATTGGATGCTAGTTGTAGCCTGTTACTCCCGCCATCATTATAGCATGTGATAAGGTAGACTTACCGGCTATACTAGCGACAGTTGCAATATCTAGTTCCTAAACGATCAGTCTTCTAAAACAACATCTTTTCAAAATTGTTTCGCAATACACTATAGGAATCTCAGGCATATTTGCAGGTCGAATTTCAAGGGACATAAGATTTAGATTCAGCAGTATTTGGCATGCTCCGTCAAATTTTTCTTTCATTTAGAACATTCAGAGTTTCACCGCATTATATCGAATCAGTCCGGTCCGGTATGCACATGTTTTATCTACGCCTGCTCAGTTGTGACACATTCCGCGACGATGAATTAATTTAATATTTAATATATTATAATGGTCTCTCTTCGCAACCGGGAATTCAAGGCTTCCATAACTCGCTATCCTCTATCTATGTCAAATTGAGGCCCAAACTAAAGGGATGCACGGTACACATGCCTGTGACCATAGTAAATGTTGAAAGACAATGCAGATTTTTTACATTACCTAATCCCTGATTAATACTTACATGAATTAATTATTTAATCTAAATGGCGAAATCTAATACGTATTTAATTTCACAGGTGACTGCGTTAATGCTATAGTGAAATGGCACTACCAATCTAAAAGAGAAAAGGACGCGAATTCACTAAGCGTGTTACTGTGCGGAGAAAACGGACTTGTCAAGTGTTTAGAGCAGGCTTTCCTATGCGGCTTCAAGTCTGCAAGACTGTTCGGGAAGAATCTCTTTATTTGGGACTATTTTGGTAAATATTGTCTTTTTAATTTTATCATATATATTAATCAATGTTGACATTCGATACTTAATTGTAAGAGTCGGATATTCCTGAAATCCGTAGCCCGTCATTTAGCCCATTTTAAAATTCCTGTAAATATAGAGCTTTTATAAAACGTTTCAAATAAATCCAGAGTCAGATTTCAGCATTAACTTTATTTCTTAAAGTCACATGCATGATACATTGCATTAGGAACCTTTTCTACCCTTATTTAGCGATATTATAGAAAAATCCTAAAAATATTTTCATTTATTGTATATTCAGTACATACATAAAATTACAGGTCAAAAGTATAGTACGTTAAAAAGTTACAGCCATTCAATATGTCACAAATTACAAATCCCATACAATAAAAGTAATACTTAACCCGATTTACCCAATGTTTAGGAATACTATCAAAAATCATAAACAGGTTATTTTTGTTTATTTTCAGGAAGTTTTAAGCTAATCGGGTCACTGGTTAGAAAGTTACCAAAAAAATCCTAATAACTTCGACTTCCTTATTTAGAGACATATATGAATAATTCTGAAACACTTATTTTAATTTATCGTTTGTGAATAATTTAAAGTCACTAACATTAAAGTTATGGAAATTTCAATTTGGAGCTAAACTGCTACTACTATGGTGTAGCATTGTTGTATTGTATTGTAATAATTAGAAAAATCCAGAAACACGTGTTCAATACCAATAGTTTTGTACTTTTAGTTAAGTAAATTTCAAGCACTACAAGCCACCACCGGTTAAAGAGTTAAAAAAAAAATACTTAAACTGGGATGGAATTTCTAAAAACCTTTTCTTAGCAGGAGGTTGTGCACTAAATAGTACCTACCCTCCAAATTTCAGCTTTTTAGCTACAGTGGTTTGGGCTGGGCATTGGTACCAGAAAATCGTTTCTTACTTCATGGGTTAACATGATTTTATTTTATAGAACGCGTGAAAGACGAGTTCAAGATGAGTTTATGCGACGAGCAGTCACCACAATCCAACAAAAGTTGCGGCGTCGCGTACAACTGTAGGCAAGACCAGGAGCACAGGGCCATATGGCGATGCTACTGCCATCTCACGGATGAAATCAACTCAGTTGGTCGCGCGCTCGGAAAGGATGGAAAATTCCAACTGTTCATATGCCTCAGCTTACGGTAATTGGTTGTATGCTTTTAAATACTCAGAAATATACCTTATTCTTGGGTGACATTAGCTGTTCTATGATGCCACGGGCTGAAGATTGTTTATATAGTTGATAAAAGCAGTTTTATTAAGGCTTATTACTGTGAGTCTGTCTATTTTTGTTTGTTAGTCCTTTATTTTAATCTTTCGTCCAGACAGAACGAAACACGGTAAAATTTGGTACCAGGATAGCTTATATATTGGATTCAAAACATAGGCCAGATACATCTGATCCCTGAAAAGTGCAATGTTTCCATGTGATAATTAATATGCGGGTAGGACCGCGAGGCGCAGATATTAAATAAAAAAATATTGGACAATCTACTCTGAATCATCGAGCCCCAAGCTAAGCAGAGCTTGTGTTATGTCCAAGAGTCCTGTAAGGTCTAAAGGAAATAAAGCACTTTGATTTTGATTTTATGGCACTAGATATCCGCTTGATGATGAATCGAATTCGCAATCTTCTGCGTCGCAGGTGGACTTTCGCCCGCCGCGTCACAATAAGGTCACATTCATTAACATCAATAAAGTATTCATATCAATTACCTCAAAATGTAGAACTCGCAAAACTATGTTCAATACCTTTTGTAATAAAAGAAAAAAAAAATTGTTTTACGTGATATTTTTCTTTTGTTCAAAAGATTTTTATTTTAGTTCACATTTTTTGTAACAGTGAACACTGGCTGCATAGAATGCTGGTCCCGATGTCCATGACGCGCGTCACCACAGAAATGTACGAGGAGCAGAGTTTCCTTCGCAAGCGCGGGCTTCTGACATTCCTCAAGCAAATACTTGAGCCACTCGATGAGTTTGATATTGTGCTCGAACATTCGCTCACACAAGGTATTTGAATTTTAAACTCTATCGTGGACTGTGAAAGTTTATTTTTCCATACAGATGTGTAATTTTAAACTATTTGTGTATTTTGAATGTTTATTTTTCACCACAGAAATGTTAGATCTCTAGATGTGCTGTCGTAGAGGCTTAGTTCGGTCAGAGAAAGCTTTCTTCTTTCGACAAAAGGGTTCAATAACGTATACCATAAATGGGTTGAATATGTCACCAGAAATGTTAAAATTGCACTCCCCTCGCCTGTTAAGACGATTCCGCGTAAATTAATCTGCGTAAATATTTCGTGAGTAAAAATTTTAACTACTATGAAATTTGAACACTTTTCTAACCATAATGGAATGTTCAACGCACAAGATAAAGTAAACCAAGTTTACCTACACTAATAATTATTTACTACAGCTGAAATTATGAGAGTGAAGTTTTAATATTATTTTGTGTTCTCAATGGTGAAACCAGTTATTTTCGTCCAAATGATGTCTTCGTACAATGAGGTTGAATCTCGTTAGGTCTAGCTATCCAAAGCGTCCACAATTTTGTTAGATGAATAATAATAATGCTCACATACCAAAAATACTTGACGTTTTCTTTTGCGATGCTCTTTTACGTAGTTATAAGCTCTGTATTTCCGGATACATTTCTTAAATACTCTTAGTTTATAATTTTGATTTTAACGTTAAACACCAGTGTAGGAGTTTATTAAGTTTTTTTATAGATTTTTCTATTTTCTTGCCAATTGGATCCCAAAGAATATTAAAGATTACTTACAGGTGCTTTATGATATTATTATCTAGTTGCTTTATGTTTTAGAATCGGTTTATTTACACTTATTTTTAAGATAGATCTCGTATTGATAAATACATTATATATTTTTTTTAGGTATAGTCAGGAATGTAGTATAGTTTATAGTTGGGACATATATTTCATTATTGTTAGTTCTTATAGGCTTTGAGAAGTCTTAAATTGTAATATTTCTATTAATTTTGTTATTATTTTCGTAAAATAACTTAATTTTTTTAAACTTGTGAGATTGTAAACCACCGCATAAATTTGTTATTTTATTGATATATTTTGTGATTTATAGATCTAAGAAAGATTTCAGCTACTTTGAAATGTTCCTTTAATTATGCTCGATCCGCGGCTATCACCTACGTATGTAATTTTAAGCCAGAATTTAGCAGCTTATTTAGTTATAAGTAAAATTAAATGCACTGTCAGATAAATGAACTCTCACTGTTTCCTTGAACATGGAAATTGTATGTTTAAATGTAATGTGCATAAAAATCTCTCTTTGTTTGTATTTGTAGCGTACTTGTTGTATTAATGTAAACGTGTATTTTTTAGTGGTTGGTTGTTTTTTGCCGTCCGTTCATTACATTATCACTGTTATGTCGGCCGAAGCAATGTTTCTAACTATAAATTGTTTAAGAGTCCAGCAAATATTCATACGAAATTGTGCCAAAAATTTATTATAAACACTCCATAAGCTGGTTGACTTAAATATACCTTCAAACTGCCAGAAACTGACCATTGAATGATATAATTTAAATGTCCTGACTCTTAATGGAATAAAAGCTACTGCATTTTTTTGTACATAAAAATATTAATCACTACATAGTATAAAACAAAGTCGCCCGCTGACTGTCTGTATATCATTAAACTACGCAACGGAATTTGATGCGTTTTTTTTTATGAAGGCTTTCACATTGCGTGCGTAGCAGGAACGGGTGTGTAGTGAAGAATAAACTGAAATGGCTATATTCGTTTCAATCAAAAAGCTATTTAAGGTATTTATGAACAAAAAAAATTACAGTACTTGACTGAATAAAGCAATGACATCTAGTATGTTCTTACACTTATACCCTTACCTCGAAACCTAAGCCGTCACCAGAAGGTAGAGTGCCTAGAATGTTGGCAGCATTGCCATGTTGGATGGCGATGCTAATTCTTGAATCCATTTAAGTTTTTAATATAAAACAAATTAGTACAAGACTATAATAAAAAGCCTACTCGCACTGCTGAAAAATACCCACAGTAATTTTTACCCAATTCGTTAACACATTGAATCGAAAATGTATGTATAGGTACATGCACTCACCATTTAAAATTCTGATTGAGGTTTCGCCGTGCGGTCATTTTATTTAACAATGAAATATGTTACCTATATGTGATAGAGAGCCCTGTACAGGATGCCCCCATGGAGAAAAAGTACCTTAAATATTGTAGGTGATCATTTTCCTGAAAGAAGACATTATACTTAATGTAAAAAAAATACATCAGAATGTTTGTATACGTGGTCTTTCTTTTATTTGTTATTAGCAAAAAGTCCTTATGATGAAGCCCTTCGATTGGTATGATTAAGCTACAGGATCATTATTTTCTCGTGTAGTATGATTTTTTAAAAATCTATAAATGCAGTTTAAATTGTTTTTTAAATTAAAATAATGTAAAACGTAAAAAATAATGTAATTCAGTAAAACGTTCCATCTACAATATTTAAGGTACTTTTCCTCCATATATACATATCGCATATCCGTGGGACGCCCTGTATGTCTCGGAACTTAACCTTCGATATAATAGATACATTATGTATGTTATAATAATTCGTAGCTAAGAAGTAAACTCAGTTATTAGTTGTAACTAGGTATCTCATTTAGGGATTACAACTGCAGCCGAGTCAACCGGCGTAAAGGTCCCTGCACACTATTGAAATAATGTTAACATATAATAGATAATTTTATATCATACATATTATTATATTGATATTTCCGACTGTCTCCGCAAACATTTAATTTTAAAACAAGTCCTTGACCGATTTGGCGATCATTATCTCCACACGGCAATAATTTCTTACTCCCGAAATCACCTGTAAATATAAATCACCCTCTAAAGGGTACCACCTTTAGAGGGTGATTTATATTTTTTGTTTCAGAATATTAATAACATTTATATACAGACATAGCTAACATTTGCAGATAATTTCACTGCATTGCCAATTAGCTAAGTAAACTTTACGCGAATGAGACTACACAGTTGCTTCTGATTGTACTGAAATAGTATTGTATAGAACAGTTAATTATCATTTACTTTGGCTTCTGCCCGCAATTTCGGTCTTCTATGATAATGTTAATTATCTATTACAGCCGAATCGGGCTGACATTTTTGATAAGAGACCAAGACGCCCTGGGACCGAATCCTACTGAATTAATAAAGCTTTTACAAAACAATGGTATCTTCTCAGAATTACACATTTTGGTATTTTAAGTTAGATGAAAGTTCCTCTCACACAGATGAAGAGAAGGTTGTCTAAAGCGACACGGTTGAAAATAATCTAATGGGATTTTTTTAACTTTTACGATTTCTTGACATTTATTAAAGAATATAAAATGTATGAGTCGCCCCGTGACCACAATCACTGCAACGCGATGGGAACGTAGGACAAAATAAAACAAAAGGTACGCGATAAATAACCGATAAATATTTTTTTAATAATCTAATTGGTTTTCATATGAAATTAACGATTTTTTACATTTTTTTTATTTTGTACACACTTTTTTTGTAAATCCATTGAATTATATTCCTGGGATTTTTAGGGAGATCCATCCTCTGAAAAGTAAAACTTATAGCAGCTCATTTCATGTGTTGTCGCTTTCAATGCCATGAAAATTTGTTGTACATATTTTATTTCTTAGTTTTTTTAAATAAAGGCTACGCGTACTTTCCACCATTTAGTCCATTCTACAAAATTTTACGGGAATAATATTTGTTGTTCCAGAAAAAATACAATAATGTATGTAAATCACTTTTCTCGAAATTCTCTATAAAAAAAAGCCAATTTCAAAGACCTATTTTATTTATCTCTCCGTGCTAATCACCGTTCGCACAATCTAGAATTTCCTTCATCTATGAAAAATTCTGGTATGATACTTAGGTATACAAGTTCCTACTGCGATTGGTTTGTAGAATTCGGCCCAGTTTTCTCTGAAGGAGTAGACGTCATCCAATCTTTTACATTTATAAATAGTTATCATGATGTGATTTACTATAATTTGATTAAGACTCGACATAAAATAATAGACCATCTAAATTTAAAAAAGTACCTATCTGTATTACATTGTATCAACTGCCCCGAAATATAAATTTTAGATCAATGTTCGTTCGTGTAATGTATTCCAGAATTATTCTCCTAATGATTACCAAAGATTAGTAATACGATTGTGTTGGTGTCATGAATAAAGTGAAAATTTACATTGTTTTTTGTTTCCGTTTCGCACCCTTTTAGGATCATCATCATCATCAGGCCGTGATAGTCCACTGCTGACATAGGCCTCCCCTAATGAGCGCCATAGCCATCATCCCTCTAGGATAAGTTCTCATCAATATCTTGGTAGGTAGAGCCCTTGTAGTGTTTTTTTCAATCGTTTTAGTGTTCTATTCGTTGGTATAAACGTTTCAGTGGTTTAATATCTATAGGTAGGTACCTTTAAAAGGCAGTATGTTACAATTTTTATCTATTAATTAGGTATTATACAGGTTGTAAGAAATGGTGAGGATCAAAATTTTCAGTAGTGGTCTAGATTCGATCATAGAACACAGTTTAATATTTCAAATAACTCCAATTTATCTATAGCTACTCAACTAGCATATTTTTATGTAAACATAAGCCACCATCATCTTATCTTTTTAGAAAATGCAATTTAATGCAAATTAAATGTTAATCAAAAGCGTTAAAGTAAGCACGTCATGTACTTAGGTAAGTGGGTAAAAGTAGCCTCACAGACTGTTATTAAAAAATTTAACTCAAGAGCACACAGAACGATATGAAAAACAATTCTCATTTCATTTTTACTTACCCGCGGCAAATAGGATAAGATCCGGCGTGTTTAATAAAATGTTTCTTCTGTCAGCTTTAAAGTGCGAGATAGTGGAATAAAGCGAAAAATTGCGGTTGGAGTCGGTTTCATGCAGATATTACGGCAGCCATCTTGTTCCAACCAGACAAAATTCGTATAAATCAAGTCTGTTCTAGTTTTATTAAAAAGGAGCTGCATCTGCGAAACGTATGGTGGTATATTTCTTTTTGTTTTTCCGTGATTTTGGTTCCATCGTCCGTTCTTGTTTAGATAAAATTTAATTTGAAAATGTCTGTTGTGTCTTCCTAGTTGTCTATCTTAGTTGTCTAAGTTGGTAAGTTGATATTAGATGGTACCTATATTCGTGAGCATAATGAATAAAAACCGGCATAGTGTGTGTCGAGTCACGCTCTGTGTAGAGTACCGTAGTTTCACGTTCCATAAACTTACATTTACTAAGTGTTTAATACAAGTAGCTAACTACTTCATGATGATAGTAATTTTAAAATTATTTATATTTTAGGTATTCTAAATTATATTTTTTACTTTAGCAACAGGTAGGTACACTATAAATGCGTGGCTATTCATTGTGCACCTTGAAAAGAAAAAGATACATTATAGAAAAAGATAAGTAATAGAAACTAAATGCGATTTAATCCAATTGCAAAAAGGAACGGCTTTTCACTATGAACGATCTCTTTAAGGACAACTTTGAATGGACGTCGTTTCACGTAAAATAATATCTAATACTTAAATATCAATATTCGAAATTAAAAAATCGAAGAACAAAAATTTATCCCCTCGGGGTCAAATCATGCCTATCGGCTTAGTACACAATATACTACCTACGCGTAATGTTTTTAAAAAGAACATAAACATTATGTGATAGGCCAGAGAGAAATCAACTAAAACCGTACCGTACGACGTAGGTACCCGAAATAATAAAAATAGCACCTGTCTTCGAGATTGATAAGCAGGTAGTATCTTCTTGCAAAATTAGAGCATTCTAGTCGCTGTCTTAATCTGCGCGGACGACAGACCATAATATATTTTATTAACTTCTATTTTAAAATTTGCATTTTAGCACACAGGTAGTTAGCACACTACATATTTCATAGTTCCCTGTAAAGTGCACTCCGTAATATTCTGCTGAATAATTAAAGCGATAGCATAGAACATCTTGTGAACATCTGTCTCGTTCAAGTACCTACTTAAGTTCCTTATACATGATTAGTTAATTTCTCAGGTCTACTTACGTACCTGCCCCCCCTAGCTAAGGGATAAGGGTACCTAGGTCAGACAATATTAATATCGCGTTCGCATTGCCATTATTTGCGTACATTGTCTTAGTTGAGGGTACACAACGTAATTTTTCTCTATTCTATCCTAGACAACGAACCCTGTGTTGGCCAATCCCTAGGTGACTGGACGTGGACATACTATAGAGTCATCGCTTTTCCCCTTTATCAGCATGTAAGATGCTGATTACCAGATAGTTCTAAAAAATCTCTTTTAATGTGGGTTGTAGCTCTACAAAGTAGGTATAATTGAGTGAGGCATATTATGCTGACTGATCTAGAGCTTTGAGTAGACGTACAGTGCGCGTCAGAATTAAGTGATCCCCTTGTCTACGAAATATTTTCGACAACTTTTAATTCCCTTGTAACTTGTCACAAATTTTCACATGCAAAAATTTATCACGCCGCCGCTCAGGATCGAACCACCCACCCATAATAATCAAGTCTGAAATTCTCAACAATAACCACTATTGTGTTCCACGTACATTGAAATAGG
Source organism: Eupithecia pulchellata (assembly GCA_963931895.1). Lineage (NCBI taxonomy): Eukaryota > Metazoa > Arthropoda > Insecta > Lepidoptera > Geometridae > Eupithecia > Eupithecia pulchellata. The sequence goes on along the minus strand of OZ007524.1, from coordinate 8,502,797 downwards.
GGGGTACTTATACGTGACGCGCACTGTACATATCTACCCTAACCATAATATTTATGTTAATTTATGATGCTATCGTAAATCATAGATATCACATTGGATAAAAATCGAAGTAGTTACTTATGTGAGCTGTCTTTACAAAGTGTGCACATGTAATATGGAACAGAAAAGAAAAATGAAAAAAAAAAATAGTCATTAAATTAAAACAAAATTACAACAAACATCTTAAAAATTTAAAAATTATCTGAAAAAAATTAACCTTCCACTGTAGAAAAAAAGGCTGTATCGCCGAAGCCCCTAGGTGTGTATTTGCAATATATGTAGGTTACCTAGTGAATTTACTGACTTACCAGTTTACGGAACTTACATAGGTACGAATTTAAAAAAGTAAAAATTGGTATTATATAATCTGGTACAAAGCTTTAATAGTGAATAAAGCCTTGTTGGGCATTTTCATTTGCATGGTTCAAACATTACTACGTAAGGTCCGATTTTTATTATTCATCGAAGTAACAAACCCAGTTACGGCTCGCTCATCGACAGCCTACCCTACTACATAAATGCGCTGTAAACGCCGCATCCGATTGAAAATTCATTAACCGAAGCTTTCGGTAACAAAAGCGGGTGCGGTGCGGCGTCCTCACGAAAACGTAGATATGCATCAGCTATTAACACTCCAACGTCAGACCGTTCATCCTTTGAGGTATAAAGTTGGCCTGTTCTGATGAAAGAGCGTTATTTTGGATATAGCCCTAGGGATCCCAGGCAATTTGGTCGTTTGGCCCGATATAAAACAAAATGTCTATGGCATTCGTTCGGGACACCGCTCTTTGCCGGTGAACTGAATTGCTTTGAAGGAATTGATTTAGGACGTCGGGACTTTTACGTTTTCGAACGTTGCAGCGGCAAAGGATTTTGCAGTTCGTGTTTTGATTCGAGCCAAAGGGAAGTTAATCAAAAAGGAAAAAATGTCGCTGCCTGCCGATAAATTAATTTTTTTGGTCCAAATTTTGGGCATAAAAAATAATATGAGATATAAATGAATAGTAGTGTAACTATATTGTAATAAAAAGAGTCCTTAAAGCAAGATCTATAGGGAGGGACGGGGATTTGGTGTTCAAATCAAGCCCATTCAAAACGGGTACAACGCACCGCCCTCGCTGCACCAGTTAGGTAATGTTCGAGCATTAATATTCGCGGCTCGCTCCGCTTGCTTATTTCTTTAGACCTCTTTAAACTTCTTAACAAGCCCCCGAAAATGTCCAAAATATTTTCGCGGCTCGATTTGCTCGCCATTCATACTCTAGTCATCTACACGTTTTTTCGATTTAGGCGCGGAGTGCCGACTTTCGCACTTTTCCGACTTTTGCAATATTCATACATTTATACATTTATACAGGTTACAGCGGACTGCCGAATTTTGGAAAGTCCTATGCAACTAATCGCTTATCGACGACATTCGCGGAGTGCCGATTTTTGTTATGTTTATGCAATTAGTAGCGTTTTGTAGACTATTCAATTATGTCGTGTATATTTTCGCAGTCTGTCAAATTTATGTACCTACAGTCAAGAACATTTCACGTAAAAATTAAGGCAATCAAAATATTATATTGTAATAATAAAGTTGGTTATAATGCAGTTAAATTTTATTTTAGAAATCTTACTTTGCTGAGTCTCATTAAACAAGTCTTTACATCGATCCTATTTGTTAAATAATCTTCAGTGATCTTCTTTATACGTTCATCTCTTAATTTAAACTTGTTTAATTGTTTTTTGGAAATTGGTAAGTGCATGTTATTCATTCTAACGTTGTAATCGCAATGAACACTTTCGTCTTTTAGAACTTTTATGATAGGGAAAAGATGTGGTTTCTTAAATCCGACGATCTTATTTAATCTGGAGTGCCATCCTTCTACGATGTTTGTGGTTCGATGAGGTCTTCCGTAACAGCTCATGATTGCCACTGTATCATATCTCATCCACTGTTTAACGTAGTAGCCAACGAAATCATTCCAGGCAGAGGTGTTGTGTTGTGTTCTTTATCTTTGACATTGCATCAAATAACAAAAAGGTTATAGTCTGATCTATGAAATAAATATAATCTCAATGCATTCTAAATAGAAACAACACAAGCGTGCCCATGGAAGTATAAAACTGAAGTAACGGGTGTGCGCTACTTGAACCCCCCAACATTTTTTAACTTAATTGTACCACAGTCGGTATCGTGCTTTCAGAAGTAACGAAGTTTATAATAGTAGGCAAAGTACTCATAAAATACGTAAATTTATAATAAGTCGACAATCAGCGAACAAATACATAGGATTTTTTTAAAGTCGGCACTCCGCTAATACTTACATTGAATATTGCAAAAGTTGGCAAAGTGCGAAAGTCGGCACTCCGCGCCTAAATCGTTTTTTCCAGCTTCTCGCAAAATTCTAACAAAATTTTGCGTGTATAGTTTTTCTATTTTCTTTTCAATCTCCACAAATACATAAAATAGTTCTTTTGTGATGTGAATAAATGAATATGATGACTCTTACCACACCTATATACTTAGAAAGGTATCTCAAAGATTATTTACTAACAAAGAAAATTACAGTACGTAGGTACTGTAATTTTCTTATTTATGAACATAAAAAAATACATAACGCTGGTTTAAACATATTATCTATTTCTTAAAAATCTAAACCGTCACTAGAAGGTAGAGTTCCCAGAATGCAGCATTGACACGTTGTATGGCGATGCTATTTAGTTAACCGAAATAAAAGCCAGCATTCCGATCACCTGTGGACTCTATGAGTGCTTTGTGTTCTTCTTAATCTTTATATATTGTTTGTGCCCCGGACCCCAAGGAAAAGATGGGTTTCACCCAAACTGCCAAAATAAGTAAGCATCGGCCAAGATTAGCGTATTTTCGCCGTTTGGGGACTCCGCTGATGATGGATGCGGTAAGTCCCATCTTTAAGGATTTTCCTTTCATGAATTTGAAGTCCCCGAAGGCCCTCGGAATATCGTAGGTATAGAGGTATATTTTATTCTACTTATTAAGTATCTAAGTAGTTTGCATGGCAAGAGACTAGACTAAGAGATTTGTATAAAATGTTTATTATGTTTTGTTTCTTTAAATTGAAACCTCTAAAAAGTAGTAATCAGATTTACTTTACCTACTAGTAGTTGGCCTCTTAAACAAAGATAAATTTAGTTCAGAATCACTCTTGAAACAAAGCATGCCACGTATTAAATTTAACAGAACAACGATTTCGTAATTTAGAGCAAATCAAATGGGAATAAGGTAGTAAGTAGGTATATTTTACTTTGGATCAGCGCACGCTAAGCTTTAGGTATAGATAATCAGAATCCATTATAAAATAAACCACAATGCATGAATCACTCGGCAAACTTGGACTAAACCTAAGATACACACAGACAAATAACCTTCGTAGGTAGAAACATAGACGTGAAATATTGGAAATGGGCTTTTTTTAGTTAGTTGTTGGGAATTTCAGACTTTAAGTATTGGTGGTGGTTCGATCCTGAGCGGCAGCGTGATAAATTTTTGTATGTGAAAATTTGTGACAAGTTACAAGGAAATTAGGAGTAGCCGAAAATATTTTGTAGACAAGGGGGCACTTAATTCGCACGCGCACTGTAAGGTACATATAAAATACGTTTTTTTTTAATTAAGATTATAATAGGTATATAAATTAAGAAAATGTGTAGGTAACTATGCATTTGGAAGATTCTAGCCTTTACTAGCTATAATGAACCTAGCTGTGTTACAGGCGAACAACTTCTTCCCATAACTACCTACTTGATTATTTATCTATTCTAAAATTATAAAGAGGAAAGATTTGATTGTTTGTTTGTTTGAATTGAATGGGCTCCGAAACTACTTGACCGATTTGCAAAATTATTAGTACAGCATAAGAAGGATTCTAATCATTATCCCTGTTGCACATCTTTTGGCAAAAAATTTAGAGCGAGAGTCAATCTCAAAAAGTTCTCACTATGAAGTTATGCAGGCGGCCGAATCACTTATTTTTCTTTTTCACTTCGTCGGCAAAAAATTTAAGTGAAGAGAAATCAATAACAAATTATTTCTTTTCTTATAATAATAATTTGTATGAAATTTGACTCTTTTAATTGCTTATTTTGTAAGCCTAAACACATAAAATTAATGAATCTGAATCTTCTAAGCGATAAGGCCGCCCGTTGTACTTGTCTTGTGTAGGTAATGTATTTTGTTATGTTCTATTTCTGAAACGTTTTCTATATAATATAAGCTGCATCAAGTCCGAGTCAGAATCTGAGTGTAGGTAGCTCACGCGCCGAGGATTTCAAAGTACCTACATAGTAACACAGCTACATAGGTACCTAAGTATCATAAAAATACGTTTTTAAAAGGGTGAACTTAGACATCCCTCTTAGTAAAATTTATTGTTTCCTAAGTAATCATTTTATTTAGGTATGTTATGTAGAACGTAGTGATTATATGCTCTGTGTTATGTACCTAATGTATTTCAACTTCAACTTCTTTTTTTTATGGCACCGCTTGCTTTTCGCTGCGACTCTGCCAGTGTCTGTTATGGAGTATCATAAATTTCCTAATAATATGATCGGTTTAAAATGAATTTTTATAAGAATGAATAAGAAAATTTTGCATCAAGATGTTTCTAACGGAATGTTTCTAAAGGACAACACAATAAGCAGAAGGACAAAAAATTATGAGAAGCGTAGGTAATATACAATAAATATACATAATATATATAATTGTCATGCAAAATAGATATTTTATATAAATACATTATACCTTTTTTTTCATGGTACAACTAATATTATTGTTTTTTACAAATTTACAAGAGAAAACAAATAAATTTCTACGTCAACGTCACTTGCAAATAGTGACGTTGACGTACCCGCTGCCAAAAACTATCAAATCTGTTCACAATAGGTTATATTATAATTAAGTATGAAGTATAAAAAGTGGCAACATAGATTCGTACTCTATGGTCGAAATGGCCTTATCAGGCCATTTTGGCGCCTATAATGAATGAGCCAGTCCACGGTTTTTAGGGTTTTGCCATCGGTTGCAAAACCCTTAAGGGATCACTTTGGGTCTGTTTTGGGTTTTGAATCCTTAATATCTCAAAAACTACTGCAGCTATTGACTTGAAATTTGAAATAATAATAAATTTTGTGCGCCCGCACATATTTATAGAAAAATAAATGAAAAATCAAAATGAGATTTTCCATACAAATTTAGAAATCGAAATTTTAAATGGGACGTTCAAATGAAAGGTACTCGTTTGTAGATGTCAAAATAGTTTTTGAAATTTTGGTAGATTTTATACTTGTTAAAATATTTTGAAAAAGGTCAAAAAATGACCGTCCCCCCCCCCCTATCTCCAAAGATTGCCGTTTGCAGAGCGATCGACGTGATATGTACCAAGTGTTTGTAGATATGGATCTATATTTAACAGGAAAAATATAGAGAAGTCTGTAAAAATTTTTGAAATATGGTCTGAAGGGGTGACTACCCCACCGAGTTGGGTATCAAATGAAAGGTATTGATTCGTACATTCCAATACAGTTTTTGAAATTTCGATAGATTTTACACTTTTTGATATATTTTGAAAAAGGTCGAGAAATTTACCGGTACCCTCCCCCCTAGCTCCGAAGATTGCAGAGCGATCGATGTGATATGTACCAAGTGTTTGTAGATATAGATCTATATTTTACAGGAAAAATATAGAGAAGTCTTTAAAAATAATACTTTTTGAAATACTCGTATGGTCAAAAAGCGGGGGGATAATTTTCTAAAGGGGAGATTATAGTGGTGTATCAAATGAAAGGTATTGGTTCGTACAGTGCGCATCAGAATTAAGTACCCCCCTTGTCTACTAAATATTTACGAATTCTAATTCCCTTGTAACTTATCACAAATTTTCACATGAAAAAATTGTCACGCTGCCGCTCAGGATCCAAAATAATACTCAAAGTCTGAAATTCCCAAAAATTACAACTATTGTGTCCCACATACATTGAGATAGGGGGGGTACTTAATGTGACGCGCACTGTACATTCCAAAACAGTTTTTGAAATTTAGATAAGTTTTATACTTTTCGATATATTTTGAAAAAGGTCGAAAAATTGACCATTCCCCCCCCCTATCTCCGAAGATTGCAGAGTGATTGATGTAAAATGTACTAAGCGTTTGTAGATATAGATCTATATTTTACAGAAAATATAGAGAAGTCTAAATATAATACTTTTTGAAATATGATCAAAAAACTCATTTTCATACAATGGGGGCTATTTCATTGAGAGTAATATCAACTCAATGGTATGGATTTCGACAATTCAAAACAGGTTTTGAAAATTGTCTAAGTTTCATCATTCGTGAAATAGGTTGAAAAAAGCCGTAAAAACATTTTAGGTACCAACCCACTTACCTACCCACTAATCTCTGTAGTAACTGTAATAGTAGTTCCACAGCGCACCAAAACCGTTGTTCTGAAAATTTTTGATAATGAATCCTAGATAATCCACACAGTATCATTTACCCACAAGCTAAGCAAAGCTTGTGTTATTGGTATTACTACGATAGCTGTTATACTTAATAAAGAATAAGTATCACATTAGATGATTTATTTTTGTGTACAGAAAAGGACTAGAACACCCGAACAAATAATCTGAAGATCCTACAAATATTAGTCCCGAGGCAGGAATCAAACCGCAACCTCCTGCGTTGTAAGCCCACCGCGCCAAGAGGTCGTCATATACGTACCTACCTAAACGACAAAAGTTCAAAACCCTCGGCGCGCGAGTTACACTCGCACTTGTCGTACTTGTTTTTATTTCAAGGTACATTTTTGTTAAATTAAATAAAGTATTGCTAAAAACACAGATTAATATAAAAAAATATTGTGGATTAATTCTGTGCGACGGAAACGAAAAAGTACCAATATAGGTACGTCACTAGTTGTGTAGAAGTTTGTCATTACATTACATTTATGCTACCGAATAAAAGTTATTATTATAGATAACTAGTGTCGCACCGAACCTGCATTTATTTGAATTCAGCCGAAACCGAACCTTCGGCCTCGGTGTCGGTTTCTGTCGAAACCAAACTTAACTAAAAATTAATCACCTTCCCATATCGTTATGTGACATGCATTCTTACTCACCCCAACGCAAAACTCCTTTTGCTTTTAACGTATCCAAGCAGATATACCAATTTTTGGTGTTGTTAGTGAACAATGAACCCTTTGTTTGGCCATGACTGTCAATTTTTAGATATGGCCGCGGTTTAGATGAGCCGAGACTAGGAGTAGGTATCTAATAAAAAGCTATTATTTGGCATGGGTAAACTAAGTAAAAAAGGTAACATTAGTCAATCAAATTTCGCACCATTATTTGTTTTAGCTATGGTCCGGCGCACGGATGAATTTCACAAAGTTAGTATAAACGGAATAACAAAACGATTTGTAATTTGAACATATTTTCACCATGATCTGCTATTATTTGTATTATAATTTTATTATTGTATTTATATAAGTTCCTATCACATTTTTTTTGTAATGACTACAGGCCCTAACAATTGACAATAACTACCTATTATGCCCCACTCTACGTCACCGAAGTGTTGATTTTCTATGGCATTACGATACGGAAAAATACCCGGCATCCGGCATTACCCATTTACGGTTAAGTTTAAGTTAAAAAGCACCAAAATAATAACAAAAGCATTACGGCGACCGAAAAGAAAACGTAGGAGAAAAAAGGTTCGTTCTAGAATAAATTGTATGTAAGCGTAACCCTAAGCTGACCCACAATACAAACATTCCACCTTTGTTGCAAAAAAAAGTTATCGCAGTAAATGAAGGTTCAGTAACGTTGTCCTTTCCCCGGAGATTGAGTAGCAAAACGACATCACCAAACATATCTGAATGAGAATTTTCGTCACGTATAAATCAAGTCCCTCACGGTTTGAGTCCGTCCTAGTTTCAATGTCGACGGCATTTAGGTAGGGGTTTTTTCAGTAGATAAGCAACAGACAACACACAGCTACGAGACCACTTCGGCTCTTTAATTTCAGACGTGGTCTCTTAAGACCGTGCGTGACGCAAACAGGGGGCGTATTCTTGAAGTCGAAACCAACTCTACTTCTATTCTTTACATACGAACTCGGCAGGTATCGATCCAGGGTCATTGATAAGATTATCTACTGGAATATACTCCAAATTCCCCTGAGTCCTACATGTACCTACATAAGTCTGACAACTTATTTTAAGGTCCGTAAACTTTGAAGGGGATTTCAGATTTTCTGTTGAATAAACTTTAAGGCGAGAGTTGGTTTGGCATTTTTATTCACATCTAAGTTTTTGGAAAATGTTGCTATGTCTATTTAATTATGTACCTATCTGAAGATATTTTCAGTATCAACCTGCAGGCAAGTAGTAGTAGGTAGATAGGTATAAATTCATACTAAATGCTTTAGATTTATTATATTTTTGTTTTGGTTTAAATTTTATAATTTAAGTTTAATTTGCTGAAAATAATTTTTTTATGAATTTTTTAAGTTGTTTCTGTATTTTTTAAGCTTGAATAAGCTTCCAACATCAAATGCCTAACGCACAATCAAATTATTCCTCTTTAAAATATTAGTATAGAAGTTTGCCTTTATAATGTTATATTGTTGTAATAAGTATTCACAAATTATTTAATTCGTTGTTTAATTTAGGTTTTGGAAATTAAGATAGACGAGAAAAATCTCATGCTTTTTTTGTCACTTAATGTTATTTTATTTGTTGAACGATTATAGTTTCTAAGAATAAAGGAAATGGGGTGACATGGCATTTAAATAAATGAATTAAAAAAAAAACCTTAACAATGTTATAGGTACCGGTACGTACCAGTCGTGCAAAGTCGAGCGCTTTCAGAATACTACACCTATGTTGAATAAACAGTTTGAATGCCGACCATGATACTCATTCCAGATCTGGATGGGCCCATACACCTTTGTGCACAACCTTTGACCCAACAACAGCCCAACAAGGCCAAAACGTAAATGGAAAACCCTGATTTCATCCTCTAAAAAACGTTCTTTTCATGAAGTTTTACGGGGTTTTTCAACGCTTATTTCATTACTTTATGGTTCAAAGGAATTCGTTTTTGTTTTGTTTTGTGAAAAGGTAGCTAAGTTACCAAATACCTACTACATAATATGTTTGTGTTAGCAACGGAAAAAAGAAGACGCCTTTCTGTGAATGTGAAGCGTTTGAGCTGTCACTTGTCAACGTCAAGCGCCTGCGGCCAAGAAGAGGAAGCAAAAGAAAATACGCGCGAAAAGGAGTGACGTCAGACGAGAGGGATACAACATGGTGTTTTGTATAGTAGTGGATGTTTCTATTGTGAAAAACGCAACTAGAATGTAATAAACTTGTGTACCAATGTTATTGTTATGTAAAAACCAACTCTTTCAATAAAGTTACCATTTACTTTTGTATTTCGGACTGATTTTTCCAACAAATCAGAAGTTGAAAGATCCACGCCAAGTGAAGATTCGGTAATGTATTGTATTCATATTTTATTATGATAGGTACCTGTTGATCAAGGATTCTCCCTCAAAGTGTACCTACCTAGTTACCTACAACCTGGTCGGTAACTGTTCATTTAGAAATAGTAGTGAAATACCACATCGCACTTCCGTATAAAAATAACCTGCGGTCAATTTTGTCGATTTCCTTGATAAGTAACACATATTTACATTTAATGCAAGTAGGTACCTACCTACTATGTACTGATTGCATACCAAATTATAGAAAAATCTCAGAACACATATATACCTACACATAACCTAGAGTTATGTTGAGTGTGAACATACCTATCAAGAAAAGGTGCCTTTTCATGTCACAACCTAATAGCAGATAGCAGGATGAAATGCCAGACAAGTAATCTGTAACTACTCATGCTATACCTTATCTCTTGTCCCCTATAATATTCCTAAGAAGACACAACATTGAAACTTAAAATTAATCCGCTTACTTACCAATATTTTCTATAAACCTATTTCTAGGATGTGTACTTATTGATATTTATCATACTACTGATAAGATCAGGTAACGATAACAAGTTTAAGTTGTTTTTTTTAGTTATGATAAAAGTTTAAGAAAAGGCTTGGATAATATATCTATTACCTACATTATTCTCTCAAAATTTTATCCCAACCTTATTCTCAAAATATTTACAAGCATTTTTTTAGCTATTCTGCCACTCTGAGCAGAAATTGCAAGATCAAATTATGTTGTGTTAATAAAAATAGTTTTTATTTTGAGAAAATCATCAACTGTAAGCCGAACAAGCAGAGTGATTCTTCTTAATTTGAATATGTTAAATGAAAAGAACTGTGGTTGAACGATGAATATCAAAATAAGTTTTAAGTTATTTCAAAGATCATGAATTACAAAACTATGAAATTATACCTACATAAAGGAACTTGTGCTTTCAAAAATCAACGAATTACAATTTAAACTTCACATACATTATTATGTAGCCCCACGGTTGATGCTAACTTGAAAGGAATTACCATCTTTACTGTGTTTACTGTGTTCCTAGTCAACAAACATTAAAAAAAAAAATGACAAAAACATTAGTTAGAGATATAAAAGCTAAATGATTTCTGTCTATATTTTTATTTGCATTCATGATAGCATCGCAAACACCAGAGGGGTATAATTATATTGTAGAAACACCTACCTACTTTATTCCAAAAACTGAATTTATGGGCATTACAAAAGTACCTACTTAAAATTAATTTTGTTTAATTCTAATTCAAATAAGTTACAATGATCTAACTAAATAAAAAAAAACTAGTATTTACAATTGAAACAATTGAGCTAACTGCAGACTGTTGCGAACAAACTACAGGTAGCTCAACTGATCCATATCAATAATTAATAATCCATATTACCTCTAATAATTCTAATTCTAAGGGAATTGAGATCTTCTCTGACATCTCGCATGGGAGTATTTGTGCATTATCACCATGCGTTAACAAACCTAACCCAACCAGTCCAACTCCTTGAAGTACCGGAGCAGGACCTTTGGTGATTAATATTTTTGTTTATCCAAAAAAAAAGACTTTTACAAATACCTCTTTATATCTCTTGTTTTATCTATGATAAAAAGAAAAGGTATCTTTTACATAGGTACTCTATATCACATACTGAAACTATAATTTTAACCCCTTTTGTGCACATAAATATCAGACTATTAATGTTATCATAAATAAATATATAATGCTGTCCTATCCACACAATGATAATAATAAAGAATATTCATAATGTTTGGATACTTTATAGTTTTCATGTTCATAGTACAACTGTACTAGTAAATCTTATTCAACAAAAATAAAGAGAATTGTTTGAAATATCATTTCATTCGTTCACTAGTTCAGTAGTGCATACTTTATTCCTTTCATTCACAACTACGTTATGTTAGTCGGAATTCCCAAGAAATAAATAAATAAATATTGTTGGACAATCCACACAGCATCATCTAGCCCCAAGCTAAGCAGAGAAAGGATTAAGAAAGAGCAGAGATACCGCCATATTGACAACACGGTCTGTTTACGGAAATATGCATTTATCATTTTTTTTTGCTAAGCAAGGTAATACGTACATAATGAGCTGTCAATAAGTACGATGTTGGATTATGTACGAGTATATTGTATTCATTTAAATGCGAATGAACTCCGCAGCTCTTTACAAATATAAAAGAAAAGAAACAAAATAAAATAGAACGGTTAATAATATATGTATATTTTAAATTATCTGTGGTACAGCCCCGTTTTTTTTAATGAAAATATTTTTAATCACCCAGAGGTTGCCTGTAAGAGATCGCTTCTAAGCAATAAGGCCGCCCATGGTACTTTTCTCATGTAATGTCTTGTTTTATGTTCCTTTTCTGGTATACTATTAATCATTTTTGTATTGTACTGTATTTGTATTTCACTAAAAGGATTCATACTATAATAATTTTGAAGATATAAACGAAATCAATAACTTAGTATGACAACTTAGTTATACACTAGTTTGTTTCATTAGTAAAAGTGAGGTACTGACATGATAATTTTATTAAATACAAAATAAAAGCTAGCATTTAAATAAGATATTAATACAAGACCAAAAAGGTAGAAATAAGAAAATTTTGAAGCAAAATGTATGAGTCTAAGTAACTGATCCACACTTCATGTTTACAAATTTAGATTGGCAAACGTAATAATAGTTTAAATTGCTTAAACTTGGTTAATATACTTAATAAGCACATGAGTAAAGTAAAAGTATATAATATTGCTTGGTTATCTATGTATATATTGCACATGATGGTACTAAATTATGACCAAACTTTAAAATTTATTCGCTATGGACATGCAATATTTTGTTTATCTACAAAAATTTAAAGTAGCTTAAGTCAGCTCAACAAGTAAAAAAAAAAAAACAAAATATTTATTTTAATGAAAATAGAATAGTTACATTTTATTAACTTTCTTGTGTTTCGTCAAATAATACAAATATTAAATAGGCATGTAGTAATTATACTCTACTCTAAACTTTAACTAAAAAAAAAAAAGATAATCTTATACCTAAATATCCAACAATAATAAAAATACTATACTTATACACTGTATGAAGCGGTTCTAAGAGCAATTGAAAATATCTCACACAAAAGTATCACTATCACATAAAAAAATATTTGCTAATGTATAAATAATATGAATATAAACAATATAAGTACACAAAAACTGCTATAATTAAACACTGCATAATATTTAGTTTTGTGGTCGTAATATTTAAACAGGAAAGAGTTTTATTTGGATTGAATAGGTTCCGAAATTACTAAACCGATTTGAAAAGTTATTTCAACATTAGAATCCTACCTATTTTATTATTACAATCTATGAGAAACATAGGCGATAGATTTATTTCAAAAACCAAGTTAAGTATGAAAACTCCAATAATGGAACGTGAATAACATCATGAGGAATGCTATAATTTTATAGAGGACATTAATATCCACAGTAAAATAAAACTCCACGATACCATTATGTCTAACTATTCTATTTGTGTCACAAAATAACCATAATTTTACTAAAAATAAACTATAGTAACGCTAACTAGACAGCTATGATATGCGAATTCGCTTTAAATTCCGAAAATATCGTAAACTTTCTTTATAATTTACTCCTTCTAGTTACCCCGATGAAAAAGGAAGGCTACAAATGTATGTAAGCTAAAAAAAAAAGAAAATAAAAAACAAATTCAATTTCCAATAATATATATTTTCTGAAATGTTTCAAAAAAACCTTTGCTAAGCTGCAAGTTATTTATAAAGTAAAGAGTCCAAAAAAAAAAAAGATTGAGAAATATGGGAAAAGTACTTATTGCATAGGTACAGTATAAAAGTTTACTGAGTATGGACGGCTTACTATCAAGATTAACCCAAGACCTTTTTATGAGTACTATTGTTATAATTTTTGAAATAACTTCAAACAAACCTTATACAACATTAAAACATGCAACCCAAACTAACGTCGCTGATAAGTATAAATTATCATCTAATGTATACTGCATTTCTCAAGTCAATGATATCATAAACATCACATCACCAGCCTATAACAACCTTGTTATATTATATAACATATAATAATGCCAAAATGAGATCAATATTAACCAAATAATTGGTAGACAACGGTTGCTATTCTGGAGTAATACAGCTTTTCTATTGAATGTTGGCCTAATTTCGAGAACACCAGTAAGCTGTTTATAGACTTCCTAATCTTATACTACAGCGGTAAACAAACAATAGATTTTAAAAAATAAATACATTCTAAAAGGTAGTTTCTATTTAAAATTGTCTATAAACAAAGTAGGTCGTTAAAATAGTTTGTAGTTGAAATGTAACACGAAAAAAAACTAAAACTACATATTAAGAAATTTTATAATAACGAAACAAAATAAAAGATTTATAGTTTTGCACAATATTTTATTTTGCATAATATTCATTTATGTATGAACTAGAGGTTTGACTATGTCATCACATTGCTCAATGCCCGTCGTAGTTAATATAAATTTCTTGTGCTATTACTAAAACACAAGAATTGTCCTCACAGAAAATTATCAGTACTAACTGATGTGCAATAATCTTGCAGCAATAATCTCCTGTTAAACTCAATGTGTGATAGGCTCCCATCAGCAGTTCAAAAGTTAAATAAATACAAGTTATGATGCCTTCTAAGTTACAATGAGAACACATGATAAATAACAAAGCTTCGCAACTGATCTGCTAATTTGAACACAACAAAATGAGATGATAAGTATATATTAAATGGAAAACCGATCCCTCTTACAGTAATTTTATTAGAGCACAGAGCTAATCTGCGCTACACCATTTTATTTATGAAACTCGCGTCATAACTATGTTTCGTTCATATTGATTACACATTAAATAGTCAAAATCATTTGAATTTAGTGTATTATGTGATAATATGTATAATTAATTATACATAATAATTATATTATATTATTATTGTTTTGTGGATCTCAAACAAAGTAAAATTAAAAACAAGGGTTTATTAAAATTAAAAGTATAAAATTAATCACTGCGAACTACTTGAGATTTAAATAAAACGGAGTAAAAACATCAATGCGACATGAAAAAAATATCTGCTGTCTATTTACCGACCAGTGGTCGGTCCTTCAAACTAGTGAAAACATGAATAATGTACTTTAAGAGTACATTGTGTTAAGTTAGCGGTGTACTTATGAAGTTAACTGTGCTGCAATATGGATTATTGTTATTGCAGAGACATCTATAGTCGAATTAAACAGTAATTGATTAACATTTTGGGATGAACACCGAACTACACTATTGTTAGAGGTACCTTGGAAGCATGGTAACTGATAACTCTAACGTTGATAGATCGCAACTGATTTATTAATTTGATTAATGTAATAATGAAGGTTTAATACGGAACAATAATTATCATGTATTGTACGTCGAAATTTATAAGAAACACTTATGAGTTTATATTAAATATGGAACAACATACATCACGTATGGCAAGACTTTAGGAAAACTAGATCGGTCTGACCTTACACATTGTACTCTGTACATCCTGGCCATTAAAAAGGAAATAATATTAAAGTGTTAAGAAATAATGATTGTTACATCAGAATCTATTTTCAACTATGATTCTGAACAATACTTTATACACATTATGCATTTGGCCACTCATTAACAATGTAATGTGTAAGAACTATAACATAAGAATTCAGACAAACTATATTCTTCCTTGATAATGTATATCACCTTGTACTTCGTACACCGATAAATTAATATAACCAGTCATATAACATTATCGACATGGTTAACAAGTTATTAAATATGAAGATTCTTCGATCAGACAACTAATTTCTTTAAATGATAAAATAAAATAAAACTATTAAACACAAATTGCTTAACTCTATAATGGGTGTCTATGTGACTATTATGACAGCTTCCTCTAAATGTGCTATAGCTGTTTAGTATTTATAAACAATTAGCTCAAATACTTGACTGAACTCTTAAATTGACACAAAGTTACATTATATTGGAGTATCCAGTACAGTAGAGTTATATTACTCTACTAATGTTTTTCATAAAAATGTAAATCACTATTATACATATTACCATTAACGATCGCACTGTCATAAATTAATGAGGTTATTGATCATTACGATCAAAACATTCGTTATTGTTTTTAAGTTGCTTAAAATATAATAGATAATAGTGAATACTGAACATGTTTAATATCCACTTAAAATAGAAAAACATAGGTATAATGTATACTTATGGAGAGATCCTATTCCCACATTTTGTAACAGACGAAAAAGAACAGAAGCATTTAATAGTTGTAAATGAAGCAGAATCTAAAACCCATACGTTTCTTGGAATAAAATATTATCAAGTGGATATAAATAATACTATTAGTATTGTGAGTTTACCCGATTATGAGGACTCAAATACTCATAAAGAGTTTGCCCAATTACGAAGACTCAAAAACCTGTTTGTGAGTTTAGCCGATTACGAGGATTCAAAACATTAAACAAGGTCCCTCTGTAAGTGTCTGTGAGTTTGCCCGATTACGAGGACTCAGACACGTTAAACCAGAAGCCACTGCAAGTGTTTGTGAGTTTGCCCGATTTCGAGGACTCAGACACGTTAAACCAGAAGCCACTGCAAGTGTTTGTGAGTTTGCCCGATTACGAGGACTCAGACACGTTAAACCAGAAGCCACTGCAAGTGTTTGTGAGTTTGCCCGATTACGAGGACTCAGACACGTTAAACCAGAAACCACTGCAAGTGTTTGTGAGTTTGCCCGATTACGAGGACTCAGACACGTTAAACCAGAAACCACTGCAAGTGTTTGTGAGTTTGCCCGATTACGAGGACTCAAATCGTGGTGAAGTTGGTAAAAGTAAAGGTTTATTATTTCGTTACTTGATCATTTTGAATAAATCTATGACACAATGAGATTTTACTGTTTTAACAGAAATAGCTCAAAAAAAAAAAATTAAAATATAGAGCCTAGATTCAGGTTCAGATTCAATAACTATATTTCTTTAGGATTACAAAATAAGCACTTAGACAAGTCAAATTTCATACAGTTTAACAAAAAAGAAATAAGATATTACTGATTTCTCCTCACTTAAATTTTTTGTTCACTAGTGGAAGAAGTGAAAAGAGATCACTAGTAGGTACATTCATATATAACTTATGTCTAATGCAATGTTGGTTTTGCCTATCTAAATCTAAGTTTAATGTGATTTAGATACATATCCTGGCTCTTGTTGGTACAATGATGCAATTTTCTCCACGTTTCTGTTATTAATAATGTTCATCAAAACCCTAAAATACAATAAATAGTTGTTAACTTAATGATTAAAACTCTACTAACGTTTTTTTTTCTCTTCACGCAGACGCTGCCTTTCATAGTGACATCTTTGATTGCCTGCTCAAGAGAAGAAGAGGAAGATAATGATGCATAAGTCGCTAAGATAAGACTTCTCTAGTTATCAATTTAATCATACAATATATTTTTTTTGTAGCGAAACATGCATGGGGACCTACATGTAGTATCTATCTAATGGCCGAGCGATCAGAACTGTGGACAGTCCTGAAAGTCAGAATGCCCGAACTGTTAGCAACGGAAAAAAGAAGACGCCTTTCTGTGAATGTGAAGCGTTTGAGCTGTCACTTGTCAACGTCAAGCGCCTGCGGCCAAGAAGAGGAAGCGAAAGAAAATACGCGCGAAAAGGAGTGACGTCAGACGAGAGGGATACAACATGGTGTTTTGTATAGTAGTGGATGTTTCTATTGTGAAAAACGCAACTAGAATGTAATAAACTTGTGTACCAATGTTATTGTTATGTAAAAACCAACTCTTTCAATAAAGTTACCATTTACTTTTGTATTTCGGACTGATTTTTCCAACATTTGTGGGTAGGTAGGTATTTGGTAGGCTACTTGATCAATGTTGTATACATATTTTTGGGATCAGGTTTGTTCGCCACTGAAGCTTTTACAAGTATTATGTCGATTCACGGTTGTATTTTAGCTTCAAGACCCCAGACCTTAGAGATACTCATATACATACCCCTCAACACCTCATATATTCATATTTCTCTATTGTACTAAATTTTCGTTTTACAGTGGTTTTAACGTAGTGGTTTAATTCTCTTCTTGTTTCTACCTCCGGCCAACCCCAAAAGAATAAAATAGACATCTGGATTTCATTTTATCGACCGCTAGATTTTCAGTCTTACTAGCATAGAGATATGATAGTTAATTTTTACCTCAGTGCTCGCTTGCCTATGCAACTTACGACAACAGTCAGGCTATTCTATTGTAGGTAGTAACATCTACAGTTTATTAAACTTCTCTTCAATAACTTTTCAAAGTACAATTTTGTTAATGCTACTCTATTAATTAACCTAACAGTGTGAAATTCGTTTAGAAATTACATTTAGGTATAAATATATCGATTATTTTCCAAATATCAGGAATCGATTATGAATGATAATATCGATAATTGATTCATGATATTTTCCAAACATCATGAATCGATTGACATATTTTATATATATATGCAAAGTAAACGGGAAAAGGCCTTGTTTGTTTCTCGAAGAGCCTTATGACCTGTTTGTTTTTATGCTATTTTTATTTCTCGAAGCATCTGGTGTTCTGCTTTCTTGTATGCCATGCTTGTTTCACGAAGCGTCTCGTGTTCTGATTGCCGCTTTACTGCTACTCATTACCATACCTAAAAGGAATTCAGATGGTAGATTGAGATTAAATGATAGGATTATGAGCACTAGTTATGATCCACTTGACCTTGCAGTTGCGCTGTAGGAAATTTTCCATGTTTTTTTATATTCTTGGTTTTTCAATGGTCGGATCGTAGTTAATTGAGGAATAAAGCCTCTAGGCTTTATTCTTTATTGTACAGGCACCAAAAAAATTTAATGAACTTAATCTAAAAGTTTATGTACATAGGCGAGCTTAACCCTGAAAAGAGTTTTCTTTCAGCAAACCTAAGAGTAATATGAGGGGATGGAGCAGATAGAGGAAGTGTACAAAGAATGAGTTGGAATGACAAACTAAACATATATTTCCGACAATAAACCTATATATACAATTTCAATAAACATACATATATTACACATATATTAAAACGATTTTAATATATGTACATATATTAAAATAATCATTACTAAATAAACCTAATACATATCTATACTATATACATTTATTCCTATTATTTATATACTTAGGAATGAACTTAAGTGCTACTTACTCTAAGCGCCAGATAAGATTGTTGTTTTTGTTGTACCTACTACAAAAAGCATTTTTGTTTATTAAATACCTATTTTACCTTTATGTGAACCTCGCTAGTACACAGATGGTGTAAAGATTGCTAGCTTAAGCCACGGGCTTAGCTTTTCTCTTGTTAATAGATTGAAAAGTTGAAAATATATATTTTCCTGACAAACAAACACATAATTTTGCACTCTTGATTCGAAGAATTTATTGACGATTGAAAAATCGCCCTCTAAAATCAAAATCTTTGTCTGGCTCTGTTTGTCTATGCTCTTAGTTTCATGCTGCATACCTGTAACGTTAACCCTTGCGTATTGATTGTTATTTTTCTAGTGGGTTTATTTATATTCAAAAATGTTTTGATATTCACTAATGTTTCTATCTCATGAGTGTTTCTATTAAATTAAAGTGTTTCGAAGTAAGTACATGCGTGCAAAGCCGCAACTGATCGCTTGTTTCAGATAAAACGATGGAAATCATGTATGGTTTCATAATTTTATCTGAAAGTCACAAAGCAATAAAGAAAATCGACTTTCTAAGAAAAGCTTTGATTTCAACCGTCCGATATTTACACATAATAATAAATATATTTACACGATATTTATTATTATTTGTATTTTAAATAAAAAGCTTCGGTTGTTGGTAAGATATTCAAGATGAAAAATTGAGCGAGACCATAAGGGTTTCGTTCTGTACCGAAACACTAATAATCATATAGTGTCCCTGGGAAAAGATGGGAAACCTGCATGATATTGGCGTTGTGTCTGTACACAAAATTGAGACAGCTTACTAACTGAGAAATAAATACAGGTACCTCAGTGAAATGATAATAAAAAATGTAGGACAATGTTTATGTAACTTATTTACTGGTGGAACTTTAATCGATTTAACCCTAGTTGATGGTAAACAAAAATATCAACACCATTGTTATTTTTCACACCCTTCCTTGTCTTTTTACGCCCGGAATAAAATTATACCACAAGGGCGCAAGAAATAAAACATTCGGTTGGTTTATAGCACGTCATGTATGTTGACAATATTTTCCCAATCCACAACCCTTGTTAGGTTTTTTATTACCTACTCTTTGTTGGGTTGATACTAGGTATGTAGTGTACTAAGGTTCTACTCTAGGTTTAAAAATTCCGTACCTAAGGAAAAAAGAGACAAATAGACGGCAGCATAAAACATGTACTATACTAACCTAACCTTTTGGGAAATAAACGCTTTTTTGTTGATCATGGTTTGACGAAAAAATGTCTGTTCTAAAAATATAAACATCATTCATAGCTCTGCGTGGCTTCGCATACACTTTTAAAGTAGGTAGCCTACGTCCGTCCCTGGGATACTATTTCTCGTATAACAACCCTTCTAAATTTCATTATGATCCGTTCATAGATAGCCGAAAAAAATGTCTGCTCTAAAAATATAAACATCATTCATAGCTCTGCGTGGCTTCACATAGGTACACTTTTAAAGTAGCCTACGTCCGTCCCTGGGATACTACTTCTCGTATAACAACCCTTCTAAATTTCATAATGATCCGTTCATAGATTGCCGAAAAAAATGTCTGCTCTAAAAATATAAACATCATGCATAGCTCTGCGTGGCTTCGCATGCATTTTTAAAGAAGCCTTCGTCTGTCCCTGGGATACTTCTCGTACATATAACAACCCTTCTAAATTTTATTAAGATCCCTTCAGCCAGTAAGGCCTGAAAAGGTAACACAAAAATTACTTGACGCCGACGCGACGATCTGCCTGCAGTGCCAGGCGGATTCGATTACTGTCTTGGGACAAATGTTTGAGAATGCCGGAATGCCCGGAAAAATATTTGCAGATTACGATCTGCAAATAATTTTTCAGGCATTCCGGCATTCTGGGTATTTTCAGTGAATAATAAAATATTAGGTCCTTACATATTCGTTCGATTCCCGCCTCGGTACAAATATTTGTACGATCTGCAGATATTTGTTCTGGGGTTCTGGTCGTTTTATATGTATAATAAAAAATATCTATCTATTTAATAATATTGTATTACGTATATCAGTCATCTAGTACCCATAACACAAGCTCTGCTTAGCTTGGGGCTGGATGATGCAGTGTGGATTGTCCAAAAAAAAAAAAAAAAAAAATGAAATTGGCGTTTTGTATGGGAGAAACAAAAAGTCGAATATTTTTTAATATAATATATTTAATTAATCAAAGTATGAACCATTATTTTCTATGCATTTTTGCCATCTTATAGGTAGTTCATTGATCCCTTTACTAAAAAAACCAGTCGGACGGGAATCAATAAAATCTTTGAAGGCGATTTGGACTGCCCCATCGGAGTTGAATTTTTTCCCTTGCAAGAAGTTATCCAAATTTCGAAAAAAATGGTAATCTGTTGGAGCAAGGTCCGGGGAGTACGGAGGATGTCTTAAACAACCTAGGCTGGTCAATCGCTCCACGCCACTGCTGCTTCACGACAACGCTAGACCACACACTGCGCAACAGACGGCTACTAAATTAGAAGAGCTTCAATTGGAAAGTCTAAGACATCCTCCGTACTCCCCGGACCTTGCTCCAACAGATTACCATTTTTTTCGAAATTTGGATAACTTCTTGCAAGGGAAAAAATTCAACTCCGATGGGGCAGTCCAAATCGCCTTCAAAGATTTTATTGATTCCCGTCCGACTGGTTTTTTTAGTAAAGGGATCAATGAACTACCTATAAGATGGCAAAAGTGCATAGAAAATAATGGTTCATACTTTGATTAATTAAATATAGGTATTATATTAAAAAATATTCGACTTTTTGTTCCTCCCATACAAAACGCCAATTTCATATGTAAGGACCTAATATAAATATATGAGAAATGTATATTAGTCATCTTAGTACCCACCTAACACAAGATGTGCTTAGCTCGGATCTAGATGATGCTGTGGAAAGTCCAGCATTTTTTTTTTTATAATTGCTTTTGTAATATTAGTATTGATAGGTATTAACATTAAGACCTTTTGTACTGATGACTGGAAATACTTCTAAAATCTATTGTACTTACTGGCGTCGATTTGACACTTCACTTCAATTCTCGTTTGGAACAGGTAGCTCTCGATCTCAGTTGTCCTCTCAAACTCATGTTGCCATCCCCACAAATACGTCAACAAGATACATAGAAAGCGACCAGATAACTTTTTAGTAGCCATCGAGTTTGAGAAGGTAAAAGTTTTAATAAGATATCCCATCTGGTAATTTGATCTCTACCTCTTGAAACTGTTGGAATGTCTGTATACGAGTACCCTAATTTCGTAGGTTGCCGAAATTGGTTTGAACTTGGTTAAATCGCCAGGTCAAGTACAAGATTGATTTTGAACTACATTTGTTATTTCCATATGACAAACAAACTCAAACAAACTTAGAGAATAGCAAACAAAACAAGCTTGATTTGGACGATCCTAGTCACTTTATGTCAATAGAAGGATCGATAAATGAGCGGCCTCCGGGTGATAAGGTCGGGTGACACGTGAGTCGGGTAAGCGGTTACCGAAGACAGTTTCCAATATACGTAGGCAAACGTAACTAAATTTATAACGTTAACAACTCTTAAAGGTTTGCTACTTTAACTGACTTCCAATATCACCGACCTATTACAAAATACCTAACGTTCAATGATAGAATGAGATCTAAGTATTGATTAAGGATCTCCATATCGAAGAAGTCAATCACTAATAAGCTTCGTACGTCTTAAGTAAGTCGGCAGTGTTTGCGAACTGAGGGCCACACACGAATCTCTTTGCGGTTGCTTTGGTTGATTTAGTTCCTCAGAGAATGGTTGTGGAACCATGCAGAGCTTTTAATAAGGCACAAAAAAATAAGGCGTCGTCGGGAGCGTGGTGTCACAGTACAAAATAAATATTATAACCTGGGGTGTTCCGATTTGCACAGCTCTTACAATGTCTTAGCAGTCTGAATTACCTTCCTCCTGCAGCTCCGTGTATGCGAGGGTCTTGAACATCTGGTTTATACGCTTTCCAGCCTGGAATGAAAATCAGGTGAAACATTATTTCTTCAATGCCTGAACCTTATCTGTGAAAGAACGATGAAAGAATCTAAATTTATTAAAATGTCTTAGCGAGCACTATCGATCTGTGTAATTAAAGGCAAAAGACAGCGGCTTGTGATCCGTACATATTAAAAAATGCCCTTCAATCATAAAGATGAAATGCTTGGTGCTTTAGTAGATTTCGAGCCTCGATCTTGTGTCCATAGTTCATGGCTTACACCACAGTATACTTATAGACAGTATGGAAACTACCTACAAACGCTCGAAACGGCTCACTCACACAAGCATGCGCATCTACGAGAGCTCTAAGGGGTTTTCGCGGTCCTGTCAGTAGCGGTTGTCGCGTCTCTATGACGAGCGGTCATGTGTAATTTAGTTTTTTGAAAAATGCTCTTTTATATTGCGTTGTATACAGCTGTGTTTTCATCGAAACCGGAGCTTTCGTATTTTAAACTTCCTGCTGATTCATATAAGAAAAATGTACTATTATTATTATTGTCATCGAATAATGAGTCCGTGTAATTGATCAAACGAATTCTTGAATTTATTTGAAAATCCAGAATGACGGCACTTTAAATGTTGTTAAAAGTCGATAGGTAGAATGAGAATATTTTATACAAAAAATCCTATAGGTAATAAAGAATTCCGATGTGTCGTAGTAGACGCAAGTACATTTATGTGAATAATTAAGAATAATTAAGAAAAAAAACATATTAAGAAATGTTTTTTTTAATTAGGTACTAGGTAGGACACAGGTAATCACACGCATTTTCGGATTGAAACACTTAAAACAAATAAAACAATTGAAACGCTAAAAGGTTACAACCCTATTGCTATATATGGTATGTAGGTATTTATTTCATCAACTAGGCTTAGTTTCGATACTGTCCATATGTGTACACTGACACTTGGTCAGCGAGTGCGTTAGGTATAAAGCGTGTACGAAACTTCAACATACCAATAAAATTGTGCAAGTTTTTAGTATTTATGCCTATTTGGAATTTTTTGCTACCTATTTAGATTTATATTTTACATACCCATATTAACGAACCTGCCCATAGCGAAGTGAAAAGAACCTTTCGCAAGGGGTACCTAAGTATTGCACCGTGAAGCGGCGGCCATACATTTTTGAATTTCTCTTCTTTTTTGAACGTTTTAAAAATGTTAAAAACAGTTAATCCGTTAATCAATATGTTAACTTCGTTAATTAACGATTAACGAGTTAATGCCCAGCTATGCCCATAACACAAGCTTTGCTTAACTCTCTGGCTAGATGATGCTGTGTGAATTGTCCAGCATTATTTATTTACTAAAGGTACTGCTAACTTTTCGTAGTAGTCGTCGTCGAGTAGGGCGAACCTTAGAGATAAGTCCTTAAAGCCTCTACACCACCGGCGCGAGCAACCGTCGCGTCGCGTGCCGGCGGACGCAGATCGTGGTGCGATCGCGGCGCGAACCTGACAAAGCCTCCACACTTGCGCGCGAACAACACGTGTGCCTTAAAAAGCCTTTGTCGCGGACAAGTCACAGGAACGAGGCGCGGACTCGACGAGATGAAGCGACGAACGCATGCACGCTATGTGGACCACTTCACAGGAAGGTTCGAATATGCCTTTAATTTATAGTCGCCGTAGGTAAATTATATAAAGCTGGTGCACTTATCTTGTTTTTGAAACAACTAACTAATTTACAAATCTCGATAATGGAAGCCTAGTGCTTTCTATACGCAGTCGCAAAGTAAAAAAAAAAGCAATGTAGCTACTCTCGTTTACTTGCAAAAGGGCTGTTTTAACAAATTTTATGACTCCGACTGCAAATTCATTTTAAGGAAATGTAATTTTATACAAATAAAATGCCATTTCATTAAAAGGAGCTAAAGTTCCATTTGAAAACTTGTTACGTTAGTGATAATTTATGTAATCAATGTGCGTAGGCAAAAACTTTTGTGCTTTTATTATTATGTTCGGATGGTATGATTGGACCATACTTAGGTCGTAATAGCTCAGGCTCAACGTAGACATGCTAGTAAAATCTTGCTACGTTTTCAAACATCAACCCTAAGCTTCTGTTATTGACAGTTGAATGTCGTGCAATTAAAAGTTCTGACATTTGACAAAAGCGAAAAGCATCCGAGAAAAAAGGCTCTTTAAAATGTGATCTTATTCCCATTCTGTAAGATTCAATATTCTGCCAAAAAATATTTGTACCTACCTACTTACGTAAATTCGTTGATACCTCAATTTGTCAAAATCGAGAGACAAGGGTACGTTAGTGCTATAAATAAATTTATTCTGTGACATGGGTTAATCAATAGGGGTTGGTACGTATTTTATGGAAGGCTTACCTATGTGCGAGTAAATTAATCGATTTTTTTCCCCGTGGTTGCATGATGTTAAACAACTTTGTTCAACCTATTCTTAGGAATGTTTATAATCATCAACCATCACGTTCCCTAATTATTGACAGTAATTTTCCACGATACACCGAAACTTTATTTCTTCTGTGACCTAGCTCGTCCACTTACATTTTCTAGCAACCTAAAGAAAAAGCTAGAGAATTAATGATTTCTATTGTTTATATTTTATTGATTTAAATTATGCCAATCGGTGACATACATTTTGAATTACCTAGTTAATTAACCACATTTAAACCTAAAATTAAAAATTTTATTGCATGTCTTACCTGTTATTTTGTTTTATTTTTACTTACTTCGCAGCAAACACTGTAACAATATTTAACAGCAAACTCGTTCCAGTTCAATTAACTGTTATCCAGTTATTGTAAACAAACGGACTGTTATAATTGGTTCGGATGGAAAGAAAGGCATATTGACATGTCATGGAGCTGATTAAATAAATAAAGTTTTATAGAGGATTATTTATTTTATTGTTTGTAGCTATATACAGGGTGGAATTTTGTAATGCCACCTGGGAAAGTACTCTTAATAATGTTGATAGAAAATTGTACTCAAAGAAAACATTCCTTTACTTTTGAAAAGAAAGAAAACTGCTTTCAAAGATTTTCGAAAATTCGCTTGCCACACCCGGGAATCGAACCGACTAAAATCTGTAAAAATTACACCCTGTACTTTTATTGCATAGATCGTTAGGGTCAATAATAAGGATGAAAGCTCTCTAAAAAACTTAATAAATTAAATGAAAGGAAATCCATGAAATCATGTACCGCCGCAATAACTACTATTGGTCTCGAGTGAATCCTGTTCGTGTCCATGAAACTAACAGTCAAGTGAGGTTTTCTTTCAACGTTTGGTGCGGAATTATGAGAAATATGGTTGTATTAGTCCACGTGTACGAAGGTCATTTAAACACTGTCAAGTATCTTGAAATACTGGATCTCTTAAGAAATGAGTTAAATGGTTTCCCCGAGGCAGAGCGAAACCAAATAATTGTACAGCAAGCTCCAGCCCATAACAGCAGAATCACTACTGCCTACATTAAAAACCCTTTTAATACCTGGATTGGTTCCAACTGCACAATCAGATGGCCTGCGAGATCACCAGATCTCACCCCTTTAGATTTTTTTTTGTGGGGATATGTAAAAAATCTAATTTACATGAAATCTTATGCGAATGTAAACGAGTTGAGAGTTGAAGTTCAGAATACGATTTATAATATTCACCACAACACGTTATTAAAAGTTACTAGAAATGAATTCGTTAGAAGAATAAAGAATGATGGCAAGAATTATGACCCATTTTGTGCATCGATCGCTAGGGTATCAATCGGTAGCCCTAAAAATTCTGAATAAAACTGCATATTTAGTTTTTCCATAATTTTTGCAGGAAAAATTAAATTATTTTTTGAATATATGGTTAGATGTTGGTTAGATTTAGATGGGATAGGGAAGGGTGATAACCGCCATTTTAATTTTGACGTTGACATTGCATGCTTACTTGACATCAATCAAGACTCATTATTATCATTGTCAAGCAAGCGGTCTAGAAACCGAAACAAACAACAAACTCCGAAAAAGGGGCAATTTTTGTTTTGATTTTGTAGATCAAAGAAAATAATACCACTAGTGCCACTACTTTCTTGTAGATTTTGTTGTGATTTCGGTATAAGTATTTATTTTATAGAGATAACATATTTTTGTTGGCATTATGATGATCTTTATGTAAACTTAAATGAATCTTAGGTGAGTAGAGTACCGCAAATCGACTGAATTAACACCAATAAACAGTGTTACTTACGCTTGCAATTGTACTCTTTTTGGGATGTCGACCTACTACTAAACTTACAATATTGTTATAAAATAACCAACAACAACGTCAGTTTGATCTGTGCAAATATGAAAATAAGGTGAAATATCCAAATGACACTCTTTTGTGGCCGGTACAGGCTGGCAACAGGTAAATTCCTACTACTATGTTTGATTCCGAAGGTATTGAAGCTACCTGGTCAACTTACTCTTATAGTTTTTATCTAACTTTGCTGTAAGTATGTAGGTAAGATAAACTGTATTGAAGTCCTAAAAAATGTGAAAATAATGATCAAGCAGGTTAGGTTAGTTATTGCATGCGGAATAGGGTTTTGTAGCTTGTTTTAAATAAAATTAATTGATGCCAAATAATTAACGGCTAAAAGAACAATAGAATTGTTGTTTCAGTTTCCCTATTGTTGCCAATAACTCCCCTTATTCAATAGATGAATTAGCAAGTTAACTTCACACAGAACAAGACATCTCCCATTATAATGTAAAATAATTTGAGGTAAACATAAGATTCCAGGATGCTGCATAGACTTATCTAAACTAAATACCTATATAAGTATAAGTAGCATCCTGCAATTTCATTTTGTGAAAACAACTGTATATATCATAGTTATCAATTATCATACTAATACTGTAACCTAGAGACTAATTACTATATTTCTATAATCATTGCAGCCTTAAAGCTTCTCCGTTAGAAAAGCCTGGGTTCTAAGAAATAAATATAGGGAAAGTTTCTTTTTGTTTAATTCTACATCTAAATTAAACAGACTACACAAGTGAGCCGAAAAAAATCTTGTATATGACAGATTAAAAAAGCTGTGTTAAAGACAGATGTTTTACTTGTTTTATGCTTCAAGTATCACAGAACTATTGATATTTTTGAATAGATACTTCTAAATAAGACTTGTTTTTTATTTTCATCTAAGACAGAAATGCATTTTATTCTGTCTCCACTTCTTTTAAACTAGGTTGAGTTAGTGGGTTTAACAATACCTAGCCAGTCCATATCACTATACAACTATGAGCATTTGCTCTGCCAAATAGGATGCTGTGTCAGAGAATATATGGAATCTGCCGTCCATATGCTGAGTGATGTGATGTGATACATACCGCAAGCTGTGGAAAGAAAATGGGAGACCTATGCCTAGCTATGGAAAACTTATTGTATAATTATATATTTTCAGGATATATAAAAATATAGCCTGAAAAAACTAAAATATGCACCAGTTTTTAATGTCCATAACAGAATTGTTAAAAAATTATATTCTGTAAGAAGGTTCATAATATCAGTGCCTAGCCACTAGACAGGACCTGCAGTGTCCAAGAGTCCTGTAAGGTCTAAAGCTTAGAGGTCTAAAGGAAATAAAGCTCTTTGATTTTGAGTTGTTCATTATTATTAACCTATTCACTGCTTAACCTAGCTGGTGCAAGATAAAACCTACAGTGGTAATTATTTAACATGTTGCAGCCCCTGCTAAGTATATTAAGTACTAATAATAATGGATAAGAAGGTTTCAAACAACCTATTAGGTTGACAATATGTGTAGGTAATAGAAGAGGGTATCAGGGCGAGGTACATAATATACCTTCTATACATTATATATATGTTAGTTCGAACAGGTAGGGGACTGGTTCTTGGTACGAACAAGCCGGTGTGCATCTTAGTTACTTTAGGATAGGCTCGATCATCGGCTTGATCCAAAAAAATCAGCAGAAACTTTGGCTGAATGACTGTCTGGGCCGATTGTTTTACAGCGATTCATGTTTTCTATTCATCCAATGAATTCGTATACAAATAAAAAGTTGAGTAAGTAAAGGGTTGCGAGTCATAAGCAAAGTGGTTGAATTTGGCGCCATAATAAATATTGCCTTCAATAAATAAAATTAATAGGTATTCTATAAATTAAAATGAAATTAGCGTTGTATTCGGAACATCCTCCTATAATCTACATACCTACTGAAACAAAGGAGGTAAGTTTTTACTTAAAGTTAGGGTGCTGATACGAACCTCTAGAATTTAAACCTTTTTCGTCACCCGCCGCCATTTGTAACAATAGGATGCTATGGAACTAAAAACATTCTCCCTATTTTCAAAAAAATATTTAATTTTTTCTGCAAAAATCAAAGAAAAACTAAAAATGCAGTGTTCCTCAAAATTTTGAGATGAATCGAATGGTATATTTTTTATCCTTGCACAAATTTTTGGGACAAGCATGTATGGAAACTTGCCATTGTTCTTTGTGTATCCAAGAAAATGGAGCCCATTTCGAGCAACTACTTAGTTAGTTGACTTTTTATTGTAAATAATTAAAATAATTTAAGATTTCATGGTTTTCCTTTCATTTAATTTATTAAGTTTGTTAGAAAGATTTCATCCTTATTATTGACCCTAACGATCTATGCAATAAAAGTGCAGGGTGTAATTTTTACAGAGTTTAGTCGGTTGGATTCCCGAGTGTGGCAAGCGAATTTTCGAAAATCTTTGAATGCGGTTTTCTTTCTTTTCAAAATTAAAGGAATGTTTTGTTTGAGTACAATTTTCTAACTACAGTATTAAGAGTACTTTCCCTCCAGGTGGCATTACAAAATTCCACCCTGTATATTAATTACATTCTTTTGTCATTGAAAAGGAAGATGTTTTCCGGCCCGAATAATGTTCATTTTATGTGTATTCGTTAATTTTTCATTCTTTCGTGGAACGATTATTACGATTAGACTATTGTATGTGTATACGTCAACGATCCCGAAATCCCAATTTATTTAGAATTTCTTCATATTTTACTAAATTTGAAATTAATTTGAGTATTTTATAACAATCAAATTATTTTATAACGAGTAGGTACCTAGTATAACTTGTATATGTACCTATTACTCATGTCACTCGGAGATCCCAAGCCCAGCTTGTCTTATAAATTCACGAACAATTTGCAATATGGTGTCGCTCGCTTGTATTTCACAGCTTCAATCTTTTCTGACGTCCTGTGGGATGGAATAAAAAAATGAGTTTGGCCTTTGCAATGAAGCCGACATCATAACTTAGAGGCGTAAACCTACTAACATTGTTAAATTTATATCATAGAATGAATAAGGAAGTATTACCATTCTTTACTGCCAAATAGCGTTACGGAGGTACCTTACCAACTTCACGACTGCAATTTCCACCGAGTATCTAAATAGATGTCGTACTTGTACTCGCAAATTTCAAAGTAAATGCTTTGATATTTGCTCGTGGCATAAGGCATGTGGGTGCACTTTTAATGCAGTCTCTTTTATACAATCAAAACAACATTCGTGAGAAGTACATTGAATTTCAAAACGATGTTTATGATAACTCTACTAAGAATTCATTCAATTCCTTTGATCTTTGTATGATACGATCACTGTATCGCGATGGAAACGTAAGAGAATCAAAGACATAAATAAGGTAGGCGATAAATACCAATGAAAACTTTGGATGTTTTGAAGGATAGATAAATGTTTTTTTTCTTTATCGTATTAAGCGAACATTTTCTATATTCTAAGAATTAATCAGTGTTGATTAATAAGTGAAAAAATAAATATAGGAAAGAAATTTCAGTTTATCTTCCACTGACATATTTATGGTGTCTGACAAGGAAACCTTATAAAAAATTTAGTTAAAAAATCTCAGGATGTTATCAAGTAGGTGTCTACGAAATGCACACAAAGCTTCATTTTCTCTGAAGGCTACAAATACAATTTCCTTTCCAAGCACCTTTGCGGACCTGCCTGTTACAGGATGCTGAACAAAAACGAACAAAATTAGCCGTTTGATCAGGGCTCGGGAAGTTTCAAATCAGATTTCTGCAGGCTTTTGATGTCTTTTATGTACCTACATGGTTAAAAACTTTATCGACAAAGAAAATTTATTATAACCAAATTAGAACTAGTATTTAATTGTCAAAATTTACAGCAAATGTAAAAATTAACGCTAGTTTCACAAGATAGAAACCCCAAAAGTAGCTAAAAATTACAGCTCATATCAAGGGCGTCGCCAGCCCACGGCCAAGGGGGGGCAACTTAACCTTTTCTAGGTCAGCATGGAACTTTAGCGGGGGGGGGGGGGGGGGCTTCGAGCTTCGATTTTAAAACCGCCCGAGTTTTATCAAGTAAATTTTCATAGTAAAATTTATTTTTACCTTTGAGATTTTTCGGATGTTTTGTAGAAAAGAATGACAGAGTGTGACAATAGATAACGTCGAGCCCCGATTATTTCAAAAACTGCGTTGGTTATTTTACAGTTTGGTGTGCTATCATCACCAGCCTATAATAGTCCACTGTTGGACATAGGCCTCCCCTGATGAACGCCAAAGATTGCATTATCATTATCGGATGTTTGGTAACCACGAACCCCGAAAATTTAGAAGACTTGCGGTGTTAATTTTGTAGGTAGTTTGGTGAAGTAAAAAGTAAAAAATAGTTACGACAATTTTTGTTACATTTAGGGGTGGTCACGAGGTAGTTAAAAAAAATTATGATAGGAATGAGCGCCAATATTTTGTGGATTTTGCGGCCGCTGAAAATGGTTCAGAAACGGTATTTTCGGAAGGCTGGTAAAAATCTCAGAAGACCTGCGTTACCTTGGAGTTGACAAGTACATTTTTCGGTCCTCTAGGGGGGGGCAGCTGCCCCCCCTGCCCCCCCCCCCTGGCGACGCCCTTGGCTCATATCAAAAGTGAAAGCAGATGGCGGACTGACCTGTAAAAACTTTAACAGCTATGTGTATTGAAAACTAGCGAGCTAGACTGTCAAGTTCTGGCTAATG
The DNA here is from genome assembly GCA_963931895.1 of Eupithecia pulchellata. Classification (NCBI taxonomy): domain Eukaryota; kingdom Metazoa; phylum Arthropoda; class Insecta; order Lepidoptera; family Geometridae; genus Eupithecia; species Eupithecia pulchellata. The sequence continues at coordinate 8,470,818 of OZ007524.1, read as the reverse complement.
TTAACCAGCCATTTTTTGCTCGAATTTGCGCATTTTTCGCATCTGTGGAGGCAATTCAGGGCGGCCCACTTCACGCGATAACAGCGTGTATTCTTAGACCATCATATAATTGTCATTAAAATTACTAACTATGGAACTATGCTTGTAGAACTTAAATTGGAATTGTTATGAAATAAGTCACCTACTAATAATCTGAACTTGAAATTAGGTTGGAATATCATTTTAATTTAATGACCTCTATGGTGCGGAGGGCGACGCCGACGGTACGCCTGCGACACAGGTGGATACGGTTTCGATTCCCGCCTTGGATAAAATATTTGTACGATCTTCGATATAATCTGGGTATTCTGAAAATGTTCTATGTAAAGTAAAAATATCTATCTATGTTATTGTGATGTGATAAGTCATCTAATCCCATAACCCCATCTCTCCTTGGTTTGAGGCGAGATGATGCTGTGTGGATAGGCAATATAAAAAGCCACACATTACAACACACCTTTCTGTTAACCAAAGAAATAATCATAACTCGAAAATGCGAGCGCCGCGCCGTTGTGAGAATAAAAGGCGACATTTAAAAAATGCTCATGCTCCTGGCTCAAATGAAGAGTAAGAACAAAATATTTTTTTGACAAATTCCTTTATCTATACTAATATTATAAAGTGGAAAAATTTGATTGTTTGTTTGAATTGAATAGGCTTCGGAACTACTGGACCGATTTTAAAATTCTTTCTCGGTTTGAAGTTAGCAGTGTTCCGCAAACTTTTTGTGTTCAAGGAACACCTACGAAATCAACAAAACTTAAAGGCACACCAGAAAAGAACTGTTTATATAATATGTATTTATTTATATTTAATATGAAAGAATGTATCTCAATGAGATAATTTAAAAATCTGTTTAACTGAGCACAGTCGATCAAAGTTTGGAGAAATCGTCGATGAAGCGGCTTTCATTTCTTCGCTGATCGTCCTCAGGCGTTTTCTTTCTTATTAGGGTTTTGCCATCGGTTGCAAAACCCTTATGAAATCGCTTTGGGTCTGTTTTGTGTTTTGAATCCTTAATATCTCAGAAACTACTGCAGCTATTGACTTGAAATTTGAATTAATAATACATTTTGTGCGCCCACACATATTTATAGAAAAATAAATGAAAAATCAAAATGAAGATTTTCCATACAAATTTTGAAATCGAAATTTTAAATGGAACGTACAAAGTCGAAAGTGGTATCAAATGAAAGGTACTCGTTTGTAGATTTCAAAATAGTTTTTGAAATTTCGGTAGATTTCATACTTTTTATAATATTTTGAAAATGGTCAAAAAAATGACCGTTCCCCCCCCCCCTATCTCCGAAGATTGCAGAGCGATCGACGTGATATATACCAAGTGTTTGTAGGTATTAATCTATATTTTATAGGAAAAATATAGAGAAGTCTGTAAAAATAATACTTTTTGAAATATGGTCAAAAAAGGGCGGGAAAAATTTCTAAAGGGGTGACTACCCCCCCCCGAGTTGGGTATCAAATGAAAGGTATTGGTTTGTACATTCCAATGCAGTTTTTGAAATTTCGATAGATTTTATACTTTTTGATATATTTTGAAAAAGGTCGAAAAATTGACCGGTACCCCCCCTCTATCTCCGAAGATTGCAGAACGATCGATTTGATATGTACCAAGTTTTTATAGGTATTGATCTATATTTTACAGGAAAAATATAGAGAAATCTGTAAAAATAATACTTTTTGAAATATGGTCAAAAAAGGGCGGGAAAAATTTCTAAAGGGGTGACTACCCCACCGAGTTGGGTATCAAATGAAAGGTATCAGTTTGTAAATTTTAATGCAGTTTTTGAAATTTCGATAGGTTTTATACTTTTCGAAATATTTTGAAAAAGGTCGAAAATTTGACCGTTCCCCCCCCTCTATCTCCTAAGATAGCAGAGTGATCTATATAAAATGTACTAAGCGTTTGTAGATATAGGTCTATATTTTACAGGAAAAATATAGAGAAGTCTGTGAAAACAATACTTTTCGAAATATGGTCAAAAAACGAATTTTCATACAATGGGGGCTATTACATTGAGAGCAATATCAAATCAAAGGTATGGATTTCGACAATTCAAAACAGGTTTTGAATTGTCGAAATACGTAGAAAAAAGTCGAAAAAATAATTCTAGGTACCAATCCACTTACCTACCCACTAATCTCTGTAGTAACTGTAATAGTAGGGTTCCACAGCGCCACGAAACCGTCTTATCAAAATTTTAAAGTCCATACCCAATGTATTCCACTGCGCTCGAAGAATATTTAGATAATAAGATTATTGAATTCACGAATTCCACCGTGCTCCAAAAAAATATGAGAAGAGTAATGTATCCTGGATAATCCACACAACATCATTTAGCGACAAGCTAAGCAAGCTTGTGTAATTCGTACTACTACGATATCTGTTATACTTAATAAAGTATAGGGTACGGCGTCGTACAATGAACCGGGTAAATTTTAGGAGCCTGTAGTTTTTACATTTTTTAGCTTTTGCTATTGTTTTTTCCCCTATCTTATGCAGAATTTATCCGACTATCATCGTGCATACTAGTTTTTTGACAGTTGGGCCTAGTTTGAGTAGGAGAAATGTTTTTTTAAAAACTCAGCTTTGGTTCATTGCGTCCACTAGGTAGTACAAATTGAACCGGGGTATTTTCCACATTGAACCACCCTTTACCACCTACCTAAATATTGGTATTTATCAATTTCAAAGCATGGCAAATAAAACAATGGTAAATTTTTATGATTTGCATTATTACCGAAAGGGCCAGTCTTATAAATGTTAAAAAATAACTATAAAATTACACTTCTGAAGTGTAATTTTATCGGTTAGTGAAAAAAATTACAAATATATTGAGCTAAATGCTATTATTATGAGATCAAGTTTCTTATGAACACAAACACTATAATTTAACTTAGTTTTAACGAATTATTTTAACAGTATCTTCTATATCAAAAATGCAAACATACATCATTACACTTCAGTGCAAAAAAAATTGCTTACTATGACAATATTTGTGATTTGGCATAATTGTTCGTTGCAGCTGTGACGTCACCTTTTATTCTGGACGTTACTTTGGTCCGCGCCATCCTAAAAAAATTCCTTTTTTAATTTATTAGTTTATAATTTCCAGTTAATATTCAGTTTTTTTGTGACTTCACACAAAACAGTACAATTGCACGGAAGTGTAATAAGTTAATAGTACACAGTGAACTGTGGTTCAGTCTGTACTTCATGTATGTGGTTCAAAGAGAGACACTGCACATGCTTCGAAATAACCTCAACATTTCACCGGTTAGACCAGGGCATATTAAGACCAAATATCATGCATTAGAAAGCTAAATATGTGCACTATTACACGTAATTATTTAAATACTGACATTCAACACCGAAAACAAATGAAAAATCAAAGAAAACTGATAAAAAAATTTACTTTTCCGATCGATTTTAGTAAAAGTCCTCGCCCAATCTTCGTCATTCACGGGATCGCCGCGCAAACTCAGCGGTGGATAGGGGGGCTGTAGGGACCTTATTTACCGGCACAAGCGCGAATCGGCAACGTTGCATATTCGAATACTTTCGATGGTTCAATGTAGCTGTCTGGTTCAATGTACGACTACCGACCCTATATAAGTATCACATTAGATGATTTATTTTTGTGTACGTAGAAAAGGACTAGAACACTCTAACAAATAATCTGCAGATCTTACAAATATTAGTCCCGAGGCGGGAATCAAACCGCAACCTCCTGCGTTGTAAGCCCACCGCGCTAACAGGTCGTCAATATACGTACCTACCTAAACGACAAAAGTTCAAAACCCTCGGCGCGCGAGTTACACTCGCACTTGTCGTACTTGTTTTTTGATTTGATCGTTGTGAGAAAACCCCTATTCGCAAAAGTAAGTCTTGGCAAATGGTCAGCAATCTGCAACAGCACGCTTTGAAAGCAGTGTGAACGAATTTTTTATATCTTTCCAAAAATATTCCAGCCCCGTTAAAAAAAACACTTTTTCCATGAATTATTTCTGTCGTTTATCGTTTATCGGTAAGTGTGCAAGGAAAATTCAATCTAAAAACGGATTCCTTACCCACTACTACATAGTTAACAGGTCACACTTAAAACAATAGGAGTTTATTTATTTAATTAAAATGTTATTAAAACTATTAACAGAAATTTAAATATACAATCACTTACAAATAGTCAATAGGAATAGAATGTCATTTAATCTAATACACACAAAGAAAAACTAAATTAACCTTGACGTTCACAAAATAAAAAACACTCTCTTATTAATTTAGTCCACTAACAGCGAACAAGTCAACATCGGGCTGTCGTCCAGGAGAGCGTTGAGTTGAGTACTCGAGGGAGTTTATTTTTTCGACTAATAGCTAGCCAAGTGTTTCACGAACAAAGTCTGCACCTTTTTTTCTAAATCGATAGCCATGAAATTTGAGAGCATTTTGTTACTACCATTGGTAGCGTGATTGATCCAATACTAACTTAAGCCGCGTTGACATGATCAGAGTCTGCTCGGACCGAGTGAATTCGGATACCTACTCGGACGCAACTTGGATTGTGGCAACCCATAATCCGAGCGCACTCGGACGACGAATAAGGGTTGCCACAGTACGAGTTGCCTCCGAGTAGGTATCCGAGTCCACTCGGTCCGAGCTGACTCTGATCGTGTCAACTCGGCTTTAGCGCGAAAACGACGTTTAAATTTTTTTAAATTTAAATATACTTTTTTAATTAATCCTTGCATTTTTTGTTTAGTTTGTTGAATTAATTAAAAATTTCCGCCATTTATGCAAGTTTTGCTACGCATTCATCAAATTGTGTAGGTGTTATTATCTTCGTAAGTTTTTGTCAAAAATTGTCATTTAGTCGCGGCACACCTACGATTCACCAATTAGGGTTCCACATGAAAATTTAAATTTTTGTTAAATATCCGTGCAAAGCCGGGGCGGACCGCTAGTATATTATATTATACTTTATAAAACGTTAACACGTCTACGAAATCATATAAATCCAATTTCGAATATACCTCAAATTACTTGGACTTGTTGATTCAAGTGTAGCATTACAAGACAGGAATACTGAAGGAACTTGTAACGAGGGTTCACAGACAGCTGACGTGACCACGGAGGCAATAAAGAACGCCAACTTGATATGGGACTTTAAATATCGGTCCAAGGTTGTCAACAATTATTGGTGCTTATATTTATAGGTGCCTATAATTGCCTATAGGTGCTTGTTGAAAACTTATAAATTGTTCAGGTAATGGGGAACCAGATGTACCATATTAATTTTTGTTTTTGAAACATTATATTATCCTACATTAATTGTGTTTGATACAAAGACTACGATCGTAAAAAATTACTATCAGTTGAAAAGGCGAAATATTCTTCTGATGAACCTACATAAAAAGAATGAACAAATATCCAAATGAAATGCTGCTCAACAATCACTATTCAGACAACTCCATACATTTCTGTAAAATCCCAGAATTGCATATCCATTTATCCATATAAGTGAGTTTAAACTTCAAACCGAATTTAAAGTTCTTATCCGGGGAATTTTCACACCGCGCCTCTACTCGACGAACGGGAAAAGTTTTGTCTGCTGATGGCAAAGCGGTTTTGGTTTGTGTTAGTAAACTAGAGCTTTTAAGTTTGAAAGATGTTCTTTTTCTGAAATGTTAATACAAGTATATTTTTAAGTGACATTTAAAATTAAATGATAGTATTGCTTTGAATAATATTAGGGATAATTATTATATTCATATTTGAATAGTAATAGAATTGCCATATAGTGCAATGCAGCCACAGTCTCTTCGGGACGGTTCCGATTGATATCTATCAGTTGAGCTACCTCTACATTTTCTGCAGTTTGATTGATCAACTGTTTCAATTATAAATACTAGTTCTTATTTATTTCTGTTCTTTGATTTTATATTTTTGTTTATACATACTTCGTTTTTATTATCATTGATGATCTGATCAATCACGATACCCAACAATTTTTTTTATAAATATTCTTTATCCTATGTATGTTCATCAGGGATAATAATAGGATTCATATGATGAAATAATTTTTCAAATCGGTCCAGTAGTTTCGGATGCTGTTTCATTTAAAAAAACAAACATTCAAATCTTTCTCTATCAGTCTCTCTATCTATCAGTTGTAAGAAGGAGAAATGTAGGTACTTATTTGTAGGAAAACTAAATTTTAATTTTTATAAAACATAAGAAAACTCCAAGTAAGCTAAAAAGACCACTGAAGCATGGCGTGTCGAATCTTTATTCTTTGTTCAGTTTTATCAAAGTTCGAGATAGAACAAAATAAATTAGGAGGACAAGTTAAAAAGGCATTAAAACAGACTGCTAGCTCTTGATTATACCTTCCCCTTAATTAAGTCGGAGAGTTGCAGGTGTTGAATATTCAAAAGAAACGTTAAAAAGCAGGCTTAGTAACTATCAGCTGTAAGATAGGAAAGCTTTTATGTAGAGCTTTTTAAACCGTCACGGTGGTGCTAGCGGAAGGAAATATTTTGTCCACTAATTCTTACGTGGGTGGGTAAAGGCAACTCTAAATGTTTTAGGGATTTCAAAATAAAACACAAAATGTTAATAATACCTACAATTAAATTAGGTAGGTATATTTAGAAAATAAGGCAAGAAAAATATAAGACTAATTATGATCTCCCTTCTGGAGTTACTTTAGCAAGCCAGACTGCATTAGTTCTCGCTCGAGCGACTCCGAGATTTACCAGCTAGGGCAATAATATCTTAAAACTTGTCAAAATGGCAAAGCTATAGCAAAGTGATTAGTAAAAAATTCAATAATTTTGGAATGTGGCCGCTGCCAAAAAGCAGTCATGTTACTAATATCTGCTCCAGACTAAGTACCTAGCAATTATACGCCCTCAAAGCAGTAGAAAATATTTAATGGACGGATGCAAATGCAAATAAAACTTTTCTCGGAGGAAGTCGTTTGTTATCATAGATATATATATATATATATATATATATCTGTGTTTGTTATCCTTACTTGCCATGATGAAGAAGACGATGATGAGGTTAATGACGCTAGAGCAAGATTTGAGGAAGGAATTTAAGAATATCATAACGCCGGAGATCCAATCAGTCACCATTTCTTTACAATAAAACAATAAACTGTAGTGAAAAAGGTGGATGGATTCTCGGCGGATATTGATACACTAACAAACAAAATGAAATATTATAAGAGCAGTTGTTGGGACATCAAGTTGAAATCTCTGGGATACCAAACTCTTATGACATTTACAGTGAACGTCAGAATTAAGTACCCCCCTTGTCTACATAATATTTACGACTACTTGTGTCCCACACACACTGAGATAGGAGGGTACTTATATATGACGCGCACTGTACCTAAGACTAAGACGGTAGAGAAAATCAATAATAAATTTTATTTCCGCGACAAGCTAGATCCGTGAATCCTTGTCGTTTGTCGAGAATTAGTTAATAATCAATAGCTAGAACGGGAAATGTGAAGGGGAAATATGGAGATCCTTGAGGTACAGTATGACAACACAATAACTTTATCAATAGATAAAAACACGAAACGATTTGTATTTCCAATAGAGCTAAATATAACAAGAGATCTTCAAAGGCCTGTCAGTGACAAACAAGAACAACAGTTCATATAAGCAACATTTGTATAAAAGATTTTGTTTCCTTTTTCAAATTCATCAATGTTCATTTTATTTATCGAAAACACTTTCTACTTTATTATTTATCTAAGCAGGTCTTCCAACATAAACTAGATTCGCAGGTAACCCGCTAACATTCTTATTAAACATATAAATGAGCATTTAAGATATTGAATATCAAATATTTATTTCTAAATAACTCGTTGCAGCTATCTCCTAAAGAAGAAATTGCTTGGAGATTATTTTGTCTTATTCATCACCGAGGAGCTATTTTATAAAATAATTCAGGAAGGGTAACATATTTTTAACGTACATAAACCTGTAGTGGCATTCAATAGAACACTTGTGAAACGGCCTCTTGTTGTAATGTTAATATTCCAAGCATGTGCACAGTATGCGCAAAATTTTAAAGCGACAAAGCATCTAATAAAATTCGCAATAAAAGCAAGCTTTTCGTGACACAGATGAGAAACCTTCGTAAAAATGACTTGGGCTTTCTTATCACGTTGGAGCGATATGCGCTCGGGGTTTTGATTGTGCCTTTTCGGGTTTTGCGCCATCGTTTTCGGATAAGCTCTTGTCGTGACTGAAAAAATATTTTCTATTTGCTTTTTTACCCGTATTTGTCGTGATGTCTCATAAATATGATTAAGAGCTCTTGATTATATTATATATTATATTTTTAAAGATGTTTTTCCGTTATTTGAAAATAAAAACAACTATGCCAGAGACACTTTTTCAGCCAGCAAACAATGTAGGAAACTTTTTATGCGTCAAAAAAAGAAGACTTTTATAAGTGTCTTTTTTAGTCTAAGCTATCTACGCATAGTGTACATACGAGATACTACCTAAACTCAGAAGAATAAATGAATAATATATTCCACATATCATCATCAAACCCAAACCCAAGCAGAAATGGTAGCAAAAGCGACAAAGCACTGGTGCAAGTGTCAATATGCAGAATTATACAGTCATAAACTGTATTATTTAGTGCAACATTAACTCAGTGTTAAATTAACAAAGTTTTAGTATTAGCTCAGCGCTTAGTCTAAATGTTTGTACAAAGCCTGCACCACGATTAATAATGGATAACGCTTACATTATAATAAAGATATACAACGTTTTAAGTGGAAACTATAAAGTAAGCAGAGACTAGATTTTTGTACTTGGATTATATATTAAATAGGTATAATTTTATTATTATTATAAATAAAATTTCTGAAACTTAAATGAAAAACGTTCCGTATTTTGTTCTATTAACTGTTGTTTATGCTGCTATGTATTTTCAATAAACTCAATTATCTATCATAAAGTAAATTTATACAGCGGCACTTCAACCACTCCATACTACAACCGACAGACACTCGAGTAAAGTGCCATATTATTAATGCAAACTACTAAATTCATAATTTACAGTTTGAATCCTTTTACTCCTCCGACTATACACTATCGTCAAAGGAAACAGATAAATGTCTTATCTTCAGTTATTTTAGAGACGTCAAAGGATGGCTTTGTTAAGGAATGTAAGAACGAGGTGATGTTTGTGCACACCAACATCACCTCGCACAACACCTTACACTTAACTATTTCATATACCTACATTTACGTAATTATAAATAAGTTTTTCCCACGAACAAGGCACTGGGAAATATTTTCACATCTTGTACCCTGTAGTGTTTGTAGTATTTAACAAGCACTTTCGATGGCCCACTGTGGCATATCGAAAGTGCTTGACGTTTCATATGTCACAGTTAGTAATTTTACCAAATAGTATCAGAATCAAGGGGCTTTACCACAACCGCCAAATAAGGATGTAATAATCCTTACTTCCTTACTATATCATAATATAAATGCGAAAGTAACCTTGTCGGTCTGTTTGGCTGACCGTCTTTCACGCCTAAACTATGAACCAATTTTGATGAAATTTGACAAAGACGTTGTCTAGACCTGGAGAAAGAACACATGATACTTTTTATCCCGGTGTCATGTTGCCACAAGTGAGTACAGGGCTTACAGACGAAGTCACAGACAAAAGCTACAAAATAGATCTATTTTACTCAACGAGACATCTAGACATAACACAACAAAAACAACTTTCATTATTGCAGTAAGGTAATCAACCTGTATTTCTGTTTTTCAGTTACATTATATATTCAGTTACATATATGTCTACATCAAATCTTTTTGAAATCGGTATATTTTACCTCACTTGATGTTTTATTTTTCCTTGAAAGAGTTCTTGAATGAATAATGATTCCGTAGCGTAGGCAGCAAAGTTGCCAGTCAGATTCAATCGATCATTCCACTCTATACTTTTGCAAGATAAATGATAGTAAAGGCTTAACCGTAACTTTTCCTGGGTTTGTTAGCTTCTCGACAGTTTTATCCTTTTTAAAGCTTAGATCCTCACATAAAAGGGTTGGGAATGTAAAAAATATGGCATAAAGGCTGATCTTTTCGCCTATTATTTCCTATATTTTACGTGGGTGCCCATCTACATACATATATCTCATTGTTGTTACTTATGTAGCCCAAATTTTTCAAGACTGTGATTCTATTAGCCATATTTAACTTGAAAAAAAAAAAACATCGACGTGCACTCTTTGTAATGTTTAGACAGGTTCCCATTTTTAAAAAAAATCTTTTATTAACAAAGAAAATTACAATTGTCTAACTAAATTAGAGCTAGTATTTACAATTGAAATAATTGAGCTAACTGCAGACTGTTGCAAACTAACTACAGGTAGCTAAACTGATCCATATCAATATCAGTTGGAAGTTTACCCAAGATTAAAGCTAGACAGAGGTCTTATTATGATCTATTCTATCAGCATAAGTTAGTTTGTTGGGTCTGTTTCTATTCTAGTAAGGATTTTCGATGTGTTTGTTCATTATCATATTTACTTATCCCACGCGCAACTTGATTGTTCAGTTTACGAGTATATTCACGTTTCCAGTATTGTTTACAAGTCCTGCTAAAGTAGGTGGTACTTAACATACCTAATAAATCAACTATTTTAAATTATTATTATTTTATCACAATAAAAACAAATTAAAATGATGTATTTATATATCTTCTTAATTAGACTTGCTTCTTAATTCTTACATTTATCTGTTTTAGAAGTTTCTATTCTCATTCTTTTGCTTTACCATCATTTCTTCTACTTGCTGCAACTGTCATCTATTGAACTATTCCTTAGGTGTAACTCTACTCACCACATTAATTAGCTTGTACTCACACATAAATATCTAATGTATTTTGATATCATTGCTGTTCTTGTGAAACAAAATAAATGTATCTTATTATTTTTTCATTCATCTCATTGGGGAAATTAATACGGTTTAATGTATGGAAATTAGCACGTAACTTTGTCTGATCTGATCATGTAGTTAATGCAATAATCAGTTACGGTTAAATCTTATGAGTAAGGAGTTAGGTTTGTGGTTATTCTACGTTTACTTTGCGTTATTTGAAGGTAGGGTACCTATTATATCTTCAAATAACGCAAACGCGTGCTTACATATTCACGCTAATCCAAGCATTAACCGAAACAGGGATTAAGCTTTAGCTTTTGATCATTATAAAAATATTTGATTCCATGAACGAAAGTATTTTTTAACTTTCTAAGTTTATTAATCAAAACCGAACGACGACGTCTCATACTCATCTGTCTTCTTCTATTGATATTGTCAGAGTTCTATTGATATAAGTTAAACATATTCAAATAGTCTGCTAACTTAAAGCATTACTATTTCTCCCGCTGTCCTCTTCTATTGACATAAGTCAGAGTGAGAAACAAGACTACTTAGCAACTGTTTTAAGTTAGCAGACCATTATGAATAAAAACTAATATTATCATAAGTAGGTTGAATTTCATGATTTGACATAAAATTATTCTGAAGTAGACAATTAAAAAACCTAAAATCTATCTGAACCTTTATAAAACAAAACTTAAAATAAAACCAATTTTAAAATAAATCTATCCCGTCATTCCAGTATAGTCAAAATAGTGTAATTTATAGTATGCGAATATGCGTTCATTCAGGAAAGGCTCAATTTACACATATTTACGAAGACATCTCCACCTCGCGCCTCGGGGTGAAATAAAAGTGGATAAAATCAATGCTTGACTAGGCGTGTGATAGGAGCCTTATCCACCTATTCAAATACTCGCTGAGAGCTTCCATTCTTTTCAAGGGGCATGAGAGCGTGATTGTGCTTTCTACCTTAACGGAAGCTTTTGCTTTTCAATTTTTCCGAGTGCCAAGAGTTTTATGCCGGTAAGCGCCTCAATGTTTTCTTTTCATTTCTGAACAGACATTCGTCTTTTGCATTTCTGTTATAAGTTTCTGATACAGACGTCATGGAAAATAAATAGTTTTACGTTAAACATGATATTTTACTAAATTTTTGTGGTAATATTCTTTTATGTGACACGATATTTCTAATAATCACATACATATTATGTAGGTACACCTATGTAGTAAGTCCTTTTAGTGTACCTTTATGAATATTACATAAAGGTAGAGAAAGGCAATAATCCAAGTTAATTCGCTTAGAATGATTAAGATTGCCCACGACAACTTTGGTCTATTCCTAACGAAGATGAGGACAATAATTGTACGTTTGTCAATCAATAAATGAATATTGCAGTATTTACTCGTATACAGTATCTTTGTTTTGAAGCTTTAAAATATCCTAAAGCTAGTATTCTAAATGTGTGTTTTTCATTTTCATGATCTCGGGCCATATAGTGATGGGGTCCTTTGGGAAGAATGCGTGGAACCGAAGCCAACAGCACACATGCTTTACGAGATTTAAACTCAACGCGAGAGCTTCACATGGTGGGTATAATCTTCAGAGGTACATAATAATGATACACCACAATGTAATATATCCGCTAGGTGAAGAAACAGAAAATTAAAGGAATTTAAAAAAGATTCTTATTTTATTATTAACTATTATTATTTTTACCCAACTACCATTTTCAAACTACTTGCACCAAAATATTCAACATTGATTGTCTCACTTTCGAAACAAATATTTCTACGTTAAAAGTGCGATTGAAGTAAAAGTTTTCAGAGGGAATACCATCCACCGCGACAGATATGTAGGTAAGTGGAGTGTAAGTACGACTTGAATGAGTGCGTCTCATGCTGTTTGCCTGTAGACGCAACGGCTTTTTGTCCATACGAACATGTTTACCTCTTAAAAATACTCTTTTAAGATTTCCACTCTTTTTTTTCTGAAAGGCTCATAGAGTGAGCAGGTAACTTAGTGCGCTTTTGATTTGTATTTCAGTTCCGTTGATAGGAACTTTTTCTGTTGATACAGGTTTTTCATTTCTGTTGAATAGACTGCATCTGCGTGAATGGCTACTTATACGTACATATCGGGGTAATTGAAGTGGAACAGTTGCTCACCAAGTTTATAAATGAAAATATTATAAAATACCTAGTCAGGTAATTTATTTCCTTAACCTTGTTTATAACCAAAAGTTAATTTTTGTTTAACCTAAATCCTAAGAAAAATCAACTACTATTTATGAAGCTACCTACTCGCGTCAGAAAACAGTTCATAGATATGTAAGTATATTTATTTAAACACAGAATATTTACTAGTAGTTCTGTTCAGTTTCTTTTTCAATTCTTCCACTTGTGGACAAAAATTATAAGTGAAGAGAAAGTCAATAACAACTTGTTACTTTTTTTTTTAAATAAATAACTGTATGAAATTTGACTTGTCTAAGTGCTTGTAAGCCTTTGTAACCGAAAGTGAGCGATGCTCATTTATTTTAAAAATCATAGGTTTAATCAGTACAAAAATTTAAAAATCTTGTGGAGTGTCAATTTTCACAGCCCGTCCCTCATTCATATTCTTTTTGATGCGTAAATTCGCTATTACACTGTCCCATTTGAGAGTATGACAGTAAATTTGCACGTCGTAAGCGCTAAAATTGATCATTAAGCCTATTCCCCAGCCCAGTGAGGATGAGAATAATCTGATATACAGTGAGAAAAGTATGATAATATTCTTAAGCTACCGCTTGGGGGAAACAGACGTGAGCCGGTTGGTGATAAGCTAGCTAAGAATATTGCTTGACTTGTCAGCATTGAACCGGTACAAATTGACAATAAACATATCCTCATAGATAATATATAATTTTTGAGGAAGCTTGTTAACGAAAAATGGAAAAGAATCAACAACACAAATGTAACAATTAGTCAAGTTCATTTAGGCTTTAGATAAAAAAAACTGAGATCATAGAGAAAATTCATAGAAGTTCCTAACTTTAACTTCCAACGTTCTGTCATTATTTAATTAGTGCCTCGAAAAGTTTCACATTTACGTTTTTGATTACATTTGATTACTTTTTAATTAATTTATTTATTGCCTATTTAAAAAGTTTCATATTGAATAGTCACGTATTTAAATTTCGCTTTTACAACAAACGCTTAAGTACAACAAATTCCAAGTGAGACAAAATAGATTACAAAAACTAAAATAAATTTAAACAAATTGTCAAACATACTCTTTGCAAAAAGGCTGACATACTGGGTAAAAATATACTATCAAGTCGATAAAAAGTTTCGTAAGATTTATGTACCGATTCAAAACTAACAACCTAACAAGGTGAGGCTTCTTGTTCGCTTTTTACTTAATCTTAAAAAGATTAAAGTTACCAATAAATTTATTTGACAGTATTACATTATGTACCTAATTCGAGTTTTCTGACTAGTCCGGTTAACAAAAGGCCTAAAGCCAATAATGCACTTGGATGTTTGAAAAATTGTTTAATTCAGTTGGAATCTAGTTTAGGTAAAACAAATATGAACATCCCTAAAGCAACCCTAATTAACCAATAAATAAATAATAGTAATTTATTGCCCATACATTAAAAGTACTTAACCTAAAGTATAAAAAAATAAGATTAATAGGCATAAGAATAATAATCAATAAGGTTCTCATTCATAAATGATAAAAATGAGCCAATCATTAGAAATTACCATCTATACATAATATAATGTGGAAAGATTTGATTGTGTCTTTGATTGGATTGTTTATGCTCCAAAACTACTGGACCGATTGGAAAAAATCTTTCGACTTAAGAATCCTACATTATCCTTGGCTTATACGCTATAGTTTCATAGGTTCATGGGCTATAGAATATTTTCAAGAAGTCAGGGTCAGGTCCCTATGAAAAATTAAATAATGTAATCCAACGTGTAAGTCTTTGTGTGTGTATGTCGTGGCCTTATCGTAGATTTGCCCACTTCATGAAATGCTCGAGAATTTCATGAAATGGTCGCATTTCATGAAATATTCCACTGTCTATTGGCCACATCATGATGTGATTTGGGCAGATCAATGATAAGAAATCGTTTCTCGATATGGGCAACTAAACGCGCGGCTTCTTCTTGAAATGGTCAAGATTATTTGATCATATCGTAAAGTAGTTACATTAATTACCGGTAGAGGCGCTGGCGCTGGCGCCGGCGATGCAAGCGCTTGGTTTATGTGAGAAGATGGCGGCCGCTGTTGTTTCTTGCAGTGAAAAATTGAATGATTCGTTATTAAATGAGGAAAAAAGTGATTACAAAATAGTTTACGACGAAAAAGTTCTCGATTATTATGCAAGTCACGAAAAAACTAAACAAAATGTTTTTTGATTAGTTTTTTAAAAAAAAGTTTTTTAAAAAAATGTCTTTAATAAAAAAGTTTTTTAAAAAAATGTCTTTAATAAAAAAGTTTTTTAAAAAAAATGTCTAAAAAAAATGTTTTTTTTAGGTTATGAAACAAATTAAGGAGAGTAGGGTGGCTACGCAAAAGAAATCCATGGACTTTACTGGCTGTCAAAATATGACATTTTGGAAACTGCGGATGAGGAATATTTTATATTCAAGAAAAATGCGTCGACGATCCTACTAGGTATTCGTATAATTCCGACGGAGAAGTATTTTGAAATATTAAAGGAAGTTCATTAAACCGTAGGACATGGTGGACGATTTTAATTCGTATATTGTGCATTCCATGTACATTTTTATATTACTTTTGTAACTATGTACCAAAGAACCTACTTATTTTTAAATAATTGTTTACTATCTAAAAACGTTTTTGATGTTTAATTTTGTTTTAATTTTGTTACATAAATTTGATTCATTTTGTTTGTGTCAGTTGGATTTAATTACAATAAACAAGTTCTTAACATATTCTGGATTTTTATAAAATATTTACGGACACTCTATTTACACGATCCGGCCAAATGTGAATGACAAAATCGTGAAATGTTGACGATTAAATGATTTGATCAAATTAAGTTGCCCACATCATGAAATGCCACCATTTCATGAAATTCTCGAGCATTTCATGAAGTGAGCAAATCTACGATATGGCTACGACGTGTATAAAAATCTATAATTTTAGAGTTTTTTGGTACCCGTGACAAGCCGGGTCGGACCGCTAGTTGTAAAAAAAATATGATTTATTATTTTTATGTGGAAGTGATGTTTTTTTATTTCGCAGATGATTTCGTGGACCGATTCAATTTTTCCTGCCCCACCTGCAGATCTAATAGTACCAGTAGCTTTTTGATCCTTGTGCGAGCGAGACAGTTTAAAAGCTTCATCATCATCATCATGATGAAGCTTTTAAACTGTCTCGCTCGCAAGTTCGCATTTTAACGCAGTTTAAAAGCTTGCTATAGTATAATTATGGTCCCAGTAGCTATAAAAAAACCACTAACTATTGAATCAGGTCTTGCAGTAAATAATTCATCCCATCGTTCAGAAACCTCCTTTCTTATTTAATGTGCAAATATTTTACTTTACATTTTCTAAAATAATCATTACTTTTGTCATGCAATTGCTATATCGTAAATTTACCTATCAAGGGATCTCGTTTTGAAGCGCTCGCTCTTGTCGCGTATAATTATTAATTTATATTAATGTTTGCCATGATAATAACTTTTTTTTACACTTATACAGCATAAAATATTTTGGAAACAAAATTTACGTACATTAAAAAGTTTGGGTGAACTACGGCATCCTGAAGCACGCTATCCCGCTAGCAGAAATAGTAATGGGTCTTTAGGAATACAGTTATTTTGTGTATTTCCGAAGCAACAAAACAAAAAAAAAACTTTCAGGTAATATAATTTTTTTTAGGAAATGTCTAAAATTGCTGGAAATATGGCAGATAATGTAAAAAATTACAGACATTGTCAAATTGCTGGAAAAATGGCAGATAAGGTCAAAAATGACAGGAATACAATGTAGAATTGCGATTGAGAATTGTAAACTTTATTTAACTTTGAGAAACAGTTTGTCGCTACAAACAAAGGCTGTTGCAACGGTGCTCCACACGAGCATATTACTAAAATTTAAATTCTCAACCCTTACTTCAGACCCTGCTATCTCCTTAGACCCCCATCTTTTGGCTTTGTGCGCGAGGCGATGGCACACTACGTGAGGGCACGCGCCTTGACGTCAGATGTTTTTATTAGTATTGTTTTTCTTTATTTAAGTTGTTCGTAGTCTAGAACATTGAAGAGTATACAACAAAATGAAAAGATGCAGCGGCAAAGTAAATAATGTTAACAAAATTACTAATCTCTCGTATCTCTATGCTGTTACTATTATAACGTAACAAGTTATTCGAATAGATCCCTATATTTTTATAAACAAAAGAAGAAAAAAAAAATTAAAGAATTTAAACAAATTAAAATTAGTATTTACAACGTAAAAATTTGATAAGACTGACCTTAAGACAGTTATTTACTTATTTAGTTTTATATAAAATGTAGTAAAACTTTGTCTAGTGGTTGTCTTTGGCTAAGGTGTGCAGGTAAATTAAAACATTTTACCAAATTAACCTAATTTACCATATTATGGGCTTCGTGTATTTATTTAGGATTTGGATTTTGCTGAGATATCAGTGGAAATGAGGTTGTTATGATCGTCAAACTCTTTATCAAAGGTTAGCTCTCCGATTTAAGCCGGGTATTTATTTTCATTTCAACAGAAATTCTTTCAATGTAAATAAAATGTTCATTTTGTTGATTGGTTCTATCCGAAAAAGTAATAAACTGAGCAATTTTAGAAACGGATAACGTTAATATTATTTTAATTTGCTTTTGGATCTACCTAACTAGAATATGTACCAAGGTATCATGTAGATAATCATTATAGAGTTAACTGATCTGTTTATTCACCTTTTTGTGTTGCTTTTTTATTGTCTCCATGTTTAGCTATAAGCATAATTTTTAATTTTTGTGACACTAATAGAGATTTTTTATTTATTTCTATTTTCATATAAGAATTTGTTTGGTATTTAACGTGATGTCAAATACTGAGCTTTTGATAGCTCAGTTTTTGAAAATTGATGTATGTACAATACGTAAATTCACTCAAAAATCAAAAAAAAAAATACTAGGAATTTATTACAGCATACATTAATATAGGTTCTAAAATAATTTTTAAACATCCTTTCAATGATATATGTGGGTAAGATTGATTTCAACCTGATGTTAAAAATAACGTTTATAGCAAGTATGTTTATAAATTCAAAGTTGAGTGCTTATTAACTTCATCCTTCGGAAATCCGGCTCCAGTCTACGGAAATGAGATCCTTCACCCTTTTATCAGGCTAATCGCGATGGAACTTGGCTTTGCTGTGGCTTAAATAACAAGCTAAAGAACCTCAATTTTTCTCATGTAATGGGATATTTTATTCATAATAGAGCTTACAAGTACACTCACATTCATTCTCGTATTGAGACGTGAGCCGCACTCACCCTGATGAAGTCCCTCGTTAAGGGATGAAACGTTGGTGTTCTTACAACATATAATAGGTTCGTAGTTAACCCGCTTACATTCATAATGAATTTATTCTAGTTGGTTAAATTTTTCCCTAGTATTGACAAGGTCTTTGTCTCATAAAAATAATAAGTAAAAGTTATGTAAATCTACTTAAATCAGCATTTCAATAAAATAAAGGGAATATTTTTTTTGCTATCAATAAATAAAGCCAGTGTTGACTTTACGAGTATAATATATTTGAGTAAAATCAGTGGTTTCAGATTCCAGTTTCCTGAAAATAAGGTAAGTTAAATTTACATATTTATTGATAATAAGTTAATTTAAATAGTTCGATTTGAATAAAACTTGCCCAATAATATATTCTGATCTAGGTAAAGGTATTGTATGTACCTTTTAATTTATTTCAGTAGAAAAACTGATAAATTATTGTGACTAATCTAAAAATAATAGCTTAGTGCTTGAATAAATTATATTCATCCAACTAAAATATTTTATATAGGTTACCAGGACACTATCACAAAATCGGAGGAATTGTTCCAGAGGTGGCATCACCTTGGAATAATTCCTCCGGTTTTTTTTTATTTATACAACGGAGAAACTCGTATTTATTTAAGTAAATTATTTATTTGCTGACCTGCTGGCAATTTCATTTGCGTGATTAAAATAAAAAATCTTCTCCGAATTAGCTAAAACCCTATTTTAAGAGACGGAAATTCCGGAAACCCGTTTTAATAATAAAACTCCTGTTTGAGCCTGTTTTCTGAGTATTTGAGAAATACTATTTTTATTTGTTTATTTTACAGTGTGTTTGAAACATATTGGGTCATAAGTACATAAAAAACTTGTCGCACCTACGAATGCCACACTAAGAATCTGTAAGTCAAACACTTTAAGAAAAGCTTTGAAATTTCCTGAAACACATTTATTATTACTTTTACACGTATAAAAATTTATACAATCAAACCTTTAGGAAATAAGAAGGGAGATAAGATTAGTAGGTAGAATAATTAGAAATAATAGGTCCCAGAAAAATAAATGATTACCTAGATACCTAGAGTTTATAACGCTGTCCGTGAATTACCAATAACCCTGTTTAACCATTAAAAACAAAATAAAAGTAATTAACTGCCTTGCTAAACGACAGATAAACTCAGTGTCACCAAACCAAGCACCTTTATTAATGGCAATTAATGAACTCACTACATTAGGAAAAGTGAAAGAAAACTTCATTAACCCTCCCTTCGTCAAGAAAATATCTGTGTCTGACATCTCCATTTAAGAAGTTAACGGAAACGATTTTGCCACTTCATACCCTTATAGGACTGATGAGGGTAGGTAGATATGTAGTTATTTTATATTCTTTCATGTCTAGTTAGTAACTGTCTGTGAATAAGAATAAAAGCTATGTGAAATGGTTGGAATCGGAACAAAGGGGCCAAATGCGGCGTTTATAAGCGCTTATTTAGGATAGCTTAGTGTTACGAGTAAGTAAGCGTTGTCACTTGTATTTTCAAGATTGTACGCTAATAAACACTTCTCAGTCACTAAGCTCCCTATTTATCTGGCATGACGTATTGAGTCTGTGAAGTGCATTAAGCCTTCTGAGGCCTTACTACGGGCTGTGCTTTTAAGATTAAGATATAAGTTTTCGAGATTCACTGAAGACGAGTGACATGAAGTAGTAGTAGACTAGACACATATGTGGTGTAGCCTAAAAATGTTTTGTGTAGACTTTGTGCACTCGTAGATCGCGAGGGAAAAAGTCAGTGTAAGTAATCAAATCAAATCATTTATTTGCCGAATACATTATTATATAAATGTCAGATCTTATAATACTACAGTAGTGTCTTTGTACTCAACCCGCAAGCAGGTGTGCAAATATTAATAGCATTGAATCTTATATGGAAAATAATTAAATAGGTAATCATAATCAATAAAAATAAGAATAATAATCATGTCAATACAAATTAAAATAATAATATCGTAACTGTGAGACAATCACAAACAAAAGTATCACCATACCTACATAGTAAGAACAAATTGGTAGTAACAACCATTGGTAGGTAAACAAGAAAACATAATTCGATTTTTTAAATTTTTAGCTGTACAAAAAAAATAATGTTTTACTCGTCCAATGACTCCCCGTTTGTTCTTATTTTGCTAAAATCACCAATATATTAGAATGTTTCAATGCTCAGTGGCTTTTATTTTTGTTCCGGTTGGTAACGACTTGTGTTGGACGATAAAGTTACGAAAAAAGAGAATACTAAAAGATTTTGAGAATCCCTGAAGTTTTTCAGTCGAGCCATGCGCTGTTTTATTCCGACAGCGCAGCTCTATCTACTTTTTTATATAATATTAATAGCGCGTACGTGACGTCATGTGCAAAAAATCACTGAAAATCATTCGAACTATCATGGAGTTCTTAAGGCGAATCCCCAAGTCAATTTCGTTCCTGAACTGTTTTCCCTATGTATCTACTCGATGAATAAAGTGGAAATAACTGAAAGGGCAACATACCACTTAACATTTTATCTCCAAAGTCTAGACAAGAAAATTTAATTTATCGTCGTATTAATGTCTGAATTAAATTAATGAAAAAATCAAAACAATATAAAAATCTTCTTATCCTTCTAAAGTAGATATTATTTACTTTTTCATCATTGAATAGATAATTTATGAATAGATTTATTCCCCAACTATTTAGGCAAAACAATAAATTTCGATCTTTTTATGGTAAATTATCGTAAATTCGCGTGTAACTTGCATTGTGAGACAGTGCAAGTTTTCAAGGCATTACACCACCTCACAGTGCAACTCACACAACCTCGCAACCGATAAAACAACCCACAAAACATTCGCTTTCGTACAGGCATTATGTATATTTATTTATCAGTAACCTTTTCCATACAAAAAAATCTATTTGGACTGGACTACAACCCTGAGAACATTTCATATTAGATCCCCTACATTTTTTACGCGTCTCAGTGAAATCTTCATTAGCCCCGCATTTTCACGTAACAAGAAAAAAAATCGTGTAATATTAGCTGCGCACTCTGCTGGGTAGGTACTGTAAAAGTAAAGCTAATTGAAGACGTTGGCGCTCGTGTCACGGTCCAGATTACATGCAGTAATCGGCTTAGTAGGCGAATACCCAGTTTTACGACCCGACCTCGCCGGTTCAGTCAACAGAATTGGATTTACAGCTTAATTTGACCGGTTTAATTGATATAACTTTAAAAATGTACATGTTTAAATAACTCTACATTATTATGTGGATTACGGTAATGTGGCAAAAAGTTTATTTCTTGCCTTATGGCATAGAATATACATAGTATACAGTACTACCATAATGCTATGGGAATTTAGTGTTTAGGTACATAATGATATTTGTAAGATTTATGTTTATGGGAGTTGAGTTATTTCAGAAATGTTTAAATCTTGTTTTATTGAATTATCCTGTGGATTTGATCCGTATGTCGTTCGAATCCCACTTCTTCTTTGTAAGGAGATATCTAAACCATAAATAAAATAAATTATAGGTTTACTTGGAATACTCAGGCCCTTTATTCTATCAACCTCAATAAAATTCGCTGGTAAAAAACTCGCGCACTATAACATTTTCAGAGCTTTTGGTCATATAGCGCGATCTTTACTCACATGAACCGTGGTACCCTCTGCAAATATCCGAGACTTTTTCGCAACATTCACTGAAGTGGAAACGGGACAAAAGACCGTGAGTTCAATTCAAAGGATAATCAAATAGTTCACGGTTGAGAAGCATTTACGTTTACACACAGGTCTCAGGTTTATTTATACCCACAATAGCTTTCGGCGGGTTTTTTCTCTTTGAAAGATCATTTGCGGCAAATGAAAGGTAGTTAGAATAGAGTTTTACGGTAGGTATACCAAAGAGTGGTTTGGTTTTACTGATTTTTGTTCGTAAATAGCAAGCCGGACTGATGGACTTTTTTATAGCAGCTGAATATTTGCCGATTCAATTTTGAGTGGGGTTTCTCAGAATCCTTTTCAATTCGACTCTATGAAAACCATACCTTTATTAAATTTACGCAATAATCCATCTTACAAATAAAATACAATTTTCAGAAACTTACTACAGGTAGGCAATTCAGGCTCATTCATACCAATAATGCGAGTACCTACCTACAGAATGTACCTTACACGACTGTCAATACAAAATAAATAATTTTAAGGGTTTATGTAAATATTTATGTATTCATGAGATTCGCCCTTAGTTCGGTATTGCTAATTATACCTATGATAAACATATGTTGTTGTAACCTTTAGAAGGGCTTCTAACTAAATGAAAAACAAAACATTGTTTTACCAGTTGATATAAGTAAAAGTGTCAAAAGATCATTATTTTTTTTAATACAAATATGGAACAAGAAATTAGAAATGTTTTCTGCAAACTCATTTTACATTGAAGAAACAAATAGGTACCTTATTAACAACCTGAAGAGGTAAGGTACTTAGATAATTCGCAATGTAGTGTCACCAGACCTCTAAAACCTGTGTGCATGTACGGCCAACTGCAAAATTGTTCGCTCCGGCCTGACTCCGGCATTAACATCTTTATTAGCCTACTGTCAGCATAATTTGTCTGGCTCATATTTTCAGTCTGGCTTTATTTAAGCGCTATTTTGTTTGCATAATACTATAGTATTATGCGTTATATATTATTCTAACAAAATAGCGCCAATAATGTACGTACGTACGGAGGGTTCTAGATTTTGCTTGTTTGTAAAACAGAGTATGGTAGACATTGAAAATGTGATTTTTTTGAGTAGGTATTACAATACAGATTTTATATTTATCTATATAACTTATCAAATGGGTATTTGCTTTTGTATGCTTTCTTATTTTTCCCACGGTCCCTAGTTCCGAAGAGGGTAGTTTTAAATGGTACTATCTTCGCTTCTCAACTACTGCGACTACCTCAGTAGGTAGCCCGTTGGGAAGAGTTAGCCCGCTGTTCTTTTTTCGTTTTCAACCATTGTTGTTATAGAGGGGTGACACTAACTGTGACGTAGATCCTTATGTGACATTGCTACATTATATACATACATACATATAGTCACATTGAAATAAAGTAAATTTTAGTTAGAGTAAAAAATACTTGATTTTTATTTCTGATTTAAAGCAGCGGTTGTAGTTGAGGGTAACGAATATCATTATTTAGTAGACAGCAGGATCGGGAATATTTTATTCAACTTTACAT
Organism: Eupithecia pulchellata; assembly: GCA_963931895.1. Classification (NCBI taxonomy): domain Eukaryota; kingdom Metazoa; phylum Arthropoda; class Insecta; order Lepidoptera; family Geometridae; genus Eupithecia; species Eupithecia pulchellata. Next base: position 8,447,024 of record OZ007524.1, on the reverse strand, counting down.
CATAAGCGTAGTAAAAAAAAAAATTATAATAACGTATTTTCAGAGTCCAGCTCTGAAATTTTTACCTATTTTACTTCTCCTTGTTTCATTGTTCTTTTGTTGTTGTGTTAACGTTTTTACTATTGAGATTTTGTATCTGTCTTAAAATGAGTAAAAACAAACATCGTTCTTTTCCTTCTTAAATATCTTACAGTTTATAAAAATAGGCTAAATGTTGTACACCGTTAGTAGGAAAGGCTTCTTCCCTTTCCATCTTGTAACCAATTTAATAAAAATTGACAACTCTTAAAAATTATATCTTAGGCCTATACTAGTCTACCAATAAACGCAGTATTCCCCGAGAATGCAAGACGATAAAGCACCAACGCGTATTTTATGTGTGACCTAAAAATCCTCAAGACTAAAACTAAGATGGCTCGATCAGGAAGTATTCAAACTTGCCAAGCGGTCACTTTGATTGCCTTTAGAATTTCCTAAAGGTAATTGTAAAACCGCCTAACCACCTACACTAAACCCTACGTACGTCTCTGGTGAACGCACGGGTGCGTGATGCTTGGGCGGAGATACAGAACTAACTATGTAGGATAGCCCCGTGCTTGGTACTTTACCCTACGTGTGAGTGTTGTATGTAGAGGTGAACACGGGTGTACTATAAGCACAGAGCGCTCCTACTCACTACTACCTAATCTACGTAGCCTAACACTAAGCCTAAATCTTACCTACCCCCTATCTATTTGAACCTATGTCTGGACCCTAACCACGTATGTGTATGTATATGTTATCCCTAACAAGTGTAGCCCTATCAATGTGTGTGTGTTCCTATTAATGTATGTGTCCCTACAATCCTATCCCTAACCATAGAAGTGTAGTATATAAATAAATATATAGATAGAAACGGGATATCTGTTACCAGGAGACCTAAGGTAACAGACGGAAGGTGGGAAGGAAACAAGGGCGTGTACGGCGTGCAATGTACACAGGGAATGATTTTCTCACTGCCGGTCAAGCAGACTCACAAGACCGATCAGATACTAATGGCTAAGGGTAGTCTTGGCCACAGTGAGAGGATGCTGGAATCGTGGATGTGCAGCTCATCCAGCGGATGCTGGGAACGTCTGGTCAGCTCGTCAGCGGTATGCTGGAACCTCTGGGCGGCTCCTCCAGCGGATGCTGGGAACGTCTGATCAGCTCGTCAGCGGTATGCTGGAACCTCTGGGCGGCTCCTCCAGCGGATGCTGGGAACTTCTGGGCAGCTCGTCAGCGGTTGCTGGTACTTCGGGTCTGCTCGTCAGCGCTTGTGCTGGTACTTCAGGGTCCGGTCATCAGCGCTGGTGCTGGTACTTCAGGGTCCGTTGGTCTTCGTAGAGGGTGGCGGAGTAATAACTCGACTCAGTGCTTCATTCCAATTGATTTATTTACAAAATCTTAATGTTTATATACTTAATCTAGTTTACCTAGTGTGCTATCGGTGAAGCGCCGATGCAGCAGTATTTGCTGAATCGGCGCTCTAGTAATTTTTGGACTCGATTAGTCTGCGACTGCTAACCTACATTCAATTCAGCTAGCTAGGTTTTGCCGTTGACTTGGCTTGTAATGTTTTTTGATATAATATTATCTTAGTAACTAGTTTATTATATAATATTAATATTTATTTTGTGTTTATGTTAGGTTATTATTATTATACAATTAAAAACATGTTCAATGGTTTGAACATTCTGGGGCCTCTCCAGGGCAGGATTTTAATTCATATAATTCTATAGTGGTTTGTTTTTCGTCAGACTCGTCATATGCCAGATTGTGTTTTCCTCTTAGTGGCTTCTTCGGTGGTATTTGTCTATATAGAGGTTCTCCGTGATCGTTGGTGATGACGGTCGATAGCTGCTGTGACTTCGGCAGTTGGAGTTCAGTTGAGACCTTGGTTGACTGGCTGGTTGGTTTCTTGGCTCGGCCGTTGTAGTTGCGCAGGCACTTGACCAACTGTGGAGCATAACACACTGTTAGTAACATGATTTAAACCGTTTTTCTAAGAATTCCATCATTTCTTTAAATTTCTGAGGCTTGTTAGGTTCTGAGAGCTGCTGTTCATATTTTTCGTCTGTTTCAGAATCCCAAATTCTGCCGAGTATTCTGCATAACATGGGGTCCCAGGTTGTGGTATCAACATTCTGAGTTTTTAATGCTTCTAAATTCTCATTTATCGTGTCGTGCAATGTTCTTAAGTTTTCTGCATTTACTTTGGTGACTTTTTTAATATCCATGATGTTGTCTATGTGTTTCATAATTATCAATCTCTCATTTTTGTACCTTTTCGTTAAGAGCAACCAAGCTGTTTCATAACTAGCATCGCATACTGATAAGTGTTTTATTAGTTTAGCGGCTTGACCAGTTATATGAGTTTTTAGATATTGCATTTTTTCTGTAGCTGATAAGGATTTATCTTCGTGTATGATTTTCGAAAATAAATCATAAAAGGAGTTCCATGACTCGTAGCTACCACTGAAAGTTGGAATTGTAATTGTTGGTAACTTTACTTTGCTGTTGGTGTGAGTCATCTGTTTATTTTCTCCTATTTTAGCAACTACACATTCAATGAACAGTTCGTATTCTGTTTGAATTGTTTCAAACATTTTTTCTTGGAAATAGCTGTGGTCTAAGGTGTTATCTTCCATCAAAATATTAAGGTGTGTTTCTTCTATTTCTTGCCACTGTTTTTGTAAGTTTGTCATCAATGATTCCCAGTACCATGATGGTTTGTTATTTGACATTGCTTGAGTAACGACTTGAAGCTTTTTTTGTAGTTGTGAAATGCGGAATAGTTGTATGAATATTTTTGGTGAACATGTACTTTCTTCTTCGTCTATCTCTTTGTCTTTTGGAACAAATAAGTCGTTTAGCATTTGTGCTCTGGTTTCACATGTTTCTAAATGCGACATTACTTGATTATACACAGCTTCAATAGCCGCATAATAGTTTGTAGTCATATACTTGTGATCTTGTAACACCGGTATATCTAGTAGTACTGCGTGATTGGTAGTAGTCCTGGTAAATATCTCTTGAAGACGTATCCTTTTGGTTTTTATATATTTCTCAGTTTTCCTTGTGACTGAGTCTTTCTTAATGTTAGTAAATATTTGTTTGATTTCATTGTAGTCTGTCTCTTGACTTCTGATGAGTTTGTTTATGTCTTCAGTTTTTAGGTTTTCCATGTTTTTTCTTGCTGCTCCTAACCCTACCCTATCTGTTTATTTAAGGGACTTTGTCTATCACTTAGATGCGCTCTGTGTGTTACAGAATATGCGACTTCTCAAAACACCGGTGAGACCCGCTTGTGGGAGGCCGGTGCCTGATCCGCTTCTGTATGACTGGCAACTAAGTGTTTTTGTCTATAATTGAACGTATTACAAACCGAGTGTTTTTTGTTTACAACGTCAGACTGCAATACGTCAAGTAATATGTCAGTAAATTCTCTCTACAGGGATAAGAGGAGCGCGAAATTACTGATTCAATTCTCGAAGGACCAAATGTAAAACCGCCTAACCACCTACACTAAACCCTACGTACGTCTCTGGTGAACGCACGGGTGCGTGATGCTTGGGCGGAGATACAGAACTAACTATGTAGGATAGCCCCGTGCTTGGTACTTTACCCTACGTGTGAGTGTTGTATGTAGAGGTGAACACGGGTGTACTATAAGCACAGAGCGCTCCTACTCACTACTACCTAATCTACGTAGCCTAACACTAAGCCTAAATCTTACCTACCCCCTATCTATTTGAACCTATGTCTGGACCCTAACCACGTATGTGTATGTATATGTTATCCCTAACAAGTGTAGCCCTATCAATGTGTGTGTGTTCCTATTAATGTATGTGTCCCTACAATCCTATCCCTAACCATAGAAGTGTAGTATATAAATAAATATATAGATAGAAACGGGATATCTGTTACCAGGAGACCTAAGGTAACAGACGGAAGGTGGGAAGGAAACAAGGGCGTGTACGGCGTGCAATGTACACAGGGAATGATTTTCTCACTGCCGGTCAAGCAGACTCACAAGACCGATCAGATACTAATGGCTAAGGGTAGTCTTGGCCACAGTGAGAGGATGCTGGAATCGTGGATGTGCAGCTCATCCAGCGGATGCTGGGAACGTCTGGTCAGCTCGTCAGCGGTATGCTGGAACCTCTGGGCGGCTCCTCCAGCGGATGCTGGGAACGTCTGATCAGCTCGTCAGCGGTATGCTGGAACCTCTGGGCGGCTCCTCCAGCGGATGCTGGGAACTTCTGGGCAGCTCGTCAGCGGTTGCTGGTACTTCGGGTCTGCTCGTCAGCGCTTGTGCTGGTACTTCAGGGTCCGGTCATCAGCGCTGGTGCTGGTACTTCAGGGTCCGTTGGTCTTCGTAGAGGGTGGCGGAGTAATAACTCGACTCAGTGCTTCATTCCAATTGATTTATTTACAAAATCTTAATGTTTATATACTTAATCTAGTTTACCTAGTGTGCTATCGGTGAAGCGCCGATGCAGCAGTATTTGCTGAATCGGCGCTCTAGTAATTTTTGGACTCGATTAGTCTGCGACTGCTAACCTACATTCAATTCAGCTAGCTAGGTTTTGCCGTTGACTTGGCTTGTAATGTTTTTTGATATAATATTATCTTAGTAACTAGTTTATTATATAATATTAATATTTATTTTGTGTTTATGTTAGGTTATTATTATTATACAATTAAAAACATGTTCAATGGTTTGAACAGTAATCAAAGTGACCGCTTGGCAAGTGCGAAGGATAGGACGGATTAGACAAATTAACTCGATCACACCAATGATTACCACGGCTTTGGCGTCAGGACTATAATGATGATTAATAAAAAATAATTTGCCATTCAACTTCTAATCCAAGCGCTGATTCACGTGTGAAGTGATATTTTATATAAAACATATAAATACGCGACTTATCAAATTCAAATTACAAATAAATTACTTTAACGTTTTCAATATAGGTATAAAATCGTTCCATTTGTATGCTAGGATAACAGTATTCGAGTGGAACATACGGAACCTCCCATGCTTGCTTTTAGCTTGGCCAAATAGTTAACATTGTATTTTTTATTTTCCATTTGTTCGTGCAAAGTGGAATTGGAATCGCTGTGAGCGCGGATAAGCAGAATGTTCTCACTTCCAAATATGGTATTTTATTTTATTTCATTCACTTTATTTAA